>JAYEVD010000355.1:235000-555094 GCA_036346405.1 Phyllostachys edulis | reverse complement strand
CTCTACCACCTATATGGACCTTTGACTTCGGAGACCACTTTCCAAACTTATTATCTTTAGACCTTGGATAAAATCGTTTTCCAAACTAAGTCTCTATTTGAAACAATTTTCCTTCACTTGGGCCTTGGCTACCCTTACCTTATCTTTTCAATCTCCTCAAAGCTTTTAATATCTCATCTGCACCTTCATATATCCTATCCATCATCAAGTTATGGTAATCTATTGAGACAAATCATTTTGCCTAGCTAATCTAAGGGCACTCAGTTTACCTTAATAGGTAAAGCGGCCTCTTGCCCATACACTAACTTTCGAGCAGTGTTACCTTTGTAGCACTATGTTTAGCTATCTGATGAGCCCATAATGCCTCGAGATAACACTATATGCCATCTCTTAGGGTTCTCCTCTATCTTTTTTAATGAGCTTAATCAAGGTCTTATTACTTGACTCGGCGACTATTGGCACGAGCATAATAAGGTGAGGAATTAAGGAGCTTGATTCTAAAAGATTCGATGAATTCTCGTACTTGATGAGACATAAAAGATGAACCTTGATCGATGAGTTAAAGTCTGCGGTATCTTAGAATCTATGAATAATATGTTCCAAAATAAAACTAATCACTCCTTATGTGTCATGTTTTTGAGAGGAACAACTTTTGTCCACTTTGTAAAATAATCGGTGGCTACTAAAACAAAAGCGATAACCTTTAGAAGATGCAGGATGTATTTGGCCGATAAAATCTAAACCCCAACCACGGAACGGCCATGGTTTAACAATAGGATGCAACATAGCAGCGGGTGCCAATTGCACATCACCAAACTTTTGACATGACTCACACCCTTTATAATATCTAAAACAATCTTCGAACATAGTCGGCCAATAGAAACCAGCTCTTCTTAATAGCCACTTCATCTTATGAGGGCAGTGATGTGTACCACATATACCTTCATGCACCTCACCCATAGCAACTTTAGATTGATCCGAACCTAAACATTTTAAAAGTATGCAGTCTATAGTTAGGCGATACAACTCCCTATCAAGCAATGTATACCTTAATGCTTGTGCGTGAAGATTTCTATCAGCAGTTGACTAGGGTTTTCTAAATAACTAATTAGAGGCTTTCTCTAGTCATTAGGTTCAATGAAACTTGATGTTTTCAAAGTATCCAGAACCGCCATCATCTTTGTTGACTATACAAATTGTAGCACCTTCTAGCATCGGTTTTTCTATCATGAACAATTTACCTCTTTTAGCTTGATAACCGGATGCTTGTTGTGCTAGATCATTTGCCCTAATATTCTCTTCTCTAGAAACATGGCCAATAGTAAAATCGTCCAAAGTTGCTATTATTTCTAAGCACTTTTCCAAACAAATATTCAATGATCCATCAAAACATTGATAATTTTTAGAAACTATTTGGGCAACTAATAACGAATCACCAAATGCTTCTATATTATTTACATCCATGGACTCTAAAATTGGTAACCCTAACAAAATAGCTTCATACTGGCACGATTATTGGTACAAAAATATTCTAAGCAAGCCGATGTTTCAAAAACAACCTCTCTAAGGAAAACTAAAGCGATCTTGACACCTTGTCACCCCTACAAGCGAGCCATCAAAATACAATTTCCATGGATGTCAGATAAATAATCAACCAGCTCTACCTCATTATCAATCCTATGATCAACAATGAAATTAGCTACAACTTGGCCTTTCATAGATTTCAAAGATTCATAAGCCAAATCATACTCTATTAATGCATAAGCCCACTTCCCGATTCTGCCACTTAAAATTGGTTATTGCAACATATATTTAATAACATCGGTTTGACATGCAACAACACAAGTACTAGATAGCAAATAATGTCTCAACTTGGTACAAGCATAATACAAGGATAAACATAATTTTTCAATAAATATATACCTCGTTTGACTCTCGGGAGGCGCCGAGCTCAAGTAAGTAATCACATATTCCTTGCCATTTATTACTTGTGTCAAAACAACGCCAATGACACTTTCTTCTGCAGCAAGATATAGCCGAAACGGCGTCCCAACTTGAGGCGCCCTCAACACAGGAGGTGTAGACAAATACCTTTTAATTTCCTCAAATGCATGTTGCTGTTCTGCCCCCCACATAAATTCGGTCTCTTTCTTTAACCAAAGTATAGGAGTGAATGTACTAACTTTACCAGACAAATTAGATATAAACCTCAAATAATTCACTTTTCCTAGGAACTTTTGCATATCCCTTTTACACTGTGGCGCCTTTACTTTCTTAACAACCTCTATTTTGCTAGGATCTATTTCTATGCCTCTCTCATGTATTATAAATCCTAAGAATTTACCGGTAGACACACAAAAAGCACACTTGAGTGGGTTCATTTTCAAACCATCTGCGCATTCGTTCAAAGGCGGAACATAAATCGGCTAAGTGATGATCCATACCATATGATTTAACAACTATATCATCAATGTACACCTCTAGTATAACACCAAGTAGATCATGAAAAATCAAATTCATAGCCCTTTGATAAGTAGCACCGGCATTCTTTAAACCAAAAGTCATAATGACCCACCAAGCAGACCAATAAAACCGGGACATCGAAAAGCCATTTTAGACATATCCTCTTGACCATAAAAATCGATTATAGCCAGACATTACCATCTAAGAAACTAATTATTCTATGCCCGAAGCATTGTTAATTAACATGTGGACTATAGGCATAGGATATTCATCTTTAGGAGTAGCTTTATTTAAATCTCTAAAATCAATGCATACTCTCAACTTACTAGTATTTTTCTTCTCAAGCGGATGATGTTAGAAATCCATTCACATACCTACATGGCCTAATAAAACCAGCCTCCAACAATCGGCCTATTTCTTGTTTGATCCGATCATATATATCGAGATTAAATCTTCTAGGTGGCTACTTATAAGGCTTAAACCGGACTTAATAGGCAGCAGATGCTCAACTAATTCCCGGTGAGTCCCTAGGCATCTCATGATACTTCCAAGCAAAGCAATCAACATACTCTCTAACAATTTTATCACTTTGCTCTTGTACTCAGTGACATATTTTTTTTACAAGCGTTGGCCTAGGAATAGTTCCATCGCCTATATCAACCTCTTCTAATGGGTTGTTAGATGAGAAACCTTGTCCTAATTTTCCTACTTCATCAAAATCATCAATAGCTTCACAAATATCATTCTTGTTTGACCGATATTGCTCACATAATTTATTGCAACCATTCTAAACTACTTTCTTTATTCATTTATAACACCATATTACTAAGCCAGAAATTCTTGATAATTTTGTCTGATTATCAATTACAAAACCATCTTTAGTAACACTAAGATAATCATAACTAGAAAGGTCTAGACCCGTCAAACATTGAACATCACCATGTTGCCAATCAGCTAAAGCATCGGCCAAAGCAACACAAGCCGATGTGTCCGCTTGAACCACTTCTATGTCATCATCAATCCATTGCACTAAAGTTTGATGCAGGGTAGAAGGAACACAGTGATTTGCATGTATCCAATCACGACCCAATAAAACACTATAATTACCTTGCGTCAATGACGAAGAAGGCCGTAGGTAGAGTCTTGCTCCCAACGATAATTTCCATAGAGATGACACCCTTGGCCGTGGATTCACCCATGAAACCATTAAGCATCAAATTAGTTTTCATAAGCTCGCTGTCTTCTTGCCCCAATTTCTTGAAAGCTGGATCGGCATCAAGTTCACGGCAGCCCACCATCAACTAACATCCTAGAAATCGACACCATTGATGTGTCCCCTAACATATAATGGTTTCAAATGTCATTTCGATTCCTCGAGCTTCTAAAAAATAGCTTCTTTAGGGCCAAGACATAAGCGAGCAACCTCCTCACTAGCAATCAAGAAACTCAGAAGGCAATGTAAATACCATATTAATATCCATACCTTCATGAGGCGGAGTATCATCTTTAATCATTGGAGATCTCTCTCTCATAATCCGACCAAATCATCCTAATCATCATCGGGCACTGGCTGGTGTTTTAAGCGGCTTTACCCTCCACTCTTTTGGGCCGAGGCACCATAGGCTTTATTTACGTTAAATATTTACGTCTCTCACCTTCTGCTGAGAGCCTCTCTAAGTTCTTGCATCTTGACGCTTGCAACCTTCTCTTTGGGAATAAGAAAGACCGAGAGGACACTAGCGGGGTTGTGGCTTTGTCTCGGGCAGCAAAGATATTTTCCTTTGCTTTTCCCACTTGTTTTTGGTGCTTCAACATTAGCACGCCGACGTGGTTTGTTAAAATTTGCTCTTGTGTGCTTAAGCGTAATGGCCTGATGTCCACGGTGCTTCTGACCATGGTACTATTCATAGCTACCGTAGTAGATCTTGCTTCTTTGCTCCCTATTGAACAGAGTGCTGCCTTGCTGTCTTTTCTGTGCAATTCCGTTACTAATACTTGAAACAATGATAGCCGATCGTTTTTGCTTCCTTCTTTTTCAATGATCGGCTCTTCTACCTTTGAATTCAAATCGATCTCTCACCCAAATTTCCATTACTCTTGACATGATACACTTTCTTCACCACTTTATTATCTCTCCTATTGTAAGACCGATTTCTTTGATCCAAGTGGTCATTATCGGGCGTGATAACCTATCAAACCACAGGCCTTCTTGGTGCTGTCCACCCCGGATGGAATGGTCCAAAAGGCATTGGAGGTGGCATCCATGGACCACACGGCTCCACGGTGGACAAAGAGGAAAACCAACGGGAGGAAGACCGCATGGGGACGGGCATTGGTGGCCCAAAGGATGATCTGACCTGCTGTGCGGAAGTCCTCGACGGTGATCGGACCATCAAACTTTTGCTTTGTAGGTGATCTTGGTCACTTAAAATTATTGGGCCGACTAGCATTGTTTCGCCGACCTTTCCATTCTCATATTTAGCTAGAAGCTCCTTAAATGTGGGCTTCGGCCTTTCAACTCTTTTCTGGTCTTGCTTCTACCTTCATTAACCTTCCAATGATCAACTTTCGGGCTTTTCGGTTTGATCATTTTTGGCTTAACAGTTTGCATAGCCCAGTCGATGTTCTGTGCCTCTCTCTCTATCATCACATTCTTGCCTTTTGTAGACTTCGGCTGAGATGGACGAACAAGCACTTTCTTGTTCTCAAAATCAATCATATTGACGGAAAGGGATTGTGGTCTAGCTTTACATTTAGGACTTTCACAAATTTCAATCGTCCTTCATTAATGGTGATTGAACACGATGACAAAAAACATTGCAATCATTAGTGGCATGAGAATAAGAATTATGCCATTTACAATATCGCGCCTCTTTAATTCTTTAGGTGTTGGTATAACATGTTTGTCGACAATCTAATTTGTTTCTCTTGTAGCAAATGATCAAAGATTCTATCGCATTTAGCAATATCAAAAGCGTACTTAATTTCTTCTTGCCGATTCTTTTGTGGAACCGGCTTTAAAAGTGAACACAAGCGAATGGTTTAGATTTTGAGGACCAATCCCATTCGACAACACACTCATCAACATCATCATTGTCAGAATTTTAGATTCATACTCAAGCATATGAACACTAGGGACGATCGATCTTTACTTTATCACTTGACCTCTGAAAGTTTCTAGACTCTTTAGCTCGGCTCTCTTGTGCTAGAGCTTTTTGTAATCTTGACTAATATCTAGGAAATCATGATTCTCTAGCTTTTCTTTTAATTGAGGCAACAAACCCGAATAAACTAGATCAGCCAAGTCTCCGTCAGAAATTGTCAAATTAAAACATCGGTTCCTCGTATCTCTAAGCCTTCGAATGTAATCAATAACAGGCTCATTGTGTTTCTGTTTAACCAATGTTAAATGTGACAATCTAAACTTAGTGTCCCCAGTATAAAAATATTCATGGAATTTTTGCTCTAACTGAGACCACGTATAAATAGAATTAGGTGCGAGAAGTAAACGAGATAAATGCGAGGCGAGACAATGACAAAGAAACAACCTCGGTTTTAATGCATCGCTAGCACCGACTTCACCACCTTGCAAGATGAATTGACCAACATGTTCTAAAGTGGTTCTACCATCATCTCGATGAACTTAATAAATTTAGGCGCTCTAAATCCTGCGGGATCTTGAACATTATCATAGAAATCGGGATATGGTTTTTGATACGCATGCTCTACCTTTGGGCTCCACCCCAAGCTGCTCTCAAAACATTAACCACTTGTTCTCTAACATTTTCAGTCCCCATATATGGCTCGGACGTAGGCCGAGTGGGTGTTACATCAACTAGTTGTTGTGGCCTATAAACATTGGGTTGTGGTGTCTTATAGGCATATGTAGTATGGTTCGGCTATGCACATGTTATATGTTGCGGAGCACTATTGAAATTACTAGCAGGTAGTAGACCATATGGAATGCAGGAACCTTGAGGCGGCACAGGAGGTATCTTGTATGCTTTCTGATGCGGTACAAAGGTGCCTGCAAATTTGCTGAATTTTCTCCCATGCTAGTGTAATTGCCAATATTAGGTGTACCCGAATTGACCATATTAGCATTTGTATATAATGAAGGCCGAGGGGCCTGATTGGGTATAGTGATATTTGGAATAGCATGCGATGATGCACTATAACCAACCAAACTTGAGCGTTAGTTGGCTATGTATATGTTGTATCGGCACACCATGTGGTATAATTTGAGATGGTATACTGCTGCTTGATGTGTTAACAAGCAAGGAGCCATCTTGATCGTTGCCATCATTGCTAATATTGTAAGCATTAGTATGAGGCAAAGGCGGGTTGTTTCAGATCTTTTTCACTTTGCACTTCAAGACCCATGGCCTTAAGAGCGATTTGATAGGAACCTATCCAAGGTATTGAATCTGAGAGGCACCTAGTTCTTGATCAATCATCAAAGCAACTTGCTCTTGATGAGGCAGCGTTACTCACAGTGGGAGTTACCTTAGGCTTGGTGTGAGAGCGGGTGTGAATGCTCCTCCTTTAGGATGGCATACTGTCTCGTCTTTTGGTAACACCTGAAACAAACACCTGTCGAACCCTATCTTATGCTTCTCGTATTCTCGTTAAGCCTCCTCATCTAGCTCCTCAATGGCGGGGCGAATGACATTGTCGAAGTCGACTTGGATCCGTTCGTCATGGCTAGGAATAGATCGATTCCCCAGTAGTCGCCAATTTTTGTTGATGCCAAAAATCAACACATGAGGTGCAAAATAACAGTTGCTTCACTTCGTAGAAGCGCGCGACTAGTTTTCAAGTAAACTAGCAAGGGATAATTCTTCAATTACGGTGAAGAACCGGTTGTTTTACAAGCAAAACGACAAGGGATAGCTACTCCAATTTAGCGAGAACGCGGCTGGTTTATAGGCAAACTAGCAAAGCATAGCTACTTTACTCTAGACCTAGATGCAAAAAGTAGAAAAAAATAGTAGATGCAAATTGTGTTGATCGATTGGTGATGATTTCAATCGGCCATGACCCTCTTCTATTTAAAAGGGCGAGGTCTTAGCCATAAGAGATTAGGACCCTAAAACCAAACAAGATTTTCTGAGATATGATTTGATTACCACGATCTCTAGACTTTCTATAAACGATAAATCTTTCCTATTCAAACACGTAAGTTTTTTGAGAAGTCTTAGTGGAAGGTCCTAAGGCCTTGGCGGAAAGTCTGATGAAGCCGTGGGATCTCTGGAAGAGTTCTTGAACGACCACGATGAAACAGCGTAGCACTCCGGAGGAGGTCTGGCGGCTCACGATGAAGCCACGTGGCGCCCTTGAGGAGGTCTGGCGACCACTGATGAAGCCACGTGGCGCTCCTAAAGAGGTCTTGGCGGACTGATGAAGCCACATGAGCGCCCTTGGAGAGGTCTGGGCGGCTCGATGAAGGCGCCGAGTGTTCTGGGAGGTCTTGGGCAGCTCGATGAAGCCATGTGAGTGCTCTGAGGAGGTCTGGCAGCGCTTTTCCTTGTCCTCCGGATACGCTTTGCAAAAACCACCCCTTGGATGTTTTGCAAGGAACACCCTTGAGAGCCAAGACCTCTGTTTTGCGAAGACCACCCTTTGGCCATTTGTAAAGACCACCCTCCGGGTCCTCTTAGGAGGTCTTTGTGGATGTTTTCGGGACCACTCGGGATGTCCTCTAGGACCTCCAGGAGGTCTTTGAAGAAGCTGTCCGGGACCTCTCGGGAAGTTTTTGAGGAGGTCATCCGGGACCTCTCGAGTACATTCAGGGTACTATAGCGAGGAGGTCTTAAGAATCTGTAGCTCCAAGTACTATTCACTAAGGCAGCTTGTAGTGAGGAGGTCTTCAGTCTTGTGGCTCCAAGTACTATTCACCGAGTCTTGTGGCTCTAAGTACTATTCAGAGGAATCTTTGTAGTGAGGTGGTCTCGATTACTATAGCAAGGAGGGCTTCGATACTATAGCAAGGTGGTCTACCAATCTTGTAGCTCTAAGTCTTTGTTCCTTAGAAGTCTTGTAGTGAGGTGGTCTTCTAATCTTGTAGCAAGGAGGTCTTCGATCTTGTAGCAAGTTGGTCTACGTACTATAGCAAGGAGGTGGTGTTTACAAAGGGCGTTTTCAGGGAATACTGGTGGTCTTTGTAGAGGTTGTCGAGGACCACCCAGGATGTCCCCTAGGACTTCCAAGGAGCTCTTTGAAGAGGTCATCCAGGACCTCTCGGGCAGATTTTGAAGCCAGGACCTCCCAGGAGGTCTTTGAAGAGGTCATCTAGGACCTCTCAAGAGTTTCTTGAGGTCAGGACCTCCCAGGAGGTCTTTGAAGTCACTCTGCCTTCCGATTCAAAACCGAATATTAGTTGAATCGTTGGTAGCTTTAAGTTCTTACCGTTGGACTAATCAGCACTACAATGACAATTATAGATGCCAAATCTTGCCATTAACATGATGTAGAAATGAGCAGCAAAGTTAACAAGAACAAAAGAACTGACAGATGATTCATTTACAGGCAGTTCACGGTGCATTTTGCGTTCGATCGTCGTTTAGTGGCAGTAGGTGATTGTGGTGCCAGTTTTTGCAAACTTGTGTTACAGCTTCGAACAATGATGGCTGTGCCTAGTGTTGATTTGCTATGGTCCTGCTTTATGTTGTAAGCTTGATGCTTTAATTAATCGCAATAGCGTATCAGCTTAATGTTTAATTAGTTCATGCTGTGTGAGTGCCTGTGCTGTGCCATTCAGAACGAGATCCTACGAAATATTTTCTTAGAGTTGGCTCATGTTAAAATTGCTACGCTTGAGGGAGAGACGGGCGCCCCGTGGATAGAGCTTGAAGGCTTTCTGTGTAATTCATATTTATCTATTTTATAATAAAAATCGATGACAAGAGTTTTTAAGTTTTAAGAAAAAAGGAAATATGCTAAAATTATCATAAAAGGAAAATCATCTTACCCTCAGTCTGCCTGTGGACCCTAATTGTGATTAAATCATAGCCTTAGATGCTCCTATATATTTAAATGTGAATAGTAAAGATGGAAAGATATAGAAACAAGGAAAGAAATAATTTGGGAGGTACACGTGGGAAGGAAGAAATAATTACGTTCCAAAAAAGACAAAAGGAAATTAGTAAGAATCATAACAAGGATCCCTCATGGAAAAAAAGCACAAGAAGGAGAAAAAACACGATGCTTCTTTTATGGCCATACAGGAGATGTCCGCTACAATTGAAGTGCATGTTTGTCCAAGAGGGGAGGTGTGAATCAGGAATCTTTTGTAAACTATGGCCAAATTAAAAATCTAAACTTCTTGCCTAACCTAATGTGCCTATGTCTTTACAAGTGTGCTCAATCAATTTCTACACAAGTCTAGTGAAGTTGTGCAACATAGTTCTAATCCTACACAATTTCTAGTGTTCTAGGAATTGAAAGAGCAAGAAAGTAAATCTGGAAGAGAAAAGAGACAAAGACACAACCGATTTTTTAACGAGGTCTCGAGAGATTCGTGATGTTCTCTACTCCTTATTGAAGCATTCTACTTGAGAGAAGGTGATTTTGAGGATAACGAGTCGGATGATGATCCGGACCCGGTTGGACCATCGGTGGGATCAATCTCACATAGCAATGCATTTGGGACTTCAATTTAGGTCGGATGATCCAGTGGGTCGGAGAATAACCTAGATCAATATTTCGAGAGGACATGGATTTGGGGTTTGCAGGCTAGGATAATCCGAGCTAGGTCGGGATGATCCGAGTGAGTTAGATAATCCGACTTCAATCGGACGATATGGTACGTACTAGCGACTATATTCGACCGTTGGAAGAGTTTAAGTCGGATGATCCAAGTCATGTCGAGATGATCCGAATCAAGCAAGTTTTTGAGCAGGTTGTGTCTAACGGCTAGTTTTTGAAAGTGGGAGCTACATATTTGGACTTTGGGCGTTCAATTTAGCTCTCTTGTGACTCCAATTCTGTGTCTACCTTCTCTAGAAAATTGATATGGCCTATAGTTCGACCCATTCGGATCATCGACTTGCACTTCAACTGAAATCCACCTTCTCTAGGAAATTTTGAAAGGATACGGGTAGGCTACATTAGCTCATAATTCAAAAATTCTACCATATAAACCAAGAAGTCATACAAGTAAGAGATCATAGATCGTTACCACTAGACATGATCTTGTGAGAACAAGAGTTGCGTGCAGATGCATCAGCGTGCGAGAGCGTTCTGTGGAACGAAGAGATCTTGAACCTCCGCCATGAAGTACCTAACACAGTGCATATGAAACCACTTATATGCGATGCTCGTATCATCCACTTATTTGTGTGTTTTCCAAATGAATTGTTCTACAAATTTGGTCATGCCTACTTTACACCATCTTTTCATACTCCATGTTTTCAATTCTATTTCTATTAGCCTCATGCACATTTGAAATTTTAGGTTCAAGTTCGACAACATGCGAGAGCATTGTGTAATTTCTTCATAATTTAATGTACTAGTGGACATAAAAATTACATGGTTGTAGGTTCAATTCTATTTCTATTTAAACATTTTGCAAAAATTTGCGAGAATGCTAGTGGACATAAAAATTACATGGTTAGCTAGAGAATAAAATTTTATGCCCAACAAAAATTGATTCATCTCAGTTGGAGTTCAAATGAATTTTCTATGAAATGTTGAAGTTAATTCAATTTCTAGTGTAAAAATAATTCTTTACTAAATTTAATTCTAATTCTGAAATTTTCTGCGGCAGTAACAAGTTTCAAACCTATTCTAAGTTAAAGTACAATAAAAATGGAAACCAACAAAATTGGTTTCACTGAACTTTTTATACCCGAGCTAAACCTAGCCTCTTCCACTGACATGCGAGGTCTATTGCATAGTGTTCTTTTTCATTTAATTTCTGAATTAAAATCTTACTAACAGTGGGACCGTTTGTCATTGACTCGATCCATGGCATAGGGCATGGGTGAAGAGTCAAAATGCCCTTGCCGATCAAGGTCCATGGACCCGCCGTGGTGCCGTGCTCCATGGACTACTAACTCTTCTAATTCGTGGTAATCACACTACATCTTCTAATTTTCGTCGCACACCAAGTAAAAATACACCGACTACACAACTCTAACTACTCGGTTGCTACAATAAAGCTACCATTCATCTAATTACATGCTAATCACATTGCTAAAACTATAGCGGATGATGTGAGCAGCGATTCACGTTTTCTAGGTGCTCACAAGTCGATGCACAACTTCATAGTAGGCGAACTTCAAGCGCTCTCTGGTTGGCTTCTTCTTTCTCTTCCTCCTTTCCTCTCCGCTTCAACGTGAAAACAACACTGTCGTTCGCTCGGCATTTTATCGATCGTGAGGAATAGAGGCACCAAAAATCCAGTAGTATTGCATAAGGCGTGTCTGGGGACCGGAGCATGTGGCGAACAGCGTGGGCGTGGCGGCGAAGCGGCGCATGGTGTTTGGCGCACTTTGCGCTATTGTGGGGACGCGACACGTTCTTCTTGGCTGTGGCGACAGCTAAGTGTTGTGGTGAGGCCTATGACGGTAGAGTAGCTTCTGACGAGCTGCGGCGGTGCAGAAAGAGCGCCAAAAATGAAAATTTGGGGCTAGAGAGGCCAATTTAGGAATTACGATAGTCTAGGGGCCAATAGTGTCCAGATTTCCTAGCTTCATGGCACTTATGTAGGCATCTCAATCGATCTAGTCGATAGCCAAGTCGTTAAATCGGTCTCCTTGCTAGCTACATACTGACCATGGGTAAAATGAACTAGATGGCTTAGCGCCGCGATCTTTGAGCCGTGTGGTAGATGATGTTATACGGAAGCATGTGTCTATGTATATATATATATATATATATATATATATATATATATATATATATATATATATATATATATATGCATTTAATAGTAGAGGCAAAACAAAGGAAGGTTCTGGCGAGGGGTAGAGGAAAAGAATTATTCATGCAATGAGCAGGGAATACGACAAAAAGTTTTAGTTTAGAAAGATTAAACTTCCATGAAATTTTTATTGTGTGCCTTTTTCAGCATTTTCGTTTGCAATGGTAGGAAATGTAAGCCGTCTCAATAACTTGAATGGTTTTTTAAATGTATATAACAACATCTGCAATCTAACGGGGAAATGGGAAACATGGTAGTATGCGTTGCAAGAATAGCAATTTGTAGAGGCAAGCCAACACTACATGGTAGCATTCATCGAGAATAGGATAGAACAACAAGTATTAAAAAATGGTGCATAATAATACTATGCACACAATAGGATATATATAAGCACTTAGATATTTTTTTAGTTAGTACAAAATGTTTGTAAGTTTTAGGTTCCACAGAGGTTAATAGATTTAGTTACTGTGTGAAGCTGTTATGAGTTAAACATGACAATACTATATATAATAGTGGATGTAGTGTCCAAGCTTGTGGCATGGAGGCGAGGGTATGTATACAACAAAGTATAATATGGTAGATATGCAAAAGGTTGTTCTTGAATTGGTACATGAGCTTGAAAGCAACATGGCCCATGACGTCGATTCATTGGTCATTTCAATGTTCTATGGTGAATTCCTACAATATGGATAACATAGTTGTTTATTTTTTTGGTGGTATGAAATTTTGATAGGAAAAGCGTAAAAAAAGCGTATTATTAGCTTTTAATTCATGTGAAACAAACCAGAAAATACCTTGTAATTTTCTTGCTTGATGATTAATACATCTCTAGCTTTCTCATGGTTGTTGGCTTTGTTTTTGGGTTGTGGATCAAACATTGAAACATATGGATTAGGAAAATAGTATTGTAAGAGTAGGTATATGATGGCACGATAATATATCTGTTTAACCTTTTTGGTGAACTAGGATCAGTTGCACGGGTTGTATCTTGAGATGCGGTGCGTTTCCTAGGGACCAAGCTTGATGTTTCTGTCTGTATATGAGTAGGAATGGAAATTATCAGCAGAAATCTATAGGTAGTAAGTAACAAAATAAATATGTGTGTGTAGATATTAGTATGTACTTGTTTCACACCTTTAGGTGTATCTTGGCTACTCTGCAAATGTGTAGAACAAAGTGTTCTTGCCACATTGTTGTGAATATAAACAAGAAACAACCAATATGAATTAGTATTTTTTGTTTGTCTATGTAAAGAATGTAAGTGGTTTGTGATGATTGTTACCTTTTAGAATGAGGTACATATGTTTGATGTAGATGCAGGGAATGGATTTGTCGGATATCGAGGCTGAGCTATCGATTGTATTTGGAGGTTCAATAGCTAGAACACAGTGCAGCAGCCCGATGAGGAGCTAGAAATTTGAGGCATTGTGTTGTGTGTGGTACTGTGGTTTCAGAGAGAAGTGGTTTTTCAAGGGGGGGGGGGTGGCGCTATGGAATCTACATGGAAAGAAGGTTTGACCCGATTTAATGCTCCACGTGAACCACTCACTTTGAAAGTGTATTGCCTATTGTATAACCTTGTTATTTGTGGTGGTACTATGCCGTGGATATTTTTTGTTATTGCTGTTAAACCTAAAATAGGTGCTTCAATTAACTGCTCAGCCATGGCACCGAATAAGATGAATTCTGCTATAGGTGCCTCATCTTCTGAATCATCATCTGGATCAGTTGCAATGATTGCTAACTTATATCTGAAATCTTGAGAGAACATGTATTGATTGTAATTAGGTGAGCAATATGGTAAATTGTGTAACTATACATATATAAATAAGGATGTAAGAGAAAATTGCTGAGTTCTGCGGTCATATTTGGGCATCTTTGACAAATATATTCATCTCCCATTTGATCGGTGATCTTTTACATGAAGCATAGCTCTTGTACCACCAATTTTCATTTGGGACTACACTTTTTATGGCAACATCAACCATATAGCTACGACCACTGTGCAAAAATAGTGTGGTTTTAATAATAGGCAAAGCTGTGTATGTGTGAAGTCAATCTAATGCTAGACATACTCACCACTGAGCATCATGTGCATTTATTTTGGACAAGTCGACCTTGCGATGGCTTTCATAGGTGTTGTATCCATTGGTCTTTGGCCAATCCATAAAATTTAATTAGAGAACAACCGGCAAAACTAACAATAAGAGCGAAGGAATCACTACGAGAATCGTCTATTTTCGAGTGCTCAAAAGTTGCCCAAGTGTTTTGAATAATACACTCGGTAACTTCTGAGTGCCTTATGAAACACTCGGTATGAATAAAACACTGATAAAATTAACATTTCCCGAGTGTTGATCGGACCTCGGGAACTTTGATGGGAGCGAGGCGGCGAAGTGTTCTCAGCGAGGCCGATTCCCCAAGTGTCGTTAAATTCTGAGACACTGGGAAGCGAAAAATAGGCAGCGCCATTTTTCCCCCACAGCCTTCGTTTTTTAGCAGTTTTTCCTAACTCCCTAACCCGTTCTCCTCCACCACTTCTTTGTCACTTCTTTGCTCCCCTCTCCCCCAATCCCCAGCGCCTCCTTTCTCTCCCTCTCCTCCCCCATGACCAGCCGCTCCCGTCCTCCGCCGCCTCCATCGCCTCCTCCTTGCCGTCTCCCCCTCCTCCACCGCCTCTGCGACCATCGGCCTTGCTGAGGCTCGCCGCCGCCTCCTCGTCTGCCCGCTACTGCTTTGGCCTCCCCTCGTCTCCTCCCCACCTCCTCATAGCAGCCTTCCTCCCCTCGTCTCCTCCCCTCCTCCACCCATGGTGCAGCCGTCTCAAGCTCTTGAAATCGCCCGCCTCCTCATCTGCCCTTGCCCTTGCACACCTCCCCTCGTCTCCTCTCCCACCTCCTTGGCCGGCGCCGCCTCCCCATCCTCCTCTTCCTCCACCTTCTCCTTGCCGCCGTCTCCCCTCCTCCACCGCCTCTGTGCCGCCTCCTCGTCTGCGCCACACTTTTTGGCGCCTCCCCTCGTCTCCTGCCGCCACCCGACCCGCGCCCCCCTCCTCCCTTCTTTGCCGAGATCCCGCGCCTCCCGTCCTCATCCTCCTCCCCTCGCCGATCCACACTTGTCTGCCGTCTCCCACTCCTCCACTTGCCTCACAGTGTTTGTCGCTCCTCTGCTCCCATTCAGCGGGTAATATCTTCAGTTAGTGAACTAGTCTTTTGCCCTTAAGGTGTGCATGAATGATTGCATCGGGTCATCATTACGGTTATTAGGTTGCAAGATGATTTTATCGATGAATATTTATAGAATTAGGGCCAATAGTATGTTGGTGGTATGTATGTGCCGGGGAGTGGTGTGTGATGTGTGCCTTACAAATACTATCATATTGTGTTGCCATTATTATTAGCAAAGATACTAGCTTCTAGCTTGTGAAGTTACAAATATAGGACTCGCATTGGTTTGTTTGTCCGCATAAGGTGTCATTGATTCCATTTTAGACCCAATGCCTTGTAAATAGATGCTTGGTTGTGAACCATTCAAGAGACATAATGTAGACAACTAAACTCTTGATAAAGTAGCAAAGATGGCAACACCGTCTTTGGTTTAGACGGTATGCACACTCCATGTACTGACTGGTGATGGCGATGGTGTGTGCTCGTTGTTGGTTGATGCTCTTTATTCATTGCTCGGTTGCATCGATATCTTACATTTCTAATGGTTATCCTTTGTCAAGTGTCACCAGCAAAATACATGGAAATGATTAAGTGTATATCATAGTCTAGTGTTTTTATGCTCAGTTGATCATGTATATTGTCTTCATGTCAATCTATTTTAGTGTACATAGATAGGGCATGCATCCTATGGTAGCTTGTAGCTAGCTCTGTAGTTGTAATTTTGACATAAATAAAAGTTGGATTAAAATATGCATTATGTTTTGCACACTAGGATGGTGAGGATCGTAGTTGGATGTACCTTTGGGCGTGAAGCGATGGGTGTTGTAGCTAGAATGGATGGAAAAATCGGCTGATTTTGTGGATCGAACATTTGCTAGGAGTAATGGGCGGGGTGTGTTGTGCCCTTGTTCTCATTGTTGAACACCACGGCCACAAGGAGGGCAACAATGATCGCACACTTGTGCAGAAATGCTGGTTTAGGGCGAGGCTATACCGTGTGGGTTTATCCGCAGTGAGTCTAGCGTGGCGGATCGGATGTGCTAAGGGAAGAAATGGGCGATGGCGACCACAATGAGAGTAGGATAGAAGACATGCTAGATGATGTCGTCATGCATATGGGCCACCTGACTAAGGTAGAACGGAGCACGCAACAAGGGCTTTCTTTGATATGTTGTCATGACAAGTCAACCACTTCATGGGCAAACACAGTGTCGAACTAGATGCCATCACATGACTACTTCTGTCAAGTCTCGATTCGGCATAAGCATTGCATGCTTTGATGCATTCTTAAGCGTGTTTAGCACCCTTCTCCCGAGATGGTCACAAACGCCCGCTAACTTGTATGAGGCCACAAAATTGATAAGCGCACTAAATATGCCATATGAGAAGATAGATGTTTGTCCAAATCATTGCATGCTATTTAGGAATGAGAATGTGGACAAAGATCCTTTGTGATAAGTGTGGTGAGTCTAGGTTTGTTGAGGTTGACTCGTTGATGGTCGGAAGGCGACTTCCTATTGGCGAAAAAATACTTAGCTATCTACCATTTGTGCCACGAATCCATGATTATACATGTATGAGGTTTACGATAAACAAATGATATGGCACAAAATATGGTTGTCGGTACCATAATGGCAAGATGGTCCACCCATCTAATGGTGAAGCATGGAAGCAATTTGGCCAAGAGACTATGTAGAGTTTGCGCGGAGCCTCGGAGCGTTCAATTGCAATTGCAACCGATGGGTTTAACTCATTTGGTATGGAAATTGCGCCATACAATTTGTTGGGCTTTGTGTTTGTCATTCCTCTTAACCTCCCACCGGCGTTTGCATGCGAAGCGGTACATATTCCTTTCCTTGATAATCCACAGTCACGAATACCCGGTGAAGAATATGAGTGTATTCATGGAGCGGTGGTGGATGAATTGTTACATGCTTGGGAACAAGGCATAGTGACATATGATCGGGCATTGAAGCAGAACTTCACCATGCGGTCGCGTACCACACATCCATGCATGACTTCTCGGCGTACGGGATATTCTGCAGGTGGTGTGTACATGGGAAGATGCCATACCCAATCTGTAGGGAGACATTGCATGGTTTGGCTAAAAGCATGGTCATAAGCACTCCTTCTTCGATTGTCATCGTCAATTCCTTCCAATTGACAACGAATTGAAGTGACACAAGCTGGATTTAGGGCCAATATTCTTGTCATGATGGACCACCACATCGTCTAGCGGTGTGAGGAGGTTCGTGCGGCTAGATGCTTTGAAGCCTCTTGATGATGGTGATGGGTTAGAAATATGGTGAGTAGCACAATTGGACTCACATTCCAAGTTTGTGGCGGCTACCATACTTCCATAAGCTCATTCTTCCCCATAACATAGATGTAATGCATAATGAGAAGAATATTGCAGAGGCCATATTTAGCACATTCTTTGACATTTCGAGACAAGGCGAAGGACAATGTGAAGGCTCGCCTTGATCGGGAGGAGCTTTGCAGCAGTAGTCTCTGAATATGATCCATAAGCCGACTCTTGGCAAGTGGGAGAAAGCCAAGAGCTAGTTATTGCCTAACTAGGGTTCGAGAGGAAGGGATTTTGGAATGGTTTGAGACCTAAAGTTTCTGATGGGTATCGGACAAATCTAAGGAGAGAAGTGAATTTAGCTACTATCGCATCAATGGCCTAAGAGCCATGACTACCACATATTCATGGGCGCCTTTTGCTGTGATGATTAGTGGCTCGTCCCCGAGTGTGTTTGGCAAGTGATGGTGGAGTTGAGCTTCTTTTATCGATAGCTATGTGCGAAAGAGATAGATCCCATGGTAATGTCAACTATATATGGGCGTGAAGTACACGTGTTGCTTTGCAAGTTGGAAAAAGATCTTTCCACAGCTTCTTCAATCCAATGCAACATTTGATTCTCCATCTCCCTATGAAGCTAGGATGGGGGACGATTGCAAAACCGGTGGATGTATCAATTGAGAGGAACAAAAGGAACTACGAGGCAAAGCAAAAATCGATCGCGTGTTGAAGCATCCATAGCGGGGCGTACATAATTGAGGAAATTTCCCATTTCATATCAATATACTTTGTTGACAATGTTATACGGTGCACAATCAAACCTCACGATACAATATTGGCATCCTCATAATAATTGCCAACTTAGCCTCTTCAGGGAAGAGGTGACACTTCAAGCGGTGGTACTCCCAAAGTTTTATCACGGGATGAGTGGTTGGCGTGATGTTGTATGTCTTTACCAACCTCTCGAAGTGGATGATTACATTAGGTATACAACAATTATTTTTTCCCAATAATTGATGCATGAGTGTTTTAATCTACTTGTCTTGTTGCCTATAGGGAATTTGTTAGGAAGCGAGTGGAAGCAACGTCGAGACCCATCCGAAAAATAAATTGAGACCCTTCTTAGGAAGGGTCTTTGGGAATTACAAACCGAATTTCCGACTTGGTTCTATCGAGTAACTTCTCTATTAGCTAGTCCCCTTGCACATAATATTTACTATGTAAGAGGAACTAATACATGAAACCCATTCTATTTATCTTTGTAGAGTTTGAAGGACAAGTCTATGAGCAGCGAATTGAGGCAAGTTGCTCAAGGATGCCACACTCGGGTCTTTGTCCTATAGTACCTCGATGTGAATGGGTACCGCTTGAACATCGACACATGAGAGGAGCGGCCTAATGCAACAACAATTAATAGTGGATTGGTGACTATAGGACAAGATGGGAGCAATACACTGTTGAATACTATGGAGTAATTGAAGAAATAATTGAACTATATTTCCATGGTAGCAAACCTCTCAAACTTATGTTATTCAAATGTCATTGGTTCCATCCGTTTAGGGAGTCAAGCGGGATACATCACTTGGGTGGTTGAAGTTGCACATTAATCAATCCTACCGAGCAATGACCCATTTATTACAGCTCGACAAGCCACTCAAGTATACTACATCCTGTACCCATGCAAAACTATGAGTAGTCTAGTGGATTGGTGGGTAGTACATAAGGTGCAACCATATGGTAAACTACCTACCCTTAGTGAGCAGGACTACAACATGGAGACCAACAATGGTGTTGACCTATTCTTTCAAGAAGATGGGCTACCAGGGACTTTTCAAATAATAATTGGGGAAGAGGACGATCACATAGATAATATTCAAATCGATGCCGATGAGGTTTGTAGGACGAAATGGCGACGAAGGGGTTGAATGTAAGCTCTCTTTAAAATCGCCCCAGAAAGCGTGCTGCTGATTTTTTTGTTTTCAAAAAGAAGCAAAACAAAGTAATTCACAGAGAGTTAATTCTGCTGAAACTTGGAGCGCATGTGACCTTTGAAAAATTCAGCATAAATCAGAGACCCGTGATAAAAATTCAACTGAAAATACATTTGTTTAATCGCATGCAAAATGGTTGAAGATCAGCAAAAAGAAAAACCTGAGCGTAGATCATCAAGATTACGTATATTATCTTCTTTGGTCATGCCAATCCTACTTCGAAGCATCATTGATGGCAGCACACAAGTAAAAACAAAACCAAAAAGGCGAGAGATACCACTGACAATCAAAGGACTTGAGATCAAACAAAACGAGTTACGCGCACCGTCGCGAGATCGCACTAATGAGCGGACAAGCAAAAGAAGGCCAAAATAATATTTCATACTCAAATCCAAGGGATTAGGTTTCACGACAAGTTGAAACAAAGATGTCAAGCCTAGGCAATAAACAAAACAAATAACCGTGCCGATCGGCAAACCAGATTTCTTTGGGAGAAACAAGCCCCGAAGAGTTCGATTTTTCACAGGGCTCCACAGCCGCACGCTGAAGGCTCTACACTTTTTCTCCAGCGGCTAACCACGGTGATCAAATCCTCAACACGCAAGAAGAAAAATCAAGATCAACTAAAAGATCAAGAAGCCAGAAGCAAGTTCGGTTGAATCAAGGATACAAGCCGATCTACAGAATCGAGCAAACAAGAAATTGCCGCCGCAAACCACGACAAGAGCAGATCAAAAGGAGAACGACTATTTGAACAAAGGCATCAAATGAACAAGCGTGCAGCGATCCAAATGCTTCTCCACGAGGCAAACATCTTTGCCGCCGTAAACGGCAAAAAGATTTCCAGTAGCATACCACGGTCGCTGCACTCTTAAATCCAATTCGGTCACAGTAGCAACAAATGGGTGCAGCAAAGAAATAAAAAAGGCATCAAGTTGCAGCTGCTCAAGGCAAAACCGATTCCTTCTTCTGGATCTACAGGGCGTGCAAGAGAAAAACAAACCGATCAAGAACAGCCGCCGGTTTCTACAAGATACCAGATAACACGCAAGGCAAAACACACAGATCAAGAACCAGATTTGCACAGCCAAGAGACAAAACTTTGGATCAACTCAAAGCCAAGATAAAGAAACACCATCTCATATTGATCTAAAGGAAGAGAGATACAAGATTGATACAAGAGGAATGATTATAAGCATTCAACTCATCCTCTCCCACTCTCAAACCTCAAGAACACTCAGCCATCTTGAAGAACAAGAAAGGGGACAAGCAGGGAACAACCCTCAACCACTAAAGCCTAAAGCAAAACAAACTCTCTAAAGCCTATTTTGACTAAAGAAACCCTAAAATCCTTGTAGTGTTCAGATTTGGGCAGCACCCTCCATCCTATTTATAGCCCATGGCTAGCGGGTCTCCACCCGTTCGCCCGCTAAAACCAACGGAGCCGCTCCGCTTGTGCGACCTTGCGAAATTCCCGTTTAGCCCCTCACACTTACAGGAAGCTTCAGCGCTCCTCGTCTCGCCGCCTCGCAACCACCTCGAGTCCACGTCGTCTTTGACACATCCCGGCCGTTCGACCTCGGTGCCACTGCACCTAGTCCGGTCCACCGTGTCTCGCCACGACTCCACCGATGTCCTGCGGTCATCACGGACAAAAACACATCAAATAGCACCGCTCGATACATGAAAGCGTAAATACCAACATACTTACCATGACAAAATCCAAACTTGTCGAATCAAAGAATATGCATCCTAATCCCATCGACCAAGTTTGACCAAACCGGTGAGCTGTTGCACTGCATAGCGACATGGTCCAAACCACCCAAACCAAACTCGACTTCCTAAACCTATGTCAATTACTCATCACACACAGGGACGACCTCCACATGGTCTCTCAATCTCCCCTTGATGAGTATATTGACAAACTCAAAAAAAGCGCAAAGTTGAGTTTGAGTTAGAAGAATCAACATGGTCCAAAGAAGAAGAGTGAAACTAATGACCATGTCGAAAAAAAAAGGAACACTAGAGCAACAACTAAAAGAGCAAATTGTTCTCCAAAGCTCTAAAATGATCCCAACTAACATTTTCTTCTCTATTCTCCCCTTTTGGCAATAAACACATCAAGAAGGCTCAAGAGAGAATATGACAAGTCAATGGATGAAATGGTGAAGTTTGATTATTCTTAGCGAGTTAGAGCCATGAGAATTATCAATATGACCATAATGTAATACACCAAGCCATAACTCAATAAAAAGGCTAGCTAGATCATGACAAGATATGTATAAGCTAGCTAGAACACATAGATGACAATCTGAAAATGAGGTACATTATGTGAGCAAGTCAAGTCATCAATGAGCAAAGTCTAGCTAGAGATATCCAAGGATGATCACGAGCCATGTCAATAAGCTAAGCGTAACTAAGAAGCTTAAATTGAGACCAAATAGAGTGCTATGCTCAAGATTGAAACATTGGTTAAAGTACATGATACTTTTTGTGGCTTTAAGCACATTGAACACATGAAACATATTTTCTTTTGAAATTCATGGTGGTTTCAACCAGATTTTTGTTTTATCATGTGCTAGGTCTCAAGCCTTATCGACTACTCCAAGCGAGAAGCTTAAGAAGATAGTCTAGGTCACCCAAAACTCCCCTAAGTTCATGCCAAGTGCAATGGCAAGCCGTCTCATAGGAGAGAATTGGTGAGATCGGTTTTTTCGCACAAAAGAGATCTTTTGCCTTTTAACAAGTTGTACTAACTCATGCATCATCAAGAGACTAAAAGGCTCAATCTAAGGCTCAATATAGATTCATCACTCTACCCGACCTATTTGACATGGCATGAATCATAAAAGGATAGCTCAAGAAAGACTAATCTCGAGTGCTAACATGACAAGTTTTAGTTTAAGTTGAGCAATTTTAATTAACTTATCATGGCAAAAGCTAGGCTACACATATGAAGTCATGATAAATCTAGCAAATAAGCACAAGTCATGGCAAGGTGTAAAGCATTGTAAACATGTCATAGCGGGGATAATAATCAAGGCTCAATGTAGTTATATTACAATGCGAGAATGCTAGAAATCACGGAAGATCCGGCTCCCCTCAACATTAGATGCAACTTTTAGTTCAAGTTGAGTTAAGTCAATATTAAGCTCGAAGCTCCCAAATGAACTCCCTTGAACCAAAACAATAAATCGAGAAGGCGGCAAAGAAAACATAAAGCAGTGATCCTTAAAGCATAGATAAGATATAGAGAATACTATGGCTCAGACTGACTCTCATCTACCCCATATGACTCTAGGACTATCAAGCGCCCACTTAACACACCTAGGAGCAAACCACGTGCCTGTCTGCAGGGTGGCCCAACCCTCGCTAGAACCTACAAGAAGTGAGTGAGCTCAACCTAGTGAGATAAGTAACGACTAATAAGCGACATCCTAGAATCACAAGATAAGAGCAAATCTAAACAACTAGACAAAAAGCACTCTAATCTATGCTAGGAGGACTAATCCCAAATGCACCCAAAATGCAATGCAATAGTAAGGAGCAAGAGCATAAATAATATAGTAAAGCGATAAAACCCAAAGCTCCCCTCACTCACAGTCCATAAGGACAAACCACCCCAAGCTCTCCCCATGGTGAAAACCTCGAACTATCCAATGGCTTGGTGAAAATGTCGATGGCTGGTGGTCACTCTCCTGGCTGGAGCACTATATCGCCCTTCTCTACATGGTCTCTAAGGAAGTGGAAGCGGATATCGATGTGCTTGGTCAGGAATCTTTGCTTTGGGTTCTTGGCAATGTGTAATCGCGAAGTGTTATCACAAAAGAGTGGAACAACATCGATAACTAACCCAAAGTCCGCGGTCGAAGTCATCGAGCACTTGGCTCTGACAGCTGGCTGCGACAGCGTACTCGGCCTCTGCGGTGGGTGTGCAACACGGGCCCTTCCTCGAAGACCGAAAACAAGAAAGTGCCAAGAAATTGGCGGTGCGGAAGTGCTCTTCCTATCTATCCTCTGACCGGTGAAAGTGCGCATCAGAAGGCTCTCAAGGAAAGGCGGGATGAGGAAGAGTACGGATACCATAGTCAATGGTAGCTCGCAGTCTCGAAAGATCGCTTCACCGCTTTGGCGGTGAAAGCGAGGAGAAGCAGCAGCGCACAAACACGAGAAAAATGTATATGCGGTCTCGAGGCGTTGAGGTACAAGAGGAGCCAATCATCTTTGAAACTCCTTTTGATCAAGCGGCTCGCCATCCTCATCTGGTCAAGATAAATTTGTAGAAGCCATGGGAGTCGACACAGGCTTACCATCACTCATGTCGAAGCGTTTGGGAGATCACGAGTGTACTTGCTTACTGATGAAGAAAGTACCCTCCAGTGCAGCTTGATTTGGAAACCAAGGAAGAAGCTCAACTCACCCATCATGCTCATCTCAAACTCGGTGCTCATGACATCGAGAGGCGTGAAACAAGAGTATGAGAAGAGCCACCAAAGATGATGTCATCGACATAATTTAGACTGACGTGAAAGTCACTACCATGCCTGCGAATAAACAAGGTCTTGTCAACTTTACCCATTTCAAACCCATGACTCAACAAGTAGGACTTAAGCCTCTCATACCAAGCTCACGGGAACTGCTTAGAATCCATCTGGTATTTGAAAGCTTGAAGACATGGTTAGGGTATTTGGGGTTCTCGAAACACAGGAGGTGTCGGACGTAGACTTCCTCCTCAATAAGGCCATTGAGGAAGGCACTCTTCACGTCCATCTGGTAAAGCTTGAAACCCTTAGAAGCTGCAAAGGCAAGCGAGATTCTAATGGCTTCAAGTCGAGCTCTGAGGGCAAGGTCTCCTCGAAGTCTAGACCCTCAACACAGGAAAACCCACGAGCTACCAATCTAGCCTTGTTTGGGATGATTACCCCATCCTCGCTCTGCTTGTTCTTGAACACCCACTTGGTTCCAATGATATTGTGGCCTCGTGGGGGCTCAACAAGCGACAGACCTTGTTTCTCTCAAAGTTCTCTAATTCCTCATGCATGGCATTGACCCAAGACTCATCGAAAAGGCGTGACAAACATCCTTGGGCTCAAAGGAGGCAATGAAAGCGAGAATGGAGCGAGAAAGAAAGTGCGGATTTAGGCGTGTGACACGCTCAAAAAGATCTCAATGATCTGCTCTGAAGGATGCATTTTACGGATATGTCGGGAGGTCTGGATGAGAAGAAGAAGTGGCCTCTACCTCGTGTGCAGACGAGGCGGGGGCAGAGCCACTAGCTCGGGAGAAAGCGGAAGGCAAGGCGAGATCACCTTGAGGTGCCGTGGAAGAAGGCATCTCAAGGGAAGGAAGAGGAGGCTGGATCGGGTAAACAACCATCGTCTCCCTCGTCCTCATCATCCACAAAGATAGTCTCGGATTGCTCTAAAGAACACGAGATATCTGGCCTAGTCCCGGTGGCCTCGTCAAAATCACCTCACGAGTTTCTACCATTCTACTAGACTCGCGGTTCAGACCCTATAAGCCCGAAGAAGTCGAGTAGCCTAGAAAGATCAAATCACGAGGCGTGACTCGAACTTATCTAGGTTCCCGGACTTCAAGATAAAGCACTTGCAACCAAACACACGAAAATGAGAGAGCTGGGCTTTAGCAGTATCTCGACTCATAAGAAGTCTTGGTGTAAGAGTGCAAGAAAAACTCGATTGAAACATGGCACTTGTGATCGCAATGGCCTCGACCCAAAACTTCCTCGGTGTAGAGTACTCATCAAGCATCGTCTGGCCATCTCGACCAAGATGCAGGTTCTTCCTCTCCTAGCGCCATTTCTTTGAGGGCGTATGGAGAAAGAAGCGGTGCTCTACACTGTCTCACCGAGAAACTCTCAAAGTAGGAATTCTTGAACTCCGTGCCATTGTCCTTGCGGATCGCTCGTAAGGCACCGGGAGCTCAGCAGACAGACCTACTAAAAGACCTCGGAAATGTGTAAATGTCTCGTCCTTGAGGCTAAGAAAAACACCAAGAGTACCTCGAGAAGTCATCGACCACAACAAGAACATACCACTTCCCTCCTGTTGTTGCACTCATTTGGTCCAAGCGTGTCCATGTGGAGGCATTTGTCGATCTCATCGGTCATAATGCTTGTGGGGAGGATGAGAAGGCAACCATCTTCTTAGTCTTGGGCATGGAGTGCAAACAAGATCTTTGACCATCTTGAGTTTGGCGGACCACGAATGAGATCATGGTACGCTAACTTTCGGGTCAAATGGTCAAATCAATATGACCAAGTCTCCTATGCGAGAAGAGAGATCGCGGGACTCGAAGCAACTAAACACACGAGAGGATCGCGGAAGACTCGGAGAAATCAGCACGAAAGATCCTCCCATAACGAGAAATCCATAAACCAGGACTACAGAAGAGTCAAGAATTTTGCAATTGTTTTCTTAAAGCTCACCTCGAAACCGTCATCAATAAGGTGAGAAACGAAAGCAAATTGTCTTTGACTTACTAACCAAGGCAACATCCTTAAGAATAAAAAGAAGCATGTCATACAGTACCTTTGGCGATGGCGCGCCCAGACGAAGCGTCTCGAAGGTGATCGTCTCATCACGGAGGCGGGCTAGGGAGGAGAACCAGCGGAGTCTCCGGTCATATAGCGAGAACAACCGAGTCTACAAGCCAAACCTTCTCCTTCCCTACCGGCGAACTGAGTCAAGCAGTAAAGTCTCGATCTTGGGATAAATCAACAATGATTTTGGCACCCAATCTTGAATAACACGTCGGCGGATGAAGTAGTCAAGCCCGTGACCTCTATCTACCCTCGCTCTCTGTCACTCAAAGCGAGAAGGTCTAAGAGAGACCGAAGGCATTCTTTGAGTCCGGCCCTTTCTGAAGGCGAGTCGAACACACAACATCTTGAACACGCTTGGTAGCTATCTCGATGGGAAAAAGAGATCTACCCTCGGGCGGCGGAAGTCCGGTGAAAGCGACATGAGGGCGAAAACGAGAAAACTTCGGAAAAACCAAGTCCTCGATCTTTGCACAAACCCATCGGAAGAAA
Organism: Phyllostachys edulis; assembly: GCA_036346405.1. Classification (NCBI taxonomy): domain Eukaryota; kingdom Viridiplantae; phylum Streptophyta; class Magnoliopsida; order Poales; family Poaceae; genus Phyllostachys; species Phyllostachys edulis. The sequence goes on along the minus strand of JAYEVD010000355.1, from coordinate 528,189 downwards.
CAAGCCTAGACCTCGTGTTGGTCTTAGGTGCACTCAAGGTCAGGGGCCGACCACAATGCGCCTAGAGACTCAACATAGTCTCTGTGCGATCTTGGCGCTGAAGCATCGATCGTTGTGTGTCCATCCTTGACGAAGGTGCGGTGATACTTCACCTTACGAGAGGTAGAAGCGACATGTGAAATTACCTTCTTGTCGAAATCCTGGACATAGCCGCTGACTTGAAATGGACTTTCTCGGTCACAGGCTCGGTCTCGATCACACAGGTGCTATGGGTGCGAAGCACGGCGGTGGATGCTTCCTCATGTCCTCAAAGAAGTCATATCCTAGACCACGATTAAATCTGCGAGATCTTAGATTGGTCTAGAATAAGATTGAGCTTCTTCTTGCCTCCTAAAATCTCTCGAGAGTGTTCATAAAATCTTGACACTCCCGAAAGAGAGGTGCAAGAAGCGGGGAAAAGAAAGAGGCGAGAAGGTAAGGGAGCAAAAGAAGAACCGGCGGCGGAGGGAAGAATGGCTTGTGCACGCGGCCCGACTCTGAAGGGCGATCCTCTCGCTAGCAGGTTGGTTCACGTTGCTAAGCGTCTCATCCTTACCAGGGCTTCTCCCCTTCTCCACAATCATATTGCAAGCACAATGTGACTTCTCTAGAAGGTCCTTAGTTAGCTTCACACATTTCTCATCCAAAGCAATCAAGTCGATTTTAGTTTGTTACACTTAATGCATGGTGAGCTAACGGGGTCCTTAGAAGCAAAGCTTAGTCATCTTCCTTTCATGATCAATCATATCTTGAAAGCTGTTTGGAGACGACCTCAAGTTAATGATTAACTTAGGGCAGTTCAAGCATGAAACAATCGGCTCAAGTAAAGAAGCTTGTAGTTCAACAATTTTATGATCTGCCCGTTTAAGTTCATCTTCAAGTTATTGCAATTTTCACAAGACTTCGAGGCGGATCAAGAAGCATGGCATAAGATCCTCTAGCGACAATGTCCTTACCCTCACATGAGGTGGGAGAAGTAGTCTCATCGGTAATAAGTAGGGTATGACCATCCTACTCAACTCTAACTCGACAAGCGGACTAACATTCTCCACCTTAACACTATCAAGTTTGGAGGACACACTATCATGTGAGGTCCTTAACTTCTCCATATCAACTTGACAAAGCGAGCATGTATCACAATCATCACTAGAAGGCGGATGTAAGAGCAATAATCTCTAGTGACAGATCTATCTATTTCCTTCTCTAACTTCGGCACACCTAGCCTTAGCTTTAGCATGAAAACCTCCTAGCTTAAGAAAAGCATGATTGAGCTGTTGTTAGTAGGTGGGATCTACCTCGTCAGAAGTCGGATCTGTTCATTGTGTTTGAGTTCGCCCTCGAGGGCCATGAAGCACATCTTGGGAGAAGTCGTCGCCGCCATCCTTGGGCTCTTGGTCACCCGTCCGTCATCGTCGCTCCATCCCTCCACCTCGTTGAGGTCGAGGTCGTCGAGCGGTGAGGGCGGTGGAAGAGCTTCTTGGCTTTGCCAAGTTGCGGAACTTCTTCTTCTTTGGCGTCTGGTGGAGGCTTCTTGTTGCGGTTCTTGTCGGTGTAGTCGTTCTTGCGAACCGCCGTAGTCGTTCTTGCCCTTCTCGGCTTAGGGGCGGTTTGCTCGAATGTGGTTGGGGCCACCACACTCGAAGCAAATCACGGGTCCTCCTCTCTTCTGTCCCTCCTCCTTTGTAAGCATGGGAGAATCTTGAGCAAGGAGGGCAAATTGCTCATCCATAAGTGCTCTAGCGATCATCGATTATGTCACGAGAAGCGACAAGGAGAAACACAAGAAGAATCGAAGAAAGCCGGAAGAAAAGCGGGATTGGTGACTAAGGCCATCGGCTGTGACCGGCCAAGCGAGAGAGACAACGTCAATCTCGTGAGTCTTGAGGCGAGTCTGTAGCGTCAAGAGTCAAGGTCGAAGGTCTGTCGTGTCTTTGATGGTGGTCACTTTCATCTCCCAAACCACCTTGATCGAGTCTTAGTGAGCATCGGCGAGCATTGTCCGAGTCGGGGTATGTGAGACCGACCGCTCGGAGGTTGCTCAAGATCTTGTGAAACGTCTGAAGCACTCATCTAAGGACTCACCGACAAGCATCTCAAATTTGTTGTATTCTCGTTTGGCCGGTCTGTCGAACCGTCTTGATCTGGGTGGTGCCCTCATGGTATCGTCGAGGTCACCCGGATATAAATGGCGGACGGCGGTGAGATATCGCGGTCAAACTCACTCGACTCAAACCACGGATGATGATGTTCCTTGCCTTTGCATTCGCCTCAACATCAACCATGTTCCGGCATTGATGTTCTCATCGGCGAGAACAATGAATCGAACCTTGACCTTCGCGGATGGCATACCCACAGGCTGGATGTATGTCTCCATTCGGCTCTTCGAGAAGAATGTCGATGCCATCAGCAGTGACTTGAGTCGAGTACTTGTCCATCGCCACGGCTCTTGAGACGGTTAAGATCTATTGAAAAGAGCTAACAAGCTCGATACCAATTATAGGACGAAATGGCGACGAAGGGGGTGAATGTCGCTCTCTTTAAAATCGCCCCGAGAAAACATACACTATTTTTTTTTTTTCAAAAAGAAGCAAAACAAAGTAATTCCGAGAGAGTTAATTCTGCTGAAACTTGGAGCATGTGACCTTTGAAAATTCAGCATAAATCGAGACCAACGATAAAAATTCAAGCTGAAAATACCGCTTTGTTTAATCTGCATGCAAAATGGTTGAAAATCAGCAAAAAGAAAAAACGACACTGTAGATCATCAAGATTCAGTATATTATCTTCTTTGGTCATGCCAATCCTACTTCGAAGCATCATTGATGGCAGCACACAAGTAAAAAACAAAACCAAAAAGGCTAGAAGATACCACGACAATCAAAGGACTTGAGATCAAACAAAAACGGGATTACACGCACCGTCGGCAGAATCGCACTAATGAAGCGGAGACAAGCAAAAAGAGGCCAAAATAATATTTCATACTCAAATCAAGGGATTCAGTTTCACAACAAGTTGAAACAAAGATGTCAAGCCTAGGCAATAAACAAAACAAATAACCGTGCACGTCGGCAAGAAGCACCTGATTCTTTGGGAGAAAAGCCGCTGAAGGTTCGATTTTCACAGGGCTCCACGGTAGCCCGGAGAGGCTCTACACTTTTTCTCACGCGACACAACCACGGTGATCAAATCCTCAACACGCAAGAAGAAAAAATCAAGATCAACTAAAAGATCAAGAAGCGGTGACAAGTTCGGTTGAATCAAGGATACAAGCGATCTCTGAGATCGAGCAGAAAACTGCGCAAACACGACAAGGAGCAGTCAAAGGAGAAACGACTATTTGAACAAGGGCATCAAATCAACAAGCTGTACGGCCGATCCAAATGCTTCTCACGGGAACAAACATCTTTGCCTGTAAACAAAAAGATTTCACGGCGCACGATCATTTTGCACTCTTAAATCGAATTAGGTCACTGAGTAGCAACAAATGGGTGCAAAAAGAAATAAAAAGGCATCAAGTTGCTGGTTGCTCAAGGCAAAACCGATTCCTTCTTACGGATCTCATGAGCGTGCAAGAGAAAAACAAACCGATCAGAAACAGCCGCCGGTTTCTACAAGATACGAGATAACACGCAAGGCAAAACACCGCAGATCAAGAACCAGATTTGCACAGCCAAGAGACAAAACTTTGGATCAACTCAAAGCCAAGATAAAAAACACCATCTCATATTGATCTAAAGGAAGAGATACAAGATTGATACAAGAGGAATGATTATAAGCATTCAACTCATCCTCTCCACTCTCAAACCTCAAGAACACTCGGCCATCTTGAAGAACAAGAAAGGGGACAAGCGAGGAACAACCCTCAACAACTAAAGCCTAAAAGCAAAACAAACTCTCTAAAGCCTATTTTGACTAAAGAAACCCAAAAATCCTTGTAGTGTTCAGATTTGGGCAGCACCCCTCCATCCTATTTATAGCCCATGGCTAACGGGTCTCCACCCGTTCGCCCGCTAAAACCAGCGGACCCGCTCCGCTTGTGCGACCTTGCGAAATTCCCGTTTAGCCCTCCCCGCACCTTCAGGAAGCTTCCGCGCTCCTCGTCTCGCCGCCTGCAACCACCTCGAGTCCACGTCGTCTTTGACACATCCCGGCCGTTCGACCTCGGTGCCACTGCACCTAGTCCGGTCCACCGTGTCTCGCCACGACTCCACCCGATGTCCTGCGATCATACGAGACAAGAAACACATCAAATAGCACCGCTCGATACATGAAAGCGTAAATACCAACATACTTACCATGACAAAATCCAAACTTGTCGAATCAAAGAATATGCATCCTAATCCCATCGACCAAGTTTGACCAAACCGGTGACTTTGTTGCACCACGCATAGCGACATGGTCCAAACCACCCAAACCAAACTCGACTTCCTAAACCTATGTCAATTACTCATCACACACAGGGGCGACCTCCACATGGTCTCTCAAGGTTGTAAACCAAGAGGACTTGGAACTATAATCGCTTAGACATTGATGGCACTAGAGGGGATGAGGTTGAGTCAACACCTCATGATAGTGGCGATGACTTTTTAGAGGGCCCATCTGCGGAGGATCCCATTGTGAACAACTACTTCTAAGCATGATCTTGTTAGTCTTCCATCTATTTCTTTGCATGTTTTTAATTTTTTGTATGAGCTTACTTGATTCGTTATATTACATTTTCTATGAGCTTACTTGATTATACTATATTCGTCTTTCTATGAGCTTACTTCATTGCGCTATATTAATTGATTTATTTAATTTCATTTCATTTGAGGACACCAAAAATGAGTGGTGTCAAAGAGGCGTATACTCTAGTCGAGGGGGCACGCTTGTTTTCCTAAGTGGCGACAACATGTGATGGAGGCGGAGGCGTGCGGCCCTGAGGAGGCGGAGGGTCGACCCGCCCCCTCGAGGAGGCGGAGGCGATCGCGGCCTCGAGGCGTGAGGGGTCTACCTCTAGTAGATCGAGGCTCCTTGCCCGCGGCCCTCGTGTCTTGATGATGTGGAGGATGAGCACCACGAGGTGGAGGTGAGGAGGAAGAGCACCTGAGGCGGAGGTGAGGAGGATGAGCAACATGAGGCGGAGGCGTGCCTCTGACACAAGAATTTTGGTTGCGAGGACTGCGAACTGCCCTGACGACCAACCCAAGAGGAGGAGAAAATTTGTCATTATTCTGTTGGCGACACGTAAATAGCTGTTTACACTTTCACTAATTTAGCCCACTTACTTGCATACCTCAAAAAAACTAATATCACGAGGCAATGGCGAGAAGAAGGTGGGGGTGAAATGTAGACTTCGAGCGACATAATTGGCGTGTTGATTCGATGGCACTTCCTGGCTTGGTCACCTCTGAGAGGAAGGCGGGAGCTGCATGGACATGGTGCCACTACAAGGCAGCCAAGATATGCATGCATGTTGAAGGAGAAATACAATTTGACTCTTTGTTTACTGTGGGTGGAGAAAAGTTTTTGGTAAGTATTTGAATATTCAAATCTGCTTCTATGTTCTACAAAATTGCTTCGGATGTATAGATAGACTACTACCACCATCCTCCATATATTCCACATTTAGTTGGGTTAATCGGTATTTTCCTATAGTTTTGTTCATTTCTCATTTCGATATTAAAATATGGTCTACAAAATTATTCATTTCGATTTTTCACGATTGTATTACAAGTGCTTAGGATTTAAAGGAAAAATTACTGAACATGATATTATTGAATAATTTTCTAGAGTTTATGAAGCTACTTCTCCAAGTAAATAGAAAAAAGCAACAAAAGCAGATTTAAAACATGAACCAAAAAGCATTTGAGGCAAAACCACATTCAATGTCAATTGCTTTTCATCTTTCTAATCATTTTCAATGATACATTAGCGACCGATCTTTAGTGAATATCATATTTTTAGGCGATACCGGTAGCAGCTGATCATGTCTGTTGTTTGTGATATTATTGAAATGACACTTTGTTACTCTTTATTATATATATACATCTATAATCGTGGGCCCTAGCTATCTCTTTGTACATAAGCGATTACCTCAATTTGGATTACGTCAAAAAAATCTAAATATCTACAATGTTAGCTGTAGGCATGGTAAATTAAGAGCATCTTCACATTTTTGTTTTGGATTTTCAATATTGATTTGGTGCTCAAGCCAAAGTGATTTGCAAGGTAGCACCTAGATAAATAATGTTTGCGATCTTTGCAACTATATATGTCCCTCTAACATGAAGATATTGCATAGTATTATTGTTAGAAATCATGAAGATATTATCACTCCATGGTCATTGTGTGTATCTCTAGATTTTGTATAACATTTGATCAATTTTATGAACAATTTTCATACCAAGATGTGTACAGACTCCTAAACATAGCATTTGGTCTAATAACAAAAATACCGATAGTCTCCTTGACATCTTTGAATTTGATTCTGACTACTACAGGTAACTTTATTATATTGTGAACAAAATGTATGTCGAGCATTATTAATTACTTGGATCTTTGGTATTTTACTACATTGGTATGCACAAAGGCTAATCTTACACATTTATTTGTTTCCAATATATGCGAGATTGTAGTGGTGGTTTAGATGAAATTTGAGGGACGGAAGGCGATTCTAGGAGAGTCTTTGTGTAATTGTGTTAAAGTGATCCCAAATGATCTATGAAACACGCATCAAGCGGTGATCTATTACAACACACAAGTCCTTGGGCAACAAATTAAATGGGGCCAAGGCTTGCCAAACACATATCACTTTGGGCGAGTACATGCGGGTAACCAAGCTGTACAAGCGATGTCATGATTACAATCAATTCTAGTTTATTCATATTTAACACTTGGTTAATTTAGGCAATACCTTGGTGGGCCCTTAAGTGTGAAGATGCATGGCGATGGGTGCCCAAGAGGTGGTGCAACGAGCGATGGTTAGAGGACTCTCGTCTTTGCTAGGGAGCGGAGATTGTTGATGAACGAGGCAGCACATCGTCAAAGCTGACTCCTCCATGGCTCGTTACAAGAAGAACTTGGTAGGTCAACATGTTCATATTGATTCTATGTTGTAGATACATATTTATTGACCGTAGTGGTTTTTGGGTGCGAGGAAAAAAGTAGCAAAGGCACTGTCTCCGATATGGAGGCATATGTAGAAACTAGGAAGGGTGATCGGGAGGGCACCTTAATGCGACCAGCATAGCGAGAGAACTTGGTACAATTTCGATGATTTTGTCCTGATGATTTTTCGCTCACGATGATTTTGTCCAACAGTGCATATCTTGTATTGCTAAGGAGATTCATGGCACGGACTATGGCGTAATGAATTCACCACTAGGCCTTATTTGCTTTGTGTACAAAATTTGGAAAGGGAAGAAACATGGTCGTTTCTTCATGGGTGCAGGCTACATTAGCACACCGACAACCCTCTTGGAGGTCCGAAGCACGCAGTATTGCATCAACGGATGAAGTACACCTTCAAAAGTCGTAGTGACCATCACATGAGATATATTCTCGGGTTTCTAAGCTTCGGGCTCATTTGCAAGAGAAATTGAGGCTAGCGGCGGTTGGAGCAAATGCTCCTGCAAGTTAGTTGGAGCGTGGTAGTACAATAACAAAGTAATATGCAATATATATATATATATATATATATATATATATATATATATATATATATATATATATATTACTTAGCTAATGTATGGCAATGTGCAAACAAATATCTGAGCACTAGGGGCCAGGGACTCGACTTAATGGCCCTACAAGGGAACCCTTGCCCTAACTTATCTGCTCCGGTTAATGCTTGCATCTTGATTATTATATTGTTAGTCTCTTATGAGTGCTTGATTAGAAGACATTGAAATGACATGCAATGTAATTATTGGTCGCTCTTGCAAATTTCTTATAATCGATTTCTTATGAAAATGTAGGGAGCAGCGGGATCGGTTGCTTCTCTTTGCTAATCTTTGAAGATCTTTGGTGCTAATGTTGAAGATCATGTGAATCGTCCATCGCCGAGAGGCCACCACCAGTTGCTTGCTATTTTCATGATCTACTAAAGGATACTAATATTAGAAAACATTCTGTCAGTGCTTGCTATAAAATGGATAAAAATGGCTACATATATAACTAATTCACTATATCTATATCATAAATTCTTTTGAAATGTGTCAACATATAATAATTTGTATGTACACTCCTTTCTATGAATTTGATGATAAGTGCTTGAGACATAAATGTTGAATAGTCAACTTCTAAAAAAGGAAAAAAAAACATCTATACATTAGAAAATAACCAAATTTTGTTGCCTTTACTAAAAGGATACCAATATTAGAAAACATTCACAATCACAATAGCTAGAGTATGTGTACCCTTAATCTGTCCATCATGTGGGAGGAGTGGAGAGGAGAGGAGAGGGGAATTGACGAGGATCTAATAATCCTCATTTTATCTTTTATCTATAATTCTAATTATGAGTAAATATGACAACATATAGACTCAGAGTATACCTTATGTTCATAAGGAGAAGTTATCGGTGATGGTAAGTTCTCCTCGGCCACCTCCATAGTCGTAAGTCACCTTTCGACTACTCTCGATCGTAAGATCTTCTCGACTAGTATCCGGTCGTAAGTTCTTCTCGACCCTTTGCTAGTCGTAAAGATATTCTCGACTATCCTATAGTCGTAAGCTCTTCTACGACCAGGTCACTCGACCACTTTATGATCAATTAAACCTCTGAGGCGAGTGGGTCAATTGATTAAGGAATCCAGCGATTAGTATCTTGTAGTTACTCTGTAGTAATAGCGCGTATTGCTTCATTACCTCGACAAGTAGCGCGAGACGGCGTGGAGGAGTTAACACGATGATTACTACAAATGTCGTCCGTTCTGAGGATATGAGGCGCCACTTCACCAGAGAGAAACGGATACTCCTTCATTGACTATAAAAGGGCAGTGATTAGAGAGGATCAAGGACGACTCAATTGGAGATAATTGGGACGGAATTAGAGGCAATCGGGGAGTAAACAAGATCATCTGTAATAGTCTAAGTTTTCCTCCTGATTGTATACGATCCACTCAATACTACACACACACTGGAGTAGGTTTGCTATTCTCTCCAGAGAAGGCCCAAACCTGTATAAAAATACCCGTGTCGATCTCTCTGCGTGATTTCATTCTTGGAGACCCCCTGAATCAAACAATCTTTACGTAAGATTGGTTCTAAAACACCGATAGGAATTAATCATCTACACTGACAAGAAAGGGACCAACCAATGCATCACCACAAAGGAGGGCGTCACAACCATTGGCTCATCCATGCATGGAATTGGCAGCATAGAAGAATAGGATGCAATTCTAGTTCTTGCATGAATCTTTCAAACATACCTCGTTCAAACATGCATGCCGTCATTTGCCCTTTTTTTGCGAGGATCATTTGACCTTTCTGGATGCTGTAAATTTTGATAATTAGCCTTGACTTTGATCGGTAGTTCACGATGACAAAATATTGAGAGTTGGAGTTTAACATTTTTAGCTTTTGTGCTTTTCATGTTCTATATTGTTAGGTGCTAATAACCACGTCAACATATGAATTTGCGAGCTTTTAAAAGGTACATAATACAAGTGGATACCATGCATGTAATTATATATCTAACAAAATATCACTCCTCGCACCTCTTAATTAAGCCCATATATAGTTTGACTCATTCCTTTTTACAGTAGTACATCTTTATACTAAAATTTCTCTTGCATGTCTTTAGATGACATAAGTAAATGATCAATTAGGCCACAAGCTAGTGGCCCACACCCGAGCATGCCCTTAAGCGATTTGCCATGTTATTATGTTGCTCATCATGATTTAAAGGATTTTTTTGCTTTGTCAATAGTTTGGTTAATTATCTTTTCATGTAATATCAATTCCTTACTTTTGTTGTAAGATGGCACTAATATTAAGTTTTCTTTGTATCTGTAGAACTACATAAAATGATGCTTTTGTGCCTGAAAGATTGAAGCAAGAAATGCATGCATGCAAATGGTAGCGATGATCGTACTTTTGTTTGATGTATATAAGACTATGAAATTACTATTTGGAACTGTTATATGTATCATGCCTTATGCTTACATTTTCAAACTTGAACTTGAATGTTGTGAGCTCGGAAGGCTGTTATATGTATCATGTCTTTTGTTTGATCTATACACACACACACACACACACACATATATATATATATATATATATGCATATATTGTGGAATGGATGGATGGATGGATTATGATTCTTTGTGGAATGGATTTTTCTTGAATTTGTGAAAAATGGGTTTGTCTTTGTTGGATTGTTTCCAGTGTCAAAACTTTCGAGTGTATTTTCGGAAATCATTCACTTTCAGTGTCGACACTGGGAAATCATTAAAACATTCAGTGTCGACACTTTCGGGAAAATGTGCCCATTTTCGATTCTGAGCGAGTGACGACTTCGTCCGATGTAATCTGATCTCGAAATCTTCTGCAGATCCGAGACCATGCCTTGATGGAGTTGAGAGGATCCTTATCCCCTAGCAGTCGTCAACGAGAGGAACCAATTTCCTCAAAGGACAAGGGTCAATTCGACCACAATCAGGACTACACCAGGCGGACTCACAACCGCGACAAGAGTTTTTCCTTGAGTGTCGAGTTCCCTAAAATGATCCGACTTAGCAAGACAAGTTGGAAGCCTCAATTCGAGGCTTCCGCCCGACATCTGGTGGTCCTCTCTCTCGGGATAACTCCAGAGGCGGGATCAAGCATGCTTTTCTGCAAATCGACCATCTCTCATGAGTCACATCTGCAGACGAGAGGCGATTATAACCAGTTCCCCTACAGGAAGGATTACTCCAAGTCACGGATGGTGTCTCTCGGCGACTCCTCAAGTGGGGAGGCCTCGGCGCAAGTGAGAATCATCAGCGGAGGTCTTCGTCCTTCCCTCAGTTAAGGTTACTCTTCTAGAGACCGAACTAGGGATGCTCCCGAAGATCACGCCTGCTTACCCTCGTGGCAATGGCAAGGGCAACACCGGTGTGAGACCAGAACCAACACTCGATGGCGTGGGGAAATCCTCGACATACTCGCACTCCATTGAGGCAGTCTCAAGGACCTGATGAGGAGGATCTTGAGGCTATTCAATGGAAGAAAATTGTAGTCCAGAGAAATCTACCTGGACGCATCCAGTACCAGTCAGAGGAAGCTCAATAACTCCAGCACATCAACGACTTGCTTGAGAACCCGACTCGAGAGCTTGCTCGAGCGTCAGGCTACGATCTCTTTGTTGAAGAGATCGCACAAAACCGGACCACGATGGCAAAATGGGAGCACCTCATCGACATTAATCAGGAAGTCGTAACAATATGACTTCCTCAGCTACCAGTCGTTTGAACATATCACCACGTAGAAATCGACGTAACGACGAGTTGCATCGATCTCCTACTCGAAGAAATGTCTTTCGAATGTCTGATGATCAACAAGCCCCTCGAAGAGGTGATCGCTCACCAATTCGACGTGGAAATCTGCAGCAGATGGAGTACAAGGAGTACTTCCCTCGTAGGACCGAGACCTATCATAGGTCAGGTCAACCTATCATTGGGTATCGTAGAATACGATCAGCTGGTGATATCAACCCTTCTTTCCTGCAAAGAAGGCGTCAAGAAGTCATTTCCGGATGTCGGGCATTCTCACCTGACCTCCGAGCAGTTCGCTGGCCGCCTCGCTTTCGACCAGTGAACATGGAGAAGTTCGATGGATCCCAAAATCCCATCGAGTTCCTTCAAATGTACACAACAAGCTATGCGGCGGGGAGGAGGAGAGCATGTAATGGCGAATTACCTTCCAGCTGTGCTTTCGAAGAATACTGCTTTCGATCGTGGTTACTCAATCAACCACTCGAGTCGATCTATTTTTGGCAACACCTCTGCGATCTCTTGGCGAACTTCAAAAGAACCTACAATGCATACAGAAAGGAGGGCGACTTGCATTGGATGAGACAAAACGACAACGAGACTTTGCGCCAATTCATCAAGCGCTTTAGTCAGGTTCGTAATTCGATTCTGGAAGTTTCTGACTAATCTGTTATCAGAGCTTTCAAATAGGGAGTCCGCATGATGAAGGATAACGAAGATATTGCTTTGAATCCTCCACGCTACGTCGCGAACTCTTTGAGATGGCGATCGATATCTGGCTATACGAGGCGGTTGAGTGGAACAACACAATCGATCGAAGACAATAACTCTCGAGAGCCAGGCGAAGGTGGCAAAAAGAAGGACAAAAAAGCGAAGAAGTCCAAGAACAAGGCGAAGGGTCAAAAACCTCAAGCTAGTGGTTCCAAGGAGGTCTTGGCTATGAATGATAAAGAGCCACGAACTTCCAAGCCGTACTCTGTAGAGGCAAAGGTAAAGCGCCCGATCGGAAGAATGACAAGCCTAGGTGGTGTCCTTTCCATAAAAAGGAAGGACATGATCTTACGCCAATTCTTTGGGTGTTCCAGCGAAGCTCAAAGACTACTACAATGGCAAAGGAACACTTCCCACTCTTGAGCAGGTAGGGCAAACGAGTGGTCGTAAGTCGTCAGATGACGATGAGGAGATGCCGTTCTAGGATCCGCAACATACCGTCAAGCACATCTACGGGGATCATCGGCATCTGAGTCAAGCGGCGACTTAAAGGCTGTTGAGCGTGAGGTAAACTCCATAGACCCTCCTCTCGTCAATAAATTACAGAAATGGTGGAAGTCACCATCTCCTTGAGAAGGGTATCGCCGATTCCTTCGACTCGACCGGTCGATATCCGATCGTGGTCGAACCCACCATCAACAATTGTCGGGTCAATCGAGTTTTGGTTGATGGTGGCAGCTCACTAAACATTCTATTTACAAGTGCCCTAGATGAAATGCAAGTACCCAGGACCAAGGTAAGACCGGTACGATACTCCTTTCATGGGATCGTACCGGGGTCTTCAGCCAAACCTATTGGCCAAGTTTCTCTTCCTTTAACATTTGGTTCACCAAGTAATTTCAGGACAGAGAAGATCTCCTTTGATGTGGTTGATTTCAATACGCATATAACGCCATACTCGGACAACCAACTTTGGCAAAATTCTTAATAGCTACTCATTATGGGTATCAATGTCTTAAGATGCTAGGTCCCAAAGGAGTGATCACAATTCACTGTGATAAAAGGATGGCGCACACTTGCGACCGTCAATCCCTCAAGATGGTTGGTCAAATACCGACTCGAGAAGAAAGTCAGCCTTCGACTAGCAAGTCGAAGCCTAAAGCTGCACCAAAGCCGAACGACCAAGTCAAAGAGGTTCCTCTAGACGCAGGGGAGCACTCAAAGACTGTTCGCATCAGGGATACTTCCGACCCCAAATAGGAAGACGCCCTCATCACTTTCCTCCGAGCTAACACAGATGTCTTCACGTGGCAAGCATCCGACATGCCCAGAGTCCCCAAGGAGGTGATCGAGCACAGGCTAGCTTTACGGCCTGACAAAGTACCCGTAAAACAAAAATTACGAAGATTCGCCCTTCATCGACGGGATGCTATCAAATCAGAATTGGACAAGCTACTTAAAGTAGGCTTTATAAGAGAAGTCGACTACCCAGTGGTTGGCTAACCTGTAATGGTTCTGAAGTCGAGCGGCAAATGGGCGTATGTGCGTGACTTCACCGATCTTAATAAAGCTTGTCCAAAAGATGATTTTCCTTTACCTCGTGAACGATCGGTTGGTTGACTCTCTGCGAGGTTGCGAAGTGTTAAGTTTTCTAGACGCATATTGCATTTATCATCGAGATCAATATGTGTCTAGGCGATGAAAAGACGCATTCATTCGCCATTTGGTATATTTTGTTATGTCAAAATGCCATTTGGTCTAAAAAATGCGGTGCTTCTTTTCAATGCTTGATACAATCGACTTTTTCATCTCAACTAGGACGAAACCTAGAAGCCTATGTTGATGATCTAGTCATAAAAAGCATCAAGAAACCTAATCATCTCGCTGACCTACAAGAAACATTCGATAACCTCAGAAAGCATCGCTTAAAACTCAATCCTAAGAAGTGTGTGTTCGGAGTCTCTTCCGGAAAATTGCTCCGATTCCTAGTATCTATACGAGGAATCAAGGCAAATCCCAAAAAGATACAGGCCATTATACAAATGCGCCCTCCGACCACGAAGAAAGAAGTCCAGAAACTCACAGGGTGCATGGCGGCTTTAAGTCGTTTCATCGCCTGTTGGGAGAAAAGGACTATCTTTTTCAAACTTCTAAGAAACACGAGGTTTTGAGTGGTCGAGCGAGGCAAACATTGCCTTCGAGGATGTCAAGAGGTATCTTATGAGTGCTCTGTTACGGTTTCTCCGAGATCGGAAAAGACATTCTTAATTTATCTAGCCGCCACACCATAGGCGATAAAAGCGCGTCTTGGTCGTAGAATGTGGCGTACAGCGACCGGTTTACTACGTAAGTGAAGTTTTACCGCGGGCCTAGGGGCGTTACCCTCGGGTTGAAACTTCTTTATGCCCTCCTCATGTCTTCAAGGAAGCTGCGGCATTATTTTCGGTAGCACAAAATAGTTGTCTTGCGTCTGAGTTTCCTTTGGGAGCAATCCTCCAGAATAAGGAAATAGCGGGGCGCATGGCAAAATAGTCGGTCGAACTTGGGGAGTTTGACCTCCATTTCGTGTCTGAGCGGCCATTAAATCCCAGATCTTGGTAGACTTTGTCGCCAAATGGACAAATCTGAACACATTTAGGATCCCAGATACAATTCCCACACCCGATGGGCGATGTACTTTGACGGGTCCTTACTCTAAGTAGCTCGAGGGTGGGGTGGTCTGGTATCTCCTAGGAGAAACCTTAAAGTATGCCATACAATTAAACTTCGGGCCATTAACAACGTGGCGAGTCTGAAGGTTTGCTAGGTGGCATCACGAGATCTTGGCACTCTCGATTCGTGACTACTCGTGAGAGGAGACTCTCAACTAGTTATGAATCAAGTCGGAAAAGAGTACCGATGCTCTAATCGAGCAATGTCTCGGTACTTATTGGAGGTGCGTAAGCTAGAAAAGCATTTTTTTTCAGTTTCGAGGCACAATTCATCCCTCGAAAGGATAATTTCCTCGCAGACCAACTTGCTCGGATAGCTTCTTCCCGATCTATAGTACCAAAAGGAGTCTTCTTGGAACAACTCCAGAAGCCGTCCCTGGTTGACGAACCGAAGACACCTCCTATTGAGACAGCCTCACTAGAATACGAAGATACCTGGATGGCTCCCATCTACGAGTATCTTCAGAAGGGTTCCGTACCCGAAGACGATCTCGAGGTAGATCGAATTTCCCGAAAAGCCAAAATGTACACTTTGGTTGAAGGAGTCCTCTATAAACAAGGCACTCAAGGGGTGCTCATGCGATGCATTCCGCAGAGCGAAAGATTAACACTCACTACTACAAAACAGGCTATAGTAGACGCCCCATCACAGACGGTTCCTTTGGAACCGTCTGCGTGATAAACGTCTTGAACTGCGGGTGGCGCGGATGCCTATCACGAGCGGTATTTTTAGAACCGTGCAGTGATAGTCATCTATCACTGAGCGGTTTGTAAATAGAACCGTCGTGAATTATCACTGAGCGGTTCTATTCACAAACCGTCTGTGATAATCCCAATCACGAGCGGTTCTATTTAATAACAAATGCGTATAATATCCTGAGCGGTTCTAAATAAGGACCGTGCAGTGATTGAAGATTATCACGAGCGGTTTGTGAATAGAACCGTGCGTGATAATTCATGAACGGTTCTATTCACAAACAAATCATGATAGACGACTATCACGAGCGGTTTTATTAAAAAAATCGTGATATACTGCTTATATAAATTGGCGCGACACATCCCTCTGCGCCTTTGCCATTGTGTCCTTTGCCCTTGCCCGCTGTGCCTCTGCCACTTCCTCTGCCAGCAGTTTGGATAATAATCAACGGCCCCCTATTTGCTGGGCTCCACTTAGATCTGCTAGCTAGCTTTCTCCTCCCAGTGCGGGCCACTTCCTCCCTAGCTCCTCCAACTGCGGCTCCTCCCTAATTAAGCAGATGAAATATCTGATTATCCTTTTTCCACTCTATTGATTAGTGAATTTCCTGATTTTGCTACTCGTACATAGACCCTAATGTTTTGTTTTCTTTGTTGTATTCCTTAATCGGAAGCATAGGGTTTAGGTTTCAATTAATACTACTTGATGGGAAATGGCAAAAGCGTCGTACATCTAGCTCTCAATTTGATGGACCCTAATTCTAGAAAATGAAAAGCAAAACATGTAGCCTTTAATTAATCTGGTGTAATTCCTTTGTGCAGCGATGAGACAAAAGAGTAAAATGCGTGCAAAAAGTGAAAGTCTTAATCGAGAACTAATTTCATGAGTAGTTTTCTAGAGCAGTTAAAAAGAAGAATTTATGACACACCAAGATAAGTCACATGTGCAATGATCTATTTTATATTTCCTCCATTTATATCCATGAAGAAAGCGTCATCACGGTGGTTTATTGTTTCAATTATATCAAAAGCGGATACCCGCAATCGCATAGCGGACCAACTTGCTAGTTATTAGGATCTTCCTCTTGTCTTTTGTCTCGTATCTAATCAACAATCATGCGGATAATCAATAATTATCCGTTCGCCCGACTTAGAGAGGAAAGGTTGGACCCTTGCCCTAAGCGCCTCCAACACCGCCGCCTCCTCCCCATTCGCCACCTTAGAGAGGAGAAGGAAAGGAGAGGAATCGTATTTTCTTCGTGAGCTCAGAGGGTAACGATCTATAACCCTTTATGTTTGCTATAAATTAATCGCTAATCAATTTTGACACTAATTTGTTACATGCGTAGTGTAGATGGATCGGCTGGATGTGCAGTGTGAACCGTGTGAGTCAAGAGTACATTAATGGCGTGGTTGCTTTTAGAAGAGCATTGGCGGGATATGTTGAAGAAGGAGATAAATTTTATGTCTTGTCCATGCATTGATTGCGGTAATTTGAAGATGTTTAACAACGCGCAAATAAAGCGCACTTGATTGAAGGGTTTCACAAAAGGGTATACATGTTGGACGATCCACGGTGAAAAGCGATTATTACACATGAAGTTAGTAATGGCGGCATCGCCGAGGAAGTCAACGATATGCGGATGTGGGTATCTTGCTTTTGATGAGGATATGTCACACGATGACAATCTGGATCGGATGCTTTCTGCGATCTGAAGAACTTCTGATGAGAGAGTTTTGTAAATTCGAGGGCTTAAGGGAGGACTCGGTGAGACCTTTGTTCCTGGTTGCAAGCGGAATATACAAGGTTGTCAACCGTGCTTGAGCTGCTGAAATTGAAGGCAAGCAATGGTTGGTCGATAAGAGTTTCCGGCGTTGTTAGGTCTCTAGCGGACATCCTTCGGAGAAGCGTGTTGCCCGGCACCACCTATCAAGCAAAGAAGGTTATTTGTCCATTGGGAATGGAAGTAGAAAGAATACATGCATGTCGAGAATGATTGTATCCTCTCTAGTAAAGAGTATCGGAACATGCATGTATGTCCGTGTGCAAAGCATCCGATACAAGCGTCGAGAATCTTGCTAAGGTGAAGCAAGGACCTCTGCTAAGATGTTGTGGTATCTGCTGTGATCCCACGTTTGAAGCGTTTATTTGCGAGCATAAAGGGCCTAAGATTGCTGCGTTGGCACTTTCGAGAGGCGTAAGAGATGGAAAGCTAAGACACCTGCTGATTACGCGGTGGAGAAACTTGATCGGAGCTTCAAGAGTTCGGTCTTGAGCAAGGAACATAAGGTTAGGGTTGAGTCGGATGGAATGAATCCTTTCGGTAACATGAGCGGCCGACACCTAGCACTTGGCTCGTGAATCTATGTATGTACAACCTTCCTCCTTGGTACGTGTATGAAGCGGAAGTACATTTTGATGTCACTACTTATCCAAGGGCCAAAGCAACACAGGAATGATATTGATGTGTACCTAGCACCATTCTTTGGAAGATCTTGTGACCTTTGTGGAGCGAAGAATGCAGTATGGGATGCGTACAAGCGAGAGAACTTCACTTTCTGGCGCCATGTTGTTACGCACCATCAATGATTTTCACGCCCTTGGTAACTTTGTAAGACTTCGGTACAAAAGGAGCCAAAGCTTTGTCGCCATTGCTTAGATGCTCTGAGAGTGTATGGTTTGAACAACTCGCGCAAAAGCGTGTATATCGTCACCGTAGGTTCCTTCGAGAGTCACCCATACCGCAAGATGAAAAAACAATTAAGCGGAAATAAGGAGAACGATTCAGCTCAAGGGCTTTTAGAGGAAAGAGGTCTATGATATGGTTAAGGATATCGATGTTGTGCTTGGGAAGGGGCGTAAATTAAGAACCGTGAGAAGAACATCTGGAAAAGCGGTCAATTTTTGGGACTTGCCTTATTGGGAGCACTTAGAAGTTAGCCCTTTGCATCGGCGTCATGCGTAGAGAAGAATGTATGTGATAGCTTGATTGGTCTCTTCTTTGAACATTAGTGGCAAAACAAAGGATGGTGTTAGCATGCGGCGTGACTTGGTTGATATGAACATAAGGACTGAGTTAGCACGGTAGAGACCGTCTGGAGACGACGTACCTTCCCCGACTTGCTACACTCTATCAAGGCGAGAGAAATGAAGCGTGCGAGCTTGCATGGAGTGAAAGTCCCATCTGGTTACTCCGCTAACATTAAGAACCTTGTTTCTATGCAAGATTTGAAATTAATTGGTATGAAGTCTCATGATTGTCATGTCTTGATGACACAAATGCTTCTGTTGCAATTAGAAGTATCTTGCGAACAAGGTCCAGTGGCAATCTTGAGGCGTGTTATTTTTCAACTCAATTGCTCGAGAAGATCATTGATCCCCAAGGACTAGATGCTCTGCGGGCGAGGTGGTGACCACTCTATGTCATCTTGAGATGTATTTCCCTCCGTCATTTTTCGATATCATGGTCCATCTCATTGTTCACCTTGTGAGAGATAAAGATATCTTGACCTGTGTTCTTCGTCATATGTACCCGTTAAAGAGGTACATGGGAATTCTCAAGTCCTCGTCGGAATCGATCTCGTAGGAGGCGACATCATCGAAGGTTATGCAACGAAGAGGTCATTGAGTTCTGCGTCGACTACATGGCTCGAGTGGAACCGATAGGTGTGCCTCTATCTCGCCATGAGGGGAGCTGGATGGTATCGGGACCATCGGAAGAAATCAATAACTCCGATCTGGATACATACGCTCAAGCCCATTTCATGGTCTTGCAACACATGACCCAAGTGTCCCGTATATCGGCGAGCACAAAGACATGGTGCATAGCGAAATCGAGACCGGTCGGAGGTTTGGATCACGAGAAACACAACCGTCGGTTCAGCGAATGGTTAAAGGTGCGAATCACTAGGAGGTCATCAAGTGATGATCTGTTGCTATGGTTGTACGAGGGCCACAATTTACAATTGTCACATAGCAAGGATCGACATCAATGGGTACACATTTTATCTGGCTACTCGGGATAGGAAGAGCCTGATCGAAACAGCGGTGTCGCATAGATGCATTCAATCCGATGGGATGAGGAGCTCCTACTATGGGCAAATAGGCGAGATATGGGAGCTCGACTCGTGCTTTTCAAGATCCCCTATTTGGTGCCGTTGGGTCCATCTCCCACGGTGAAGGTCGACAAATGCGGTGTCACTACGTGGACCTCGAGCGTGTCGGATATAAAGGCGAACCATTCGTCTTGGCTAACCAAGTTGTTCAAGTCTTCTATGTAACCGACCGGCAAATAAGAAGCGCCACGTAGTTCTTCATGGAAAAAGGAGGATTGTCGGAGTTGAGAATGTAGTGGGCGAGGAAGAATACAATCAATTTGACGAGTTGCCTCCTTTCGGAAGCGGCATTAGGCTCGAGGAAGAACCCGGTGAGGAAGCTAGCTATATCTTGCGTCGATCATCATGAAGGCCTATATCTTAATTAAGAATTTACTCCAATGTAATTAATTTATTCCATAACATCATGTGTTATGGACTTGTAATCTCTCATATATTTTGATGTCAGCGTGAAATTGTCATGTGTTGATGTGTTATGGACTTGTCATATTTGATATTGATGTCAATGTGGGCGTACATTGTAATGTGGAGTATCAAAATTGTCATCATACTTGATTTGGAGTTGAGTTGAATTAGATATGAAATTTTGAAGTCAAATGTGTTATGAACTTGTTATGGACTTGTCATATTTGATATTAATGTCAATGTGTGGGCGTACATTGTAATGTGGAGTATCAAAATTGGTTTCACTTGATTTGGAGTTGAGTTGAATTAGATATGAAATTTTGAAGTCAAATGTGTTATGAACTTGTCATCATACTTGTCACGGGTTAGAATTCATATGGACTTGTCATAATTGTCATCATACTTGTCTCGGCGGAGTTCACTATGTTTTCTCGGGATATTTATGTCTCACGGAGTTCGATATGTTTTGTCGGGATATCATAAATTGGCCTCGGTTTTGGGCTATCACGAGCGGTTTTATTATACAACCAAATGCGTGGTAATAATATCCTGAGCGGTTCGTAATGAAAACCGTGCAGTGATATCACGAGCGGTTCCATAATAGAACCGTCGTGATATTTTCATATCCTGAGCGGTTCTATTATGGAACCGTGCGTGATATTATTATCCTGAGCGGTTCTCATTACGAACCGTCGTGATATACTTATATAAAGCGAAAGCGCTAGGTTTTCCTCTCACTTCTCACTTCCTCTCCCGCGCCCTTACGCTCTCGCGCTCGTTCGCCTCCTCTAGGGTTTAGGGCTCGCCTTCCTTCGACCGCGGCGACTTCGACCTCGGCGCCGCCCCCGACCTCTCGCGCGCCCCGACCTCGGCGCCTTGACCTCGGTGCCCGCCCTCCCGACCTCGGCGCGGCCCCCCATTCACCTCCCGGTATAAGCCCGGCGTCGCCGCCGCCGACCTCGGTGCCGCCGCCCAGGCATTGGCGCCTCCGACCTCGGCGCCGCCCGTCCTCCTCCCGTGTCGGCCTCCTCCCTCTGCCCGGCCTTCTCCCTCTGCCAAGCCTTCTCCCCACGCCGTCCTCTCCCGTGTGACCTCCTCCCCAGCTCCCTCCTCCCGCATCGGCCTCCTCCCTGCCTTGCCTCCTCCTTGCACCGTGAGTTCTTGTGCGGCATCCTCTCTGTGAGTATTGCTCCTCTGTGGCGATTCGGTTGATCGGTGGGCTTTGTTGACATGCTCTGTGATGAACTCATCTTATCTTGAGATTGAATGTGATAGTTAGTTCATACTTGAGCTCTATTGTATTACTTACTCTTGTCAATATGTTGTCTTGTTAATTGGTTACTTTCGGTTGAGCTCATAGTTCTATTGCAAATTGATCGAGTTGTATTGACTAGTTTGTGATTCTTCTAGTAGTATGTATGAGCTCATTCAACTTTTCATTTGCCATCTTGATCTCTATAGTCAACCTCTGTTTGTTGGAAGTTTAATCTGTTTTAGATTATGATTGAGATCATTTGTGAGTTAAGCAAAGTATTGTTTAGAGCTCATAGTTTGAATTTATATTATCATATTCATTTAATGAAGAGTATAGACAATAGGATTGAGATGGCAAAGACTTGTTCTTTAGCTACTCTCTTTACGAGAGCACATAATATCATCAATTAATATGTTGGAATAGTGTGCATACATGCACCGTGAGTTCTTGTGCGGCATCCTCTCTGTGAGTATTGCTCCTCTGTGGCGATTCGATTGATCTTTGCATATATATATATATATATATATATATATATATATATATATATTGCTAGTTGATACCTTGATCTGTATTAGTTACGATTTACGAGTCTAATCTTGGAGATATTACAAATTGATCGATGGGCTTTGTTGACATGCTCTGTGATGAACTACATCTTATCTTGAGATTGAATGTGATAGTTAGTTCATACTTGAGCTCTATTGTATTACTTACTCTTGTCAATATGTTGTCTTTATTAATTGGTTACTTTCGGTTGAGCTCATAGTTCTATTGCAAATTGATCGAGTTGTATTGACTAGTTTGTGATTCTTCTAGTAGTCTGTATGAGCTCATTCAACTTTTCATTTGCCATCTTGATCTCTGTAGTCAACCTCTGTTTGGTTGGAAGTTTAATCTGTTTTAGATTATGATTGAGATCATTTGACATTAAGCAAAGTATTGTTTAGAGCTCATAGTTTGAATTTATATTATCATATTCATTTCATGAAGAGTATAGACAATAGGATTGAGATGGCAAAGACTTGTTCTTTAGCTACTCTCCTTACGAGAGCACATAATATCATCAATCAATATGTTGGAATAGTAGTATGCCTTTGTTAATCTCTAGACCTTTTATTGGTGAGAGTTTAATCGAGGCGGTTCTTATTAAGAACCGTGTGACTCCTCGCATTTCCTTAGAAGTTGGTGGATTAAGGAGTGTTAAATTCTTTAGGAATTATGCTTTAATGCTAATTAATTTTGTTGGGATTAATTCTGAAATTTTTCTAAAAGCGCATTTTTACAACAATCAAAAAGAAAGTTTTACTTGATTCTATTTTGTTTCTATCTTGGGATTAAACCTTTGTAGCATTTCCTTAAATCGATCATTTTACTTGATTCTAGTTCTATGTCTTCATTAAAGGCTAGTCTTACGTACATGAAGCATTAAACCTTTGCTTAGCATTTTCTTCGTCGATCTGACACACTTGAGTGTACCTGCGCTTCATGCCAATCCTCCACGGCACGCAAGCGGATGGTACCTCGATGTGTCGAGGCTTTCGATAAGTAGGCTTCGAGCAAAAGATAGGCTCGAGCAAAAGATTTGTATCACTAGTTTCTATCTATACAAAGATCACAAGAGAAATTTGGTGGATTAAGGAGTGTTAGAATAGAAGCTCGTGGATTAAGGAGTGTTAGGAATGTTAGTAGTCTGTATGAGCTCATTCAACTTTTCATTTGCCATCTTGATCTCTATAGTCAACCTCTGTACTTCTTCACGAGATTAATTGTTTCATATTTATCTTTGGAATGTTAGTAGTCGATATGAGCTCATTCAACTTTTCATTTGCCATCTTGATCTCTATAGTCAACCTTTGTACTTCTTCACGAGAGCAAGTAAGCGAGATGGCGAGACCCGTCTTCGCCCGTCACCAGCGCCACGAGATGGAAGAAAGCGGCAAGCGAGGCGCCAACACCGACCCATAGATGGAAGAGGTGCCCGGCGAGGCCGCCAACACCGACCCCACGAGATGGAAGAGGCGCCAGCCAGGCCGCCGTCACCGTCGGCGATAATGACCTGAGGCGAGATGGCGAGAGGACAATCGAAAATGCCTCACTGGTGGTGGTCATCCGGAGGTTAGTGACTTTGGGGTCCCTCTGAGTCCCAAGAGATCGTGGCGAGATTCCGGACCATCTGCGGGATACTTGGAAGAGCGGGTCCTCATCACCACACCAAGGTGGAAGGACTGTGAAAAAAGCGAAAAGCGTTGTGGGCCAGAACTTTCAGAGAAGTTCACTATTCGAAGCACATGTAGCGCAGCGTCGCGACGGACGGCGATGCTCACGATGGGTAAATCGTGGAGGACCTTCAAGAGCATTCTTGTCACGAAGTACGTGAACACGGTCGAGGCGCCCTTGCGCGATATAGATTCTTGGCGGGAAGCATGGGACACCTTTGTGGCTATGAAGCGTCGGCGAATTTAAGGAGCAAAGTCACGGCGCACAAAGCTCTCGGACCTGAAACACTCACCATATACGGACTTCGGCACGCTGAGTGCAGCGGGTAAATCTGAGAATGGGTGGCGGAGAAGGAGAACCCGTTTCGATGTCACGGACCAGCGTTCCCTAAAATTTGGTTAAGCGAGGCACAAGTCTCGTCTTGAGCAGCATCTCCTTCACAAACCCGGCGGACGACGGGAAGTGTCCCAGCGTGTGGTAAATATATCGAACTACTAAGTTGTTAATAAGTCCATAACTTCATAGTGCCTATAATAGCGTGATGACCTCTTGCGGCGTGACTTGTTGCCCAAGCTTCCCAAGGCTCCTTCCATGCGGAGCGAGGAGAAGGATATACTATCTCTGACCTTGGGAAACAAGGAGCACCGGTCGCCTGCGAGGCCTTGGGGTTAACGTGCCTTGGAGTCATGGATTCGCGGGCGACTCTGCGTATAGGACTAGGAAGAGATCCAAGGCGAAACACGACAACGGTTAGTGCAGATGATTACTAACCAATTTCAAGTAGAGATGGCGACATTGCGAGTCAAATGGATATACTCATGAGCGGTGATGCATAAGCCGCCCGCTAATTTGGGAAGCGGTCCTCCTCGGCGTCGGAGTGGCGTCGCGTCGCGCATAATTGTGAACATGGCGACGTCCGATTACGATAAGCGACATCAAGGTAGCGTACATCTATGGAATGCACCAAAGATAGACCCTAACGGCGCCTTAGCTAATTGCGTGTCGTTTTGTAGGAGCCGGCATACTGTAAGCTCAAGTGAGGATGGATGGGTCCCTTTGTATTGAAATTGCTTGAGGATGGTGTATCCATACGAGGAAGGCGGTCTGACCGCGGTGCCCGGTGGTGCAGTTACGCCAAGGTCGGTGGATATGGTACATGTCAATTTCGAGCCATCCGTGGACATTTGCGAACGAAGAGATCACAACACTAGGGGATGCCGTCCTCTCTTTTATCCGATGGCCCAAGAAGAACATCGCCTGGACCCGGCGGTGCCACGATCTGGACACGACCATTCCTCTCCAGCGGGACCCTCGATGACTCCACCTCATGTTTAGCCTCAAAAGGCCACCTCTTGATTCCGTGGAGAAGGCGCCGAAGAACAACAAAAGCGTGCCGGCGTGTCGGTTCTGAGTCGTCTCACAAAAAACGCTGCCAATCGCTAAGGCCAAATCGAAATCAACGAGCGTTAAAGCGCCTCCCAAGTCCGGAAGTCCAAGAAGTCGGGAAGTCCGCGATACGGGAAGTCCGCGATACGGAAATACATCATCGGAAAACCGTTGTGCTCGTAGCGATATTAATGCCTGCATGGATATGCTTATCGAGCTTTGCATGCAGGTACTTGAACAAGACCCAAAAGAAGGGTGCGATCTTTGGAATCACCGTCGGAATCTGAGGACAAGCATTTCTTCAGCGGGACGAGTACTTAAATCGTGGGCTTCAATGATTTATTTGAACTATTCAACCTCGTTGGCCTCGGCGTCTCGCTTCTCGATGTTGGACCTTTGTAAGTCGTACAATCAAGTTCTACATTCATCTAATACCGATAAATATCACAACTCATTGCTTATGTATAGATACATCTTTGCAAAATGTCAGGAATGGAAAGAACGGTGGGTTTCCTCGACCCACACGTGGTATCGTTGCAAACCATCCAGAAGACTAGATCCTTAGATAGAAATACATAACGAGGTCATTGCTTCTCTGAGAGGAACATGAAGTACATAGTGGTGCCCTACAACCGGGGGTAAGTGTCACTACTTGCTATACAAATTTCATTTGTACTTTATCTGTGACCACGAACTTAGGTTTAATGACTATAGCGACATACATGAGTAGGTACCATTGGATCCTTTTAGTTATTATACCCAAGAGGAACCATGTGATATACCTTGATTCCCTAAACCGCAACAAACACGACTTGACACTCTAAGAGGAATACTCGAGAGGTATGCTCATTTCCTCCTTACATAACTCTATTGTAGTCTTCATTAGTTTGAAATGGCGAGGATAACTTTTTGAATCATGTAGGTCGTTCATCAATTATGTTGCCAACAAAGGAATATCACGATGGAAAAGCGTAACTAACACACAGGATGGATTTTCGATGCGCTACGCTACAACACAATAATCCTATTTTTATGCGATTTTTGCGGTTTGACAAAAAGATGATGAGTTATGTGCAATCTCGTCTGCGCTATCATATCACGACTAATCCTTCTGACTAGGAAGAAGGATCACGAGGTTTGTCAATCTCGAAATAATTATTTCCTAATTATAAATTTAAATATATATATCTTACCACTTTACTCTTGCTAGCGGCGGGCCTTGAATTTACAATGTGATGGACTCGTTGCGGAAGAGATCAAGGACATTCGAGGAAGCTCTGCGCCTTTATCAACTCGAAATCATGCGACAACGGAGAGTTTCACTCGTCGCCAACCCGAGCATCACCCACTAAAACCTCTCAGCGCAAACAATTGTAATCTAGTTGTAACTATAGCGACAATACTTGAACAAATCGATCTTTTGTAATTTATTTTGAGTAATGATCACTTTGAGTTGTCATGGTTGCTTGAATCTGTTTTGTGAATGCTTGAATCTGTTTACGTGAATGCTTGTTTTGAGAGGGCATGGCTAGCAATTCTGAGGCTAGCGGAAAACAACAAAGCGTAGGCGGGGTAATGAGCTATCACGAGAGCGGTTTTTGTTAAAACCATCTGTGAAGGCAAATATCCTGAGCGGTTTCCACTTGCAAACCGTGCGTGATAGGAAAATATCCTGAGCGGTTCTACAAAAAAGCCGTGCGTGATATTCTAAATCCTGAGCGGTTTTATTTAGAACCGTGCGTGATATTCTCTATCACGAGCGGTTTTGTTTAGAACCGTCGTGATATTCTCGAATCCTGAGCGGTTTTGGTTGAAACCGTTTGTGATACTGACTTCCTGAGCGGTTTTAATAAAACCGTGCAGTGATATTCAATATCCTGAGCGGTTTTGTACCGTGCGTGATAATATCTGTTATCACAGACCAACAAACATAGGCGGTTGGAAACCATGCGTGATGGCGGTTCGAACCGTCTGCGTGATGTCGGTTCTGTAGTAGTGACTCCTTCACGACATACGGTGGCATCTGTGGAACACATGCTTCCCTCTGAGAACAACTGGTCGATAAGACCTTTCGACAAGGTTTTCTTGGCCACTTGACCATGTCTGATGCCAAGAGTTGGTTAAAAAGTGTGTCAATGCGGTTTCATAGCGAGCAAATACACCAACCGGCTCAAGCATTACAAACAATACCACTATCTTGGCCTTTTGCAACACAGGGGTCTTGATATCCTAGGACCATTTCCCGAGCACGGGGAGGTTTCGAGTTCATTTTGTGGCTATTGATCGTTCACAAAATGGATCGAAGCGAACACAATATTTGGGATAACAACGAGCGACAAAGCGGTTCATGATGAGATGCGTGATTACGATTTGGGTTCAAGTCGGATAATCACGAGATAATTATAAGCAGTTTTCGGCATAAAATTTCAGGAATTTTGCGGCGAGTTAGTACCAAACTTTGTTACATACATTGCCCATCCCCAAAGCAATGGGGCGATCGAGCGTGCAAATGGCCAAATAATGCAAGGAATTAAAACTTCGAGTCTTGACCGACATCAGCGCTCGGGGCTTGGGTACAAAATTACCTTCGTATTATGGGCTGTTAGTACTACTCCTAGTCAGACCCACGGGTGAAACGCCTTTTTCCTAGTCTTGAATGAAGCCATGCTTCCTCGGAACTAAAGATATAGTCAACATGAGTCAAAACTTTCAACGACTCAACGAGAGCGACTTGACGAGATGACATCAACCTACTCGAAGAAAAGAGGAACCATGCCTTATTTTGTTGGCGGTCTACCAACAAGCCTGCTGCGAATACTACGATCGTAAGGTCAACCCATGACCTTCTTTGTAGGTGACTTAGTATTGAGCTCTACCAATCCAAGTCTAATCGGAATAAACTTTCTCTCAAGTGGGAAGGTCCTTACGATTGGTCGAAGTTACGCTTGGGAATTCGTACGACTAGCAATGGAAGACGGCCAGGTTCTCTCAAATTCTTGGAACATCGACCAGTTACGCAAATTCTTTGTGTAACAAACCATTTAGACAATAAAGGCTCAGGTTCCTTCTACCTCTATTGTCTTATTTTTGAGTAGTGCTTTCATAATCTTTCGACTACGTTTCAAACACCTAGTTTACTTTACACTGGTCGAAAGGAAGGTAACATCACCTAGTCGAAACCTCTCCTCTCTGCATGTGGTCCTGCCCACTAGAAGGAGTTTCCTAGTGTCGACTGGTTACTCACTTTTGCTTCCAATACAAAGAGCTTGGGTTCAGTAAAACATGGTCGAAATATTTTAAAAGCCAGCTCTCTTTCACCTTAGTTTATTTATTCAGTCATTTTGGAAAATATTCTAAGCAGAGTGCACTTTCTTAGATTTATTCCACCACATTTGGTGTACTCGATCCGTTCTAACTGGTCGGAGGAAGAAGTACACCTAGTCGAAGTCTCTCCTCTCTGCACGTGGTCCTGCCCACTAGAAGGAACTTCCTAGCGTTGTTCAGTTTCCTACTCTTGCTACTAGGACAGACCTATCGAGTCCACCAAAACAGGTCGAATCATTTCTTTTAAGTCCTCTAGACGTTTGTCTAACTCAAGTTGGTGTTCTCGATTTGACTAAACTGGTCGGACATAGTAACATCACCTAGTCGAAGATTTTCCTCTCTGCACATGGTCCTGCCCACTAGAAGGAACTTTCTAGTGTCGATTTGTTTCTACTCTTTCGACCAGTGCATGACAATCGTGACAAAAAAACTATAAGTTAGTCAAACCTCTCTGTTTTCAGAAACCCTTTTTAACACTATTTACTCAGTTTGTCTAAACAAACTAAGCAAATAGTCAGGGGCTAGGATAAAGTTATTAATTTAACTTCAATTTTTAGTCTTTCTTTTGTTAATTATCTTTTGAGTTACTAACTACTCGACAAGATGATTTGCAGGAAACAAGATGAATTATATAATACATCAACAAAAGCTTGTTTCTTCACAGGTTTTTGTTACAAACTATTCTGAAGAAGGATCCATCGGATGATTTATACGCCTCGAGGCGATCGAGTCGACCGATGGGTTGCCGTTAAAGTGAGTCCACGAGCTTTAGGTTTTGCCAAGGCATAACTTACTGCACTTTTGACCGCCTCCTTGATCGATTCAGCTTGGTTGGCCTTCAGAGTGGTCACAAGTTCTTGCAAAGTTCCGACTTGTTCCCCAATGGTACTTATGTGAGCAGCTATCGTATCGTCTTGAGGAGCTTTTCCCTCACTACGTAGCTCACCAAGCACACTGTTCAGGAGTATGATGTTGCCTTGAAGATCAATCTTCATCGACTTCATCTCTTGTTGGTGACAAGTCGAAGCCTCACAGAGTTTTTTGTTTTCGACCACTTGTTCTGAAAGTAGTAAGACTGGTCAAACAAAAATAACTCCTAGAGAAGGGGAAAACAAAATTAGTTACAGGTAAATAAGTCCTTACCTACGAGTCGAGAATCTAACTTCTTGATTTCTTCATCATGGATAACCATGATTTGATGTCCTTCGCATTTTCATTGGCAATGTGGACAGCCTCGTTAAACATCACGGTTTTTTCCTGATCCCTCGTCTCAAGCCTTCCCAATTCAAGCTCAATTTCTAAATAAGAAATGAGAGTTAGAAAAGGAAAGGAACTTCGTGAGGGATTATAGGTAAAGAATTGCTTACCTGTTCGACGAGACCTTAGCCTTCCAATCTCTTGATCTTTATCTCTACCAATACGAGAAATCTCTTGGATAACCAAAGCTTTATCTTTGGCTTCATTTTGGAACTTTCTCATATCGTCTTCTTTTTCTGAAAAGAAGCAAGGGTTAAAAGGAAAAGATCAACGGCATAAGTAGTCTTAAGTTCAGCACTTACTGTTTATTTCTCCCCGTAATTTTCGAGTTGCGGAGTCAGCCTCCTGAAACTTCTTCAAGAGGGCTTCATTTTCTTCCCTTAGCTTTCTCGACTCCTCTTTTTCATAGTCGAGCGAGTTAGCCAGGGTCTTTTCGTCACTGTTTAACCTATAAAGGTTAAAAGTGGACATGAGCATTAGCCAAATGGTCGTAAGTCTTTCTACGACCAGCATCAGGTCGTAAGTTCTTCTACGACAAGCAACTGGTCGTAAGTCTTTCTACGACCAGCATCTGGTCGCAAGTTCTTCTACGACTAACATCTGGTCGTAACTTTTTCTACGACAAACATCTGGTCGTAAGTCTTTCTACGACTAGCAACAAGTCGTAAGTTCTTCTACGACATGCTTCTGGTCATAAGTTTTTCTACGACCAGCTCCAAATCGTGAGTTTTTTCCACAACAAATCTCATAAACACTATATAAGTGGTCAAATGAAAAATGACTATGAATAATAAGTGACTTACCACCTCTCTGCATGTTCGCAGAGTTCTGCTTTCTCTTGTCATAGCTCTATAAGTTGCCGGTGATATTCACCGACAGTGGCAATTTGTTCCAGAGCTTTCTGCAAGAAGAATAGTAAAAAGCAAGGACAGACTGCAAATATGAGTATTCTTAAATACTTACATTCATGGTCGTCCGAGCAAACATTGAGAAAACCATCGACGGGTTCTTCAGCTTGTCTATCTTGGTGACACTATCCCACCAAACCTTCTCGAGGCGCTCATTGTCAAAAATGCTGCCTCGGTTAGGAATATCTTTTGGATGAGGGACTCAGTCGCAAGATCTAAAAGCCACAGACCCCACGATGGATGCAGGGCCAAAGAAATTAGGACAGAAGTTGAAATCCTCATCGTCTTCTGATCCTGCAGCTGCAGCTTCTCCTTGGGTACCGGGAGGTACGTCTTCAACGACTTCCCCAGCACGGTGGACAACAACATCACCACCTTGACCAGAGGCTTCTACCGCTGCCTCTGCCATCTCTACGACCATCTCAGAAGTCGTAGCAACCATCTCAGTGGTCGTAGCGACCACGTCCATGGTCGTAGCAACTGTCTCAGTGGTTGTAGCGACCATCTCGGTGGTCGTAGTTGTTACCCCAGTGGTCGCAGCAACCACCTCAGTGGTTGTAGTAACCACTTCGGGAGCCACGACTTCCTCCACCACCTGGGCGGTGGACGATCCTTCGACCACCTCCGCTATATTCTCTCCATCCGCTGGAGAAATAGCAGTGGTCTTCTCAATAGAAGCGTTCTTGGGGGCTGAAGGAGTCGTGCTGAAATCAACAAAAAGAGAGCAAGTTAAGTTGTGAAAAGCAAAAGGTAAATGCTGTTCTTACACTTTTTTCCTTTTCACGTACCTCTGCACCACTGGACTTAACCGGGGAACTTGTGGGTCGGCTTCTAATGGAAGATTTCTTGACTTCTTTTACTGCGACCACGTCGGTGGGAGTTCGAGGATTGAAGAATGGGCTCGACCACAACCACGTGCAGTCGTGGATCTTGAATAGGAGTAACCTCCGGGTCTCTGGATTTACGGATGGTGAGATCGGTCTCGACCACTTCATGGCGGCGCTACCCTCAGCTATAGGCTCTAATGGGCGGTATTGTCCTTCACAAAGACATAAAATCCTTCGGTTCTCCTTTTCTAGTTGCTTGACAAAGCGGAGGAGGAGGCGAAACTACTGAAAGTTTTCTTGTCATAATAGAAGGTACCTTGGCCTTGCGGGCTTTGCGCTTAAGAGGTTAAAATTGCTTGGCCTCTTGACCGCATGCTTTAGCCTCGACTTTTCTTTGCGGCCACATCTGTCGCAGACCTTGAAGAAGATCTGGTTGAAATGACAGAACTCTAGCTTGCCCCTCCCTTGTCGGCGACTTTCACGAGTCGACGCTTCTTAGCAGGAGGAGCTGGGCTTTTGTCCAGTGTCATCCCTGCGCCGATGGTTATCAGTTCGACCTCCTCGTCGTCCTAACGGTCTTCTATGCCTACTTTCTGTCAAAAACAGAAAAAGAAGAATTAAATACTAGTCGTAAGACTTTCCACGACCAATACCCTGTCGTAAGTTCTTCTACGACATTCCCTTGATCGTAAGATTTTCTACGATCACTACCCAGTCGTAAGTTTTTCTACGACTCTAAAAGTCCTAAAAATAAGATCAGCGGTGATTACCTTTATCGCTCCATCTTCTGCATTGCGGATAAAACCGCAAGAATTTGAGCCACCACTCGGTGGTGGAGATTTCTCTAAACAAGCTTGACCGCGACGTCAATCTACGCTTGTGGAAGATCGTATAAATAGATAAAACCTTGATGAACCACTTTAAGAAAGGCCAAGCCGAGAGCTAAGTCAAAATTTACTTACACCTCGTAGTCACACAGTCGGGTCTTTTGGCCCTTGTACCTCCACATCGAAATTTTCGTTTCTTCAAAGGGCTAATTAGGCGTGTGATGAAATCCTTCACCACATGCCATCCGTTCAGCCCTCCTCCTTCAAGTCCTTAATAAGCTTGAATATGAGGAGCAATCCGACCAAGATCTGAAAGTCGAATCCGAAGTAATCTTCTCGTGACCTTCCCGCGAAGATTAAGTTGTCGTCTTAGGTGGTTTCGGTAGAACCACCTCTTCCTCCACGGCCTAGCCTAGCGGCCAAGATAAACATATGAATGTACTCCTTGACTTCCGTCGTGGAGCTTGAACCCGCAACTCGGCAATCCCGACTTGTCGAGCCATTCCATAATAATATTGGAAGAGCTCGGGTCAAACGAAATTCAGTCGCCTCACACAAGTACACAAATATGCTCAACATTGTGATAGAATTGGGACCGAGGTTCACCAATTCTACCCCAAAGTACTCGAGTACGAGTGTGAGGAAAGGGTGAGAAGGCAATCGAAGGCCACACTCTGTCCTTTGGAAGATGGGGATTGCCAGTCTCCCCGCGGCCAATCTTTGCTTGGTAGCGACAATCCACCTCACGAGAATCCTCTCAGGGATCTTCCCGGTGGTGACTAAAGCTTGAATCTTCACCGCATCCATCTCCGACTCGGCCCACTCGGAAACCTTTCCGGCCATTTCTCTCGGAGAGGGAAGAACTTGGATTAGGGAAGGTCTTGGGAGAGGGCACAATTGGTTTAGCGGCGGAGAAGTCAAGAACACAATGAACAGTGGGAACGATTTGGGGAAAAGTAAGAACCAAATTTCACCCCCGGTAAGTATTTATAACCGTATGCTTGGGCTGAAAGCAATGGAAACCCCAAAAGGTGCCAATGCTTGAACACCGCCGGGAACGCTTCAGCAGACGATCCGTGAGAGTCGTTTGCGATTCTCTAGATTGTCCGTTCAAGAAGATCAAGTTCATTTTTACACCTCAAGCAAAATTACTTTCTTGGTCAAGTCGTTCTGACCACATGGAATACCAATTGGAAAGGATTTACTTCCGATCATCTTCCTACGACTACATCGTAATCGTAGAAGTTTTCTACGACTATCTCATAGTTAGTAAGTAACCCTCTTGACCAAGTATATTTCTGGTCAAAGTAGTGCACAATGGTTGAAGAGTTTTCCTTCGACCACCTTTCTACGACCCTCTGGTAGTCATAAGATCGTCTACGGCTCCTTTTCCAAGTAAGTTATTTTCATTTGAAGCAAGGGGGCTACATGACGAGGATCTAATAATCCTCATTTTATCTTTTATCTATAATTCTAATTATGAGTAAATATGACAACATATAGACTCTGAGTATACCCCTTATGTTCATAAGGGAGAAGTTAATCAGGTGATGGTAAGTTCTCCTACGACCACCTCCATAGTCGTAAGTCCTGCTACGACTACTGTCCAGTCGTAAGATCTTCTACGACTAGTATCTGGTCGTAAGTTATTCTACGACCACTGCCAGTCGTAAGATATTCTACGACTATCCCATAGTCGTAAGCTCTTCTACGACCAGGTCAGCTACGACCACTTTATGATCAATTAAACCTACAGACGAGTGGGTCCAATTGATTAAGGAATCCAAGCAGTTAGTATGCGCCGTTACTCTGTGAAGTAATAGTGCGTATTGCTTCATTACCTCTGACAAGTAACTACCAGACAGTGTGGAGGAGTTAACACCCCGGTGATTACTACAAATGTGCGTCCGTTAGAGGATATGAGGAGGCGCCACTTCACCAGGGAGAAACGGATACTCCTTCATTGACTATAAAAGGGTAGCGATCAGAGAAGATCAAGGAAGACTCGATTTGAGATAATTGGGACGGAATTAGAAGCAATCGGGGAGTAGACATGATCATCTGTAATAGTCTAAGTTTTCCTCCTGATTGTATATGATCCACTCAATACTACACACACACAGGAGTAGGGTTGTTATTCTCTCCAGAGAAGGCCTGAACCTGTATAAAAATACCCGTGTTGATCTCTCTGCGTGATTTCATTCTTGGAGACCCCCCGAATCAAACAATCTTTACGTAAGATCGGTTCTAAAACACCGATAGGAATTAATCATCTGCACTGACAAGAAAGGGACCAACCAATGCATCACCACAAAGGAGGGCATCAGAACCATTGGCTCATCCATGCATGGAATTGGCAGCATAGAAGAATAGGATGCAATTCTAGTTCTTGCATGAATCTTTCAAACATACCTCGTTCAAACATGCATCTTTGTCATTTGCCCTTTTTTGCGAGGATCATTTGACCTTCACGGATCTTTGGAAATTTTGATAATTAGCCTTGACTTTGATCGGTAGTTCACAATAACAAAATATTAAGAGTTGGAGTTTAACATTTTTAGCATCTGTGCTTTTCATGTTCTATATTGTTAGGTGCTAATAAGCATGTCAACATATGAATTTGCGAGCTTTTAAAAGGTACATAATACAAGTGGATACCATGCATGTAATTATATATCTAACAAAATATCACTCCTCGCACCTCTTAATTAAGCCCATATATAGTTTGACTCATTCCTTTTTACTGATAGTACATCTTTGTACTAAAATTTCTCTGCATGTGTTGTAGATGACATAAGTAAATGATCAATTAGGCCACAAGCTAGTGTGGCCCACACGAGCATGCCCTTAAGCGATTTGCCATGTTATTATGTTGCTCATCATGATTTAAAGGATTTTTTTTGCTTTGTCAATAGTTTGGTTAATTATCTTTTTCATGTAATATCAGTTCCTTACTTTTGTTGTAAGATGGCACTAATATTAAGTTTTGTTGTATCTGCGAGAACTACTTAAAATGATGCTTTTGTGCCTGAAGATTGAAGCAAGAAATTACATGCATGCAAATGAGTAGCGATAATCGTACTTTTGTTTGATGTATATAAGACTATGAAATTACTATTTGGAACTGTTATATGTATCATGCCTTATGCTTACATTTTGAACTTGAATGTTGTGAGCTCGGGAAGGCTATTATATGTATCATGTCTTTTGTTCGATCTATACATATATATATATATATACATATACTGTGGAATGGAAGGATGGTTGGATTATTTGATTGCTGTGGAATGGATGGATGGATGGATTATTTGATTGTTGTGGAAAGGATGGATGGATTATTTGATTGCTGTGGAATGGATTTTTCTTGAATTTGTGAAAAATGGGTTTGTGTTGTTCGGATTGTTTCCCGAGTGTCAAAAGCGATGAGGACATCACTTCTTGGATACACACAACAATCCTCCACTTGACATTCAAGGACCAATCACTAGAGCTCGCTTGAGCAATTGAATTCTGGTCGGCTCGTTCCTAAGTACTTCTTTTGTTCATTTGAGAATCGATTGCTACCTAATGATTTAATTATGATTAGGAACCATGGAGAGGACCTGGAAGTACTTGGAGAAGACTCTGAGGCGCACAAGTCCGGCGAGGCGGTCGAATCATGTTGGAGGCCCAACTCAAGCCGACTTGAATCAATTCGGAGTCGAGGACCAGGCCGCACTAAAGCGGGCGCCCAGATCGCATCTGGGCTCCGTTTTGGATGTTCCACATATGTATGGAAAGCTGAGAAGACGATCTTTCCAATGGCTCTGGTACCATGTCAAAATTCCTTCTGGGTAAATGGGAATCATCGAAACAAGTGGGCATTCAGAATCTATCGGTCTTTGCGCCACCGTCTTTTGAGCCGTTCGGCTTTGTATCGTGTTGGAGCCCATTAGAAGCGCGTCCAGAGTGTTGCCGCCCTCAGTCCTCTATATACAGCCACCACCCCCACCATTAGGGTTGTGTTTTGCTTAGATTAATTCTGTCTTGAACAGTTTAGCGTTCATCGGTTTGTGAGACCCCAACTTTCAAGTGCTAAAACAATACATCTGCAATTCCGTTGTGTTCTTCCTTGTTCTTGCTTGTGTTCTTGATTAGCGAGGATTAGCCTTCTTAGTGAGTCAGCAGGCTGCGCCGCAGTTGATAACTGAGAGCGTGGTGCTGCGATTGCGGGGTTGAGCGTGTTGTTGAAGCGAATCGATTTGTGTCGCGCCTCCACTCAATCGAACATATCGAAACCTGTTGGAAGATCGGGACCCGTTCCCATCAAAAACTTTCCGAGTGTCGGCACTTTCGGAAATCGACTAAAGCTTTCAGTGTAGACACTCGGAAATCGTCAAAACATTCAGTGTCGACACTTGGGAAAATGTGCCCGTGGCAATTTTCTCTAGAAGCCGTCGGAAGCTTTCCAGTGTCATTTTTGCCATGCACTTTCGGGAAAAATAGACCGCGTCAATTTTCCTGGTTTCGTCAGTCAAGCGTTGGAAACATTCAGTGTTTCTTTAGCATATTCAGTATCCACACTCGGTAAGATTTCGTTCTGGTGGAGAAAGCCGTTGAGGAGGGTTTTCTCCAGTGCTTTCCTTTCAGAGTGTATATGTATACACTCGAGAAAGTAATAGTTCCCAAGTGTAACACTCGGGAAAATGTTTTTACCCGACTAATCTATCGTGAGTGCTATTTCACAGTGTTGGCCTTGGAAAATCTCTCAGAGTGTTTTCCTCATTTCAGAGTGTTTTGGCACTTTCGGGAAAAACCGTCATTTCTGGTAGTGAATATGAAAAGTGTGTCTTTTTACGTGTTGGCATGCATCACTAAAGTAGACTAAATGAAAATACCTGTCTTGTAGAGCATTGATTTCTGGTATAGGAGCATTTGTGTACCATTGGCAAATTGTGCTCCCTTGAAGTGACAATTTTCCTAATAGTGACAGAATTGGAACAGCGTGTGTTATTTTTTTTTGGAAGCAGACTTGGATCTATCTAGTAGGTAAGTATTGAAACATGTGTCTAAATAGTATAGCCAACCATCATATAGTCCAACAGTGAGTCCAGCGAGCGATGCGATATGAGCCCATTTATGCTTCTTTGAATGGATCCCTACTGCATCAAATTGGTCTGCATGTTGACCCCATAGTGCAACAGCAGCCATTTCTCTTTTTTTTTAGAAATATGGCATTTAGGGTTAATTAGATAAAGATAGGAAATCTTTGTAAATATGAAGGTAAGCAAAGCGATATATTGAGGAGTTTTGTACAGGTGTACTAATGAGAATCTGTATCATGTTGGCAAATTGAAATATGTGAGGATTAGTACCTTCCATCGCTAATATTGACACTACTCCAAACAGCACTTCTCCCCGCGATTAAAACCGTCGACAAAATAGAAAAAAAGCTGTTAGGTTTTCTTGTCTTGACAGTGTAGTCGAACAAATCCTCGGGTCTAGCTGGTCGGGAAAATTCAATTTGTC
The DNA here is from genome assembly GCA_036346405.1 of Phyllostachys edulis. Classification (NCBI taxonomy): domain Eukaryota; kingdom Viridiplantae; phylum Streptophyta; class Magnoliopsida; order Poales; family Poaceae; genus Phyllostachys; species Phyllostachys edulis. Next base: position 490,547 of record JAYEVD010000355.1, on the reverse strand, counting down.
TGAAGGTTCACCATCAAGAAAATTTTTCATAGCGGTTTCTGAGCGCCCATAAAGCAATTTATTGTGACGGTTGTTAGCCGTCAATTAAAATATACCTGACGGTTGGGACATTACCGTCAATAAAATAAAACTTGACGGTTATAACAGTACCATCAAGAAAACAAAAGTTCACGGTTGGGACATTACCGTCAATAAAATAAAAGTTGACGGTTCGAATATTACCATCAAGAAAATATAACTTGATGGTTGGGACATTACCATCAAGGAAATAAAACTTGACGGTGGGACGTTACCGTCAATAAAATTAAACCTGACGGTTCTATACCCATAAGCGAAAATGTCAATGATCATACACACAATAATGTTTGATTCATACACATCCATGCATCATATAATCCACAATACACATCCATGCATCATATAATCCACAATACACATCCATACATTAATCCACACAAAATAAGTTGAAGCTTAAACTAGCATCATTTCAAGCCCAATACCATCCATAAGGTTCACTTGCAAAAAACAACATTGTAATCCGCACAAAATACATCTAAAAAGTCGATCTTGCCAAAATACACCTAAAGACCAATATCACATACAAGTCATGTAAGTCCATCTAAAAGTGCGACAATACCATGTTCAACTATTCAAAAGAGCTAGCAAGACATCATGAAAGTTCATGTAGATAATTAGTTGCATCATCATGCGATGCGATGTTGTTTGTATCATGGTTGTTGCCGCCATTAATGTCGACATTAGGTTATGCGCCATCATTGTTATCATCGTTGCCATCAATGGCATTGTCAACCGATCTTGAGCCCACATGGGAGGATCCGGTCGATCTGGTCCTTCTGTAAGATGAATAAGTAGGCCAACATTATGAGTCTACCTTAGCACAATTAAAACCATTAGAAGTGCTAACGAAAGAGCTAAAACAACCCTTGAACACTAGCATTATAAGTGCGCTAAGCACAATTAGAACCATTATAATTGCTAAAAAGAAAAATTTGGAGCAATCGAAATCTATGACAAACCTGTTTTTAAAAAAATTGTTGCCTTGCGTGGACAAAAATTCTAAACAAGCCTATTGCCACCTTACCATGAATATATAACTAAATGGGATTGAAGTTAAGCCCACGTGATAGAACACTCAACATGAGTCCACTCGCTCCTTTCTTTGCCTTGCTTGTTATCACCTGACACACGAAAAGTATTAGTGTCTAGTCAAATTAGTCCTCCAAATGATAGAGGTTTGGGCGACCTTGTAACTTTCATGAGATATTATTTGTAGCATTGGGAATAATTTTAGTTGCTAAGTATTCTTACATGTGATTGTGCGAGATGTTTCCGGCGTAGCATCTCAGGTGGTGGTTCTTCACCCATCTTCTAGAAAAGCATCTACATTTGGAAACTTTACAAGGTTAGATTTTTAGCTTTCTAGCTATTTCGATCAACATCAGTATGTCTCCTATCGATTCAATTAATTGACATTAAGATAAATCATGATACAGATCCAGATTACAACTAGCAGTTTGATATGAATAAATAGATAAGGTAGCCAAAAGCTAACATTATTTGTACTTCTGTTGGAAAGTGCACAATTGGCTAACCAAAAATTGATGTAACTGGCTAAAGAATTAGCGACCTAACAAGTAAACAGGTAACCAAACTAGCTTAGGAGTAGAAGAACAAAACATGCACAGATCATAGAGCCTAAAACATGCAACGAATCATATAAAAAGCATCAAGAAATTGCCATGCAAATGGCAGTGACAATAGGAGCAGCACAGCAGCCGTGGTGCCATCTGTATTGATAGTGGTGCATAAGATGTGACCAGCCCAACACATGCATGGACACTCACTCTTACTGTGACCATATCAATATAGGCAATGTTCTCACTAAATAATCAAGCTAACACTTGAAGTATGCAATAATAACATTGGATGTAAATTAATGTGTGTATTAACAATGTTACCACAATCATTTGGCGGTGAACTTCTTGTGTCCAGAGTAGTTCTTGATTATGTCAGAGCACATTACGATATAAGGTGGAATTAGATGGCATGATATGATGAGGACATCACTCCTCCAGATCCGGTTGCTAAACTATAAGGTCCTATGACAAGAGCTCGTGCACGTCACTTAAATTATGAGGTGAGCTCGTTTCTAGGTGCTAATAATTTATCTATGCAGAATGGTATGCTGCCTAATAATTGTGATCTTCTGTTACTTAGGAACAATGGGGAGGATCCAAACCGTCTACGACCAGGTTCCCAAGGTCTACGACTAGTTCTCTGTGATCTGCAAGCTCTACGACCAGCTCTACGACCAGGTGTACCTACTCTACAACCAGATCTGCTAGATCTACGACTAGGTCTCAAGTCCTACGACCAGTCCTACGACCAGGCCCACGACTAGTGACGACCACGTTGGGTGTTAGTCAGAGACATGGAAATAAGGTGCTGCGTCACTGTTTTGGGCCTAATAAGGCCTTATGGCGTGTCGAGGTCAAAGCCGAGGATGTGTCGCCTCTCCCCATGGCGGCACAACCTAGGTCGACCTCCTCCGTTCCCCCTATATATATCAGCAGGTATACGGTTTAGGGTTGGGTATTTCTTAGATTATTACCTTTGTAGTTTAGCCAATTATCCGGTTTGAGAACCCCACTTTGTGAACTTCATCCAAATCCACAATATATTTGATTGCATCTATCTTGTTCTTGTGAGTTGCTTGATTGCTTGCGAGAACCATAACCCTAAATGGTAAGGTCGATTGCGTGCGAGTGTGGTTGATAACGACAGTTGTGCGGGTGTAGCAAATTGCGAGTTGACGATCTATGGGTCAGAAGCTTCAAAGCATCAACGTCCTCATGACGAAACAAATCAAACCTATCGAGAAGATCGGACGCGTATACTCATCGATTATTGAATTTCAATTTAATTCTCTCTCCGATTAAAATTCTCTCTAATCGATATTTGGGGTATTACACAATCGATCGTCTGCGGCCGTGGAAGCAACCGAAGAAGAACTCTTGGTGGGGCACGCACACTAGTAGATTTGCTTACCTCGGTGCATGTAATGGTGTCGGAGTCTTCTTTGACAGCGCCCTACTCGTGGAGGGGCAGCGAGACCGTGTAGTGAAGGTGGGATTGTTTTAACTTGCCCGGCATTGATCTTGGTGTGAGCGTGCTTCCAAAATTGTTCCTTGGCCTCTGCTGTCGTCCCTGCAATTCCTTTTCTGCCAAACATGCAAGGTGGAACAATCTAGGGACACTATCATATTCTTTGTAATCAACTATGTCCTAAATTTCACGTCTTAATCCTCCATAAAAATGTTCCATAGCAGCCTCTTCGTCCTCAATAATATCACAGCATAACATACTAATTTGTAGATCGATAATATTCTTCTCACGGATCTATTACCTTGGTTTTAAGCGCTGCAATTTCTTACATAAGTCACATTTAAAAGAAGGTGGAACAAATCATTACGCATAGCAACCTTTAAAGCATCCCAAGTAGTAGGCGCTAATCCATCATTGCATACCCTATTCCACCAAATGATGGCAAAGTTTTTAAATTCACTTGTGGCTTGCTAACTCTATGCACTTGGGAACTAAGTGAGCATTAAATTTACATTCTCTAGTCATCTCCCAATCTAGATATATTTCAGCATCATAAGCACCATAAAGGATGGTATAGTAAACTTGGCTTTAGCATATGGATCATCATTAACACGTGCATTATGTGGCTGAAAGTTATTACCTCTCATACCTTGACGGTTGAAGTTCAACCAGTTCCGTTGTTGTACATCAAAGGCATCGTGGTTGCGCATCTCATTATCATTGTCAAACTCATGGTCATGGGCTGCACCTTGAGGATCCACACACCCATTGTTCGGTGGTTGATTGCCCAAACCATCAATGCGTGTATTGAGCATTGCAATGCTTTCATTGAGTTGTTGTAGTGTAGCATTTGTTTCCGCAAACTTCCTATCAATGTCATCATTAATAGCATGGCGGTGCTCACCCAACACCCTCGTGAGCTCTTCCCTCAAAACACACTCTTGCGCCTCCAATTCTTCACCTGCTTTGGTTAGTAGGGGACAGAAACAACACAAAGATATTACCCCTATCAACTACTACATGGTGGAAGGTGGAATCACACACTCTCAAGCGTCTTACCAAGCTCTTGTGAATTTCTTACCCATTGCAGCAGGTGGTATGATTAGAGAAGGTGGGATGTATGACCGCGGCGGAGTCGAATTGCGAGGATCCAAATCTGAGGACCGAAAGTATGTGGAGCTCGGATAGGCAATGTTTAGTAGCAAGGAATAGCAATTAATGAAATCAGATTAGCAAAGCTGAATCAAAGTCTACGGTACTCGTCATAGTTGCTGGCCCAAATGTGTTCCTAGAACTAGCTCAAGCAAGCTAGATACAAGCACAAAGGAACAAAATTCACAAAGCAACTGATTTCTCCTGTGGGTGGTCGTGGACCAACTAGGGGTGGTCGTGAGCCAACTAGGGGTGGTCTCTTTCTCTTTTTTTTTTGTTTGCACTCTTTGCTTTTTTTTCCTTTTTGTTTTTGGCACTCTTTGCTCTTTTTTTTTATTTTGACTGCGGAAACCCAACCTAGGGTTCCTCTTTTTTTTTTTTGTGAAAGTGACCTTTACTCACAACTCTTCAAAACCCTCTTCTGGGTCTGGGGATATATATAGGTCACAAACTTTTTCCGGAGAGCAGGGGTATAAAGGTAATATATATAGGTCACAAACTCTCTCTCTCTCTCTAAACTTTGGCTAGGTGGTGAATCCTAAGCGCCAAAGTACTAGGTCATCAAAAAAATCATGAAATTTTCACGAAAGGTAGAGCATGATTTTAAATGTATTTAGAAATAAAAATCAATTGATTTGGATGATGCATGCAAAAGTTATAACAGTTTGAAAATCGCACTTTAAGAAAATCCAAATAAAAATTTGATTCACCTCATTTGGAGCTAAGATGAATTTTCTATGATTTTTCAAAGTTATAAAAGTGGTGTACCAATTATTTATAAAACAAGATTTTTAGAGACAGTAACATTCTCAAACCTATTCTACATTAAAGTATACTAACAAAAGAATCTTAACAAGCTTGAGTTTACTCCTAAAGTTATTTTATTAACAAATATTTTCTGGAATAGCAACATGATTCAAACCACTTTTATAATAAAGTACATTTAAAATGGAAGCCAACAAAATTTGAATCAACCAGAAAGGAGTTAAAATGAATTACTTATGCAATTTTGAAGTTCTAACAATTAACAGTTCAAAAATAAAGCATTACGAAATATATATAAGCATATAAGACTTCTTATACCCGCACAGACAAGTAGGCCCCACTGCTCAGAGACACAAGGTGCGAAAGGGTGCAGTCCAACTGAGTGGCTTGGGCCAGTTTTAAACGAGCGGGATTGGTTTTGACCGTGGGATAGAAAATAGCAGGCCCTGATTGAGTGTGTCGTTCGGATGGTCTGAACGGCCCACTCAATGTGGACGGTCCAATCATGAATGGGCGGCTCTGATTGAAATGGCCGTTCGGACGGTCCGAACGGCCCATTTAATCCAGGCCATTGGTAATGAATCGGACGGCTCACGCGAAGGTTAGCTTGAGTTGGCCGCCAGGTGCGTTAAGCGGTTCAACCAAATCAAGTGGTTTGAGCGGTGGGGTCTAAGCCCAAGGCGATGAATTCGATTTTTGGAAAGATAGGGCTGAGATGGTTAGCGAATTTTTAGAGAGAGTTTAATAGCTCCAAAAATTCTGAAATTTTTATGGAAGGTCACTGGATCTGAAAAAAACCTTGTGAAATTTTTCCAGAACTTTTCATGCAATGCATTTCTTTCTAGAAAAATCACAAGTTGCTGCCTCAGGGTTTTGACCAAGAGTCAAACTGGTTTGACTAGCCCTTTAGAATTAGTAAATAATTTCTAAAAATTATTAAATTATTCAGAGGGGTCACCAGAGTGATCAGGGAGCTAGGGAAAAAATATTTCCAGAGGATGGTCACAAGGTTTGCTTAAGGATTTTTTTTCAAGGACTATGCTTCCATCAAATGAGGCATTGATCTTTGAAAATAGGTTACCTTAGGGAAAAATTTCCAGAAAATTTCAAATAACAACATGAGGCATCAAAAGTTTTAATTTCTCCTCGTTCTTATACATTTGAAACACAAACCATTGTTTGGGATGTTACATAGGGTTAGGGTTAGGGTTAGGGTTTAGGGTCTAGGTTTAGGTTTAGGCTTATGTTTAGGTCTTAGGTTTAGGGTTTAGGCTTTTCAGATCGACTTGACAACCCTGACCTCCTCGCCAGTTTTTCAGATCGACATGACAACACAATACCTCCTCGACTTTTCAGACCGAAAAGACATGACTCTGCAAAGAAAGATGTGACAACATCGCCTAGCCAGCTTTTCAGACCAAAAAGACAGCACTCTGCAAAGCAGAACATGACCGAATGGGGCAACTTTGCTTGCAACAAGACCAAGCGAGGCAGCTTAAGCGTAGTGACAAGACCTAACACCGGCAACTATTCATAATGACAAGGCAACACTTCTGCCTCATAGGCTACTAACATGAAATTAACCACACCATGCAAACCACATGGCCGGGTCGAACAAAGACACATGCCTATCTCATGACTCTTTGTAATGAAGCCCCCGTAGCAGCAATGTCTTGAGAACGTTCCAAGCTGACGAGCATTGCATGAGATCTGGAGAAGGCACGCCGCGCCAAGCGAGCAAAGTGGCGTATCGTCGAGAGGCAGCTCATCTCGGCGTCGAGCCACGAGGGGAGCGAGGCTCGCGAGAGGGCCTTGAGAAAGAGGGAATGGTGGCCAAGGCCAAAGAGGCCAGCGAGGAGTTCAACATCGAGCTAACAAGGAAGGAAAATGGCCCCGTCCCGCGATAAGTCGGACCATTCATACTAGTCCTGTCGAAGGTCGAATCTATTTCCATTCCAAAAAGGTGCATATGTATCATAGGAGTACTTCGGTTTGTTGCATCGTGTATGATGTTGTTTCTTATACACGTAATCAAACCCTATGCGTCGTGTTATTCCCAACTTCATTAGACTGGTTTAAAGTCTATTTTCATTCGCAACATTAGTAACAAAAACTTATAATCATCCTATGGAAATAATTTATTCAAATACTATAATAATTATCATGAATTAATATAATTTTTCCAAATTTGTGGGACTGGTTTAAACCCTATGAAAGCTTAAACACCATTCAAAGACCTAGCCTAAGATTGAATTTATATTATACAAAATATATCATGAATAGTGAGGTTTAATAATTTTTATGGATACTAGACCATCCTCGGAACATCTCTGAATTATTTCAGAATTTTTGGAAATTTATTTATATTTATAAGGCCTTGGTCAAAGTTGAGAGAATAATTTAAATCTCAGTCAAACCCTAGCACTAACCCCCTCACACTATTCCTTAGACTCGGGTCTGACTCGGTGAACTGACTAAGCCCAACCGCCTAAATGCACCTCGCACGAGCCATTCGATTTGAAATAGACGGCCCAGATCTCGTGACTGTTGAGCCCAGTCCGAACGTTCGCGCTCAATGCGAATCGTCCGATTTAGATCCAACGGTCCACATCGTGGTCTGAACTACACCAGCCCAGCCCATACTCAACTAGGATAATTTTGGGCGTCAGATGAAAAATTAGCGCCCCAAATCTAATGACCGCTCGGGCGGTCCGAACGTTCACTTGCGTTTGGACCATCCGATGCGAAATTAACGATCTAGATCTCACAACCCTTCAGACGGTCCGAACATCTCTTTTAATCAGAGCTGTCCAGTCTAGATCAAATGGCCCACGTGGACTCATTTACCGTGAACTCGCGCGCGCGTGTGTGTGACTGCCAAACGCACTATTCACCAGGCCCACTGGTCAGTGACTTCGGCTATCGCACATCTCCTGGTGTAAAAAGGGATAAATGGTTTAGAAAATCCGAAATCTAGTTATTTACACACTGAAAATTGTATTAACTTCAAAAATACATAACTAATTCATCTCAGCTCCAAAATGGATGAAACCAGTGCTAATAATTTAAATTTTTAATGAACTTTATATTAAAATTAGTTTCAAACATGTCTCTGTAGCAGAGAGTATTATTTTGGGAAATAACCCATTAACTCTATTATTTTTACAATAGAAAAAGGCTGATAACTTTGAAAATGCATAACTAATTCATAAAACAATATCAATATCAATGCCATACAACAATATTTCATTACCGTAGTCACAAAAGGTTACAATAAAGTCATCACAACTTCAGTTTCATACAATAAAAGGTTATGATTTTTCAAAGTGATAAAAGTAGTGCACAAGTCATTTGTAAAATAAGATTTTCAGAGATAGTAACATGCTCAAAACCTATTCTACTTTAAAGTATACTAATAGAGTAATCCAACAAAATTGATTTTACTCAAAATGAAGTTGTAGAGAAATACTTATGCATTTTTGAAGTTAAAGCAATTTGTTTAGTGCAACAATAATACTAAACCCAAAGCAAATTTTGCTAATACTAATTTAGAGCAAAACATGGTTCAAACCATTTTTATATTAAAGTACATTTAAAAAGGAAACTAGATGGAACAGAAACATGGTGGGTGGAGCTGGTCGGGCAAGGGGGAGCTAGGGGATGGGGAGGTGGCGTGAGGGGGAGGGGGAAGGCAGGGAGGCGACGAGTGGATTGGAGGGATCAGCAATGATTTGGGGATATAGATTGTTAATTTTGAGCTTTAGCTTTCGGTAGGTTTCGTGTCCTCCTACGCGCGCCCGACTTTGCTCTCCCACCTAAAATCTCGGTTTACTGTCTGAGATCACGGTCTATCTTTGGCGTTTGCAAATCTCCGGCACTTATTAACGTCGTGCTTGATCTAACTCGACAAATACTATGTGCCCTTCTTACGTCATTGGCCGGCATATATTAAGCGTCGGCCTATGGTCTAAAATTGGTTTGAATCATGTTTTTTTATGTGTGGCGCACGCAATGCAAATTTTTTGGTAGCGACATCAATTTTTTTTCGCATACACACAAAAAACGTGACGGTTACAACCGTCCGGAAAATATATTATATTGACGGTTTTATTACACCGTCGAAATTTCAAATTTTGCTGAGGGAGTTACTATTCCCGTGACCAAAATAGTATAACTTGACGGTCGTTGCGGGCCTGTCGGCATAATTCGGGTAAACTTGACGGTCGTTGCGGGCCCGTCAGCGTAATTCATGGCCGTTAGGTTTGCTCTGTTTTCTAGTAGTGTGATATTACGCAGAGTCTTTTCAATGCCTTTTGGGTAGACTGTTCTGACATGGGCTATGGCTGTGACCACATCGACAGTATCTAGTAATAAAATAATGAAACAACAATACGAGCATGTAAAGGGTACAACATGTAAAGGGGAGTGTAATAATGTGCAATCTTGTTGTTTTGTTTGTTGTGATGCATTTTTTTGAGAAAGCTATATAGTTGTTTGTTTTAAAGGCATAAGTTGTATTAGGAAATGTGTAGGGATGTGGAACTTCGATTTTGTACGAAGTATGTTATGATTGAAATGATGATTGGCAAGCAACAATTTTGTGAAGTACTTTAGTATGCTTACAGATGTGTAATGTATTGAAGTTTGTATAGATCATTTCTTAAAAATGATAAGGAACTGTTTTTTGTTAGAAGATGGGTTTTGTTTTGTTTTTATGGAATGAAAGAGTTTCGAAATTGAAATGTATCTATACTGTAATAGAGTGGTATGTAGTTAGGAAGTATTGCACCTGATAGGAATCTCTTATCTCTAATGCGGTTTCGCAGGACCTGAAATGAAGAAATCTTGCATGCACATAGAGGAAAATTGTCTGGAGTAGGTGTTACCTCCTGGATTTTAGTATATTTTGTAAACCACGCCATAATCGGTAGATCAACAGCTTGGTAAGTTTTTTTTGGCCTCAGTAACTTCAAAGCACTCAATGTAATAAACGTGATTGTCATGGAGGGTTTCCTTAAATTGGGCAACATGATGTTGTGGTATTTGTCCTTCCATTGTGTTACCCTGTATAAACCATTTTAGATAGGACATGTGTAAGCCATAAATTTAATGAGAAGACATATGTGTTTTAATGTGACAAATATTTACCTCTTCATCAAGCAAAACAAAGTTGATACGTAGTATTTTTTTCAGGCGTAGCATCGATATATTCATTTGTTCTTGTTATTCTAATACGAATACGCCATCAGTGTGAATCTTGTGTTACGTCCTTTAGCAAAGAGTACTCCATTAGCCTAAACATGTCAGAATCAGATTAGTATGTCATGAAGGGCTGAGTTAAAAACCTTTGGTGAAAGCATCATGCACGGGGTGGAATAGAACATAGCATAGGAAAACAATGGATGAAGCATATTATTTTATGTTGTGTATGTAACAGAACAGTTGTTACTTGTTAGTACGAAGCAATAGGCATATAAGAATTTAATTAAATATGAGATGTGTTAAAAACAACAAACAACGATGGTAAGCCACTGCTTTATGTGTTTAGCACAAGGTGTTCGTAGGATAATTTATCATTGCATGTGACCTGTACCCATGTATGAAAATCGAAAGCATTTAATAAGAGGTCTAAAGCACTACACTGTGAAGAGAGCATAAGAAAATAGATAATGTAATACATAAGAGGAGACCACAGTGGTGGCAAATGCCTAACAGTAGTTGACAAAGTTCAGAATACATTATATTGAGAAAGTTGGTACACACACATATACCACTACAACACAACATCCATGTAGAGACGTCCAATCTATAGGCTAGAGATGTGTTATTTCATCTTTAGAGGACCGTAGAGCCGTTTTTATAAAACGTCCTTGGAGCGTCTCCCCACGGACCGTGTCAAGAACTGTAGAGACGCTTGTCAAACATGTGTACAGGATATAAGACGCTTCTGAGAGCGTTAAAATTCATGTCTATGTATGTAGAGACGTTATAGTAGACACACTTACATAATGTCTTTCTTGATATAGACACGTCCGATTTAGTGCCAACAAACATAGAGACGCTTTTACAAATTTATTCAATTCATGTGCGCTGAATTTATACACATTTTGTAGAGGCGTTATATATGTCTCTAGATACATAAAAAGCGTCTTTTGGGCATCTTACTATGAAAAAAATTATTTGAATTTAATTGGATTATTTCGAATTTGATTCGCGCATTTTGCTACAAACGGAAACATATATCGTCATATGAAGATATTATTCCACTTCATGCAAAAAAAAAACTAGAAAACAGTAGAGCACATGTCTTCACATGGAAGCATCATATTCTCACAATCAGCAAACTAAGAAAACTGTAGAGCATGTATGCACTTCATAGCAACAACAAATATTTGAATTTACAGTAAGTGGAGTTCACAACTGAATCAAACATCCATATAAAAAGGGTGCAGATACACCAGGAAAAGATCCTATGGATTGACACACATTTTTTTTCTAAATAGTTGGAATCTATCTATAAGCTTTGCCCAGAGAGAAACTAATACATTAGCTCATCCATCTGCATTGCATTCTCCTTGTAGTCCTCAATTATCCTGCAAACCCGGTTGAAAAAGAAATAAATGTCCTGGTTAGAAAAGTGTAAGATGACAAGTTTATTTGATGAAATTAGAATAAATACTTTTCCTTGCAATGGAACCACAAAAGAGACGGAACCACAAAAGAAAGTGACACATAAAAACAGAAATATGAACTCTATCTATTGCATATTTGCATCACCTAATACTGCTACTACCCAGGAATTAAAATTTTGAGCACGTAAGCGAATTAAACATCATCAAACTCTCGTGAATCTTTCGATGCACTTTCCAAGTTTGCCATAGAGGAAGCCAATAATTCATCTGAAACACGTCCAGATAAAAGGCTAAAACTGGAACAATCCTCATAGGTCCCAAGCGTTGCAAATGCTGCTTTTGTTCCAATGCCGGCAATGGCTACCATCCAGAAATGAGACCAATTCACCGTAACAAAACCATTTTATTTTAAGCTAAATGAAAATTCAACACAAAAACTTTCGCAGCTTTATTGAAAACCCTAGTGATATAACACCATATGGAGCTATAGACCCTCAAAGTTACAATACTTGTTAAAAAAGGAGTCAATTTGAGTTCTCCACACACAAAAAAAATTGCACTGTATATTTCATGGCCTAAAAGTTAACGGTTTGGCCAAGTCAAATGTAAAGCTTGAAATGGCAAGGCATTTTATCTTACAAAGCCCTATATGGAACTGCTAATATATGCTTAACAGTTAACCTTGAGCAATCACAGAAATTTTATACAAAGATCACTCAGTAAAATAACAAGAAGATTTATCACCTTGCATTTTAGTGGTCCCATTGTTAATGTAGTACTATTTTAACTTTGAGGACACGTTCAAAGAGCCTGAAAAAAAACAGGGAATCAATTAGTAACTTCATCGAGTGTGTAATGAATTTATTTATTTATATTGAAAAACAAATATCAGTGGATAGTTTAACATGTATAGGAGTATCAATGTTTGGTAGTTTGCCAAGTTCCATTCTTCTTCTTTTTATAGGTAACATAAATATATAAGGTTCAACTTCTAAAGTTGTGTCTATGTTATATTTTCAAACAAGCATAGATGGTTATTTATTATCAGGAACTGGCATGGAGCCTTACATTATGGAGATTCTGCCATTGATTTCAACTAAAAAAGATAAAGCTAAATGCATTGTCTTTTTTAACAACCTTGGCTCCTCTAATAATCTAGTAATGACAAGCTTCTCAAATGCAAATATTGCCCAGTTCATAGTTTCTCGGAGGCTATTCCTACATGGAGCACAAACTTCAAGGTTACGAAGCCAAACCATATACTCGGCTTGAGCAACCAGAAATACTCCTTAGTCCTTACCAATCTATTCCTAATATTTTGAGTTTTCGAGGAAGGAGGTCTTTGCTAGGTGGAATCTTCCTAGCATAAAGGCAATTGTGTGGGAATACGATTTTCATCTATATCCTCAATAACAAGCGATTGAAGATACACATCAGAGTGATAACCATCAGAGTGATTAACATGTAAGAGGCTATCTTTGAGATCAATTGGCAAAAGGGAGTCCATAAAAAAAAAGACAACATATGTAGTGAGTAACACCACAAATTGTGGAAACACACGAATCATTCGGGATGATCACGAGCGTTGTTTCGGGCGGGGAGTTCCATCTGCATTGTCCACCCTTCCTAGGAACTTTACGGGCTTTAGCAACCAGCGCATTGATTCTAACCTTGAATTCCTCATACTCTTTGAAAAATTCAAGCTTGACCTAATTAGCATGACTATCAAATAAAGGACCATAACAAAGCATTACAGGAGAGACCAAATAATGCACCTTCATTGCTCTCCTCTGCCTAACAAAGTTTGGTGCCACCTTATCTTTAAGGTAGTCTATCTTCTATTGGAAGTACCACTCTTGAGCATGCGGTTCAATGCAATACTTTTTGCGAAAGGAACCCATTTCTTTGCAAATTCGGATGTTTGAACAATGCTTCAAATGTCAGCATTGCAGCATCATCATCAGAAACATAGCAAGAAACCTTATCATGTGGATAATCCACCGCGAGAATAGATAGAACAGTATTGCAATTTATGGGAGACCAAGAATGGATGGAGAGAGACGGGAGGAGGGCACGTACTGACGCCATTGACCTTCTCAACGCGGGTGAAGTAGAGGTCACCGAGGAGAAGAAAGGGAGGAAGAGAAAGCTGAGCTGCTCGGGTAGAAGCCCACTAGCACGGGGTGCTTGAAGTGGTATTGACATGGTCGTCTTATCGATTGCCTGCCACGAACAGAAGCACGAGCCAGATTGCGAGGGCGTTTTGGCGGCGGCCGATACTTACGACGTTTCCTGAGGGCGGCGTTGAGGAAGGTGGAGGGCACAGCGGTGAGGCATCGTCGGAGAATTCGGCGCGGCGAGAGAAAACCGCTGGCACATGGACTTGGACAGTGCGACATCTCCTCCATGCCTCCATGCTTTCGATTTCTCCAGCGGGCGGTCGCGGATCTCGCGAGATCGGGGCGGCAACGGAGCCTCGGACTTGGTTGAAATCTGCGAGGGCGGGATAGGGTGGGATGGAAGAGATAATGAGCGAGATGTGGGGTGGTGGATTTGGGCGAGATAGAGAGATTCGGACGACAGGTGAGGGAGGCGCGGGGCGGCGGTTTGGCGAGGCGTGTGAGGCTATTTGGTGTGGGGGTGACAATCGCCCGCTGCGCGAGGGTGGGAGGGGGGACGATCGTGCTTGGAGCAGAGTAAACTCCGAATTATCTTATAACTAGTAGGGTGCCCATGCGTTGCAATGGAACACAAACCTTATAGAAATAATATTTTCCTTTAACACATAAAGCGAATCAAAGAATTAAAAGATGGTGATACATATATCTACGAGTATCACATTAGTGCAACATAGTAGAAGAACTTCGTGCGACAATTATGGAAATGAATGGTAGCAAACAATACCTTCCCATAGTTTACTTCAATACCTATACCTATACACAAGATCTCATTGCTTAGTGCTTGATCATTTCTGTTTGGTACAACAAAGTTTTCCACAAAATGGAATCATGACAACACTTGTAAGATCATAATATTGTAAATTAGGAAGTTTGTTGTAGTACTTCATCGGTGAAGGAGGTGGCCGCCATGCTGTCATCAGGACTCGCTGTCAGTGGAAAAGCGGCGCCTCCCTTAGTCGCCCTCCATAGCTAGTCGCCGTGCCGCAGCTGCTCGCCGCACCCATCGACCCACCGGTGTCACCCATCGTTGGTGTGTGGGGGGAGGGGTTAATATGTTCTATTTCATCTCGGACCTAAAAGATATGACAACAAAAATAAATAGCCACAAAAGACCCAGTTTAGAAGCGACATATGGGTTATCATCAAGGTTCTCAAAAGCAAAAAAAACTAAAAACTAAAATTCAACGCCAAGAACCAAAATAATCACTAAATCATTATCCTTTTTTGTTCTATCACTTAATCCACTTAATTACATGTTGAAATATACAAAGGAAACAAATACTAGCAACATTAAAAGAATTGCCGTATTTTATTTTTAAATTACATTGTTCACTTGTACAAATTTATGAAAGGTAGATGTTGTATATGTATTCACGAAAACTGGTTTGTTTCCTGACAAAAAAAAGATAAGATATGTATACCCTCAAACAAAAATGCACCAAAATTTATGACAATGATCGAGCATTATTTTACCAATGATCACTAATAGAAGAATAAATGTTAAACTTGCTAAAATATGCCCTCATGTTCACCCACATCGTTAAGACAACCATCATCGAGAACCACGACCACCAAGACACTTCCTTTTGAAAAATAACCGGTAGTATAAAGTTCTAGGAACAACCTATTGAATATATTCTTTGTCAAAACTTGAAGTGCTCATTGTAGACCATCTTGTGGATGGAAGGCGGCATGAGGACCCCAAGGAGGCGAGATGTTGGAGTCGACCAACCAAATTGACTTTGCCGGCCTTTGTCAAAATTTTTCGGATAGATTGTATAGTATTACTTAGAAGCTCGAGGAAACAAGACCTTAAATGCGGAGGGCATACCTTCAAGCAGTTTAGATTATTGTATGAGCAAAACCACGATGCTATTTTAATCGACAATTGACGAGAAAGGGCCAACTATACAACATCTAAACTGGGAAGATATTTTCTCCATATTTTTTGTTAAGATGCCAGGCCAACCATTGATTATTCAAGTCATTCTCTCACTCTCTATATATATATACACACACACACACACACAAATAGTTTGTTTAACAAATAAAGCATCGACATTTGATAATCAGCCAAATATACCCATGCTAATGCAAGTAGACATGAATTCAATATTATGTCCCTTAAGTGGTTGTCTTTGGCTGCAATTAAAGTGTTTCTACTTAAATTAATATGTACATAAAACTTTGAGAATATGATGTAGGCATAGAACATACATTTGGTAGGCTTAGTTGAACAACAACGATCGGGGTTTAGATGCCACAAAAATATCAGCAATTTCCTTTTTTACACAAAGATTTCCACATTACAAGATGAACCCAAATCCCCAATAAACCTATAACTTGCTTGCAACAATGAAATGCCTAGTTATAATTTTTGTGCCTATGGACTCTTCTATCATTACTACGAGAAAAGGCCTTTACTGAGCGGTTCAAAACGCCATCACAGAGCGGTTAGTGGCCGAAATGCGAGTTTATAGTCGATAATGCATTAGGTCATCACAGACGGTTTGAACCGCTGCATAATACATCTATCACCGAGCGGTTTGTAGATGCAACCGTGCGTGATAATCATTTCTACCGAGCGATGCGTAGATGAAACCGAAATGCGTGATGATCGACTTACCGCTGAACGATGCGTAGATGAAACCGTGCAGTGATATTCGACTACCGCAGGCGATGCGTAGATAAAACCGTGCAGTGATGATCGACTACCACCGAGCGATGCGTAGATGAAACCGTGCGTGATAGTGAACTATCGCGCAGGCGGTTTCATCTACGACCGTCTCAATAATAGTCGACTATCACGACGGTTTCGTCTCGACCGTCTGTCCGGTAATCTTTGCATTGCTAAATCTATTTACGTTTATTGGCTAGCCTCGGAAATGCTAGCCATGCCCTCTGAAACAAGCACATCCAATTCTCATTCATTTGAAAGCACATCAAAATTGCATTCATTTTAGAAACAAGCACATCAATTCACAAATCAATTAACTAAAATTAACCATTAATGTACATTAATTTACACACATGTACCATTATGTTCAATCTATCCCAATGAAGTTCAATCTGCTACTACTTGTGGAAACTCCCATTTGGATTTATGACACATCTGTTAGGGAATGGCGCAAGGTGTGATCGAATTTTATGAGCTCGCTCTGTTCCATGATTTAATGATGGTGCAACTTTGTCGATATGAAGGTTAAATTAGGGCTTATATAAATTGGTAAGTATATATGAAATAATTGTTGAAAGATTGACAAACACGAGGATCATTGGTGATCACGGAACCGATGAGTAGTTGCATGTTGTGGCAAACATAGTATCCACAGAGCGTTGCGGCCGGTACCGGGGTGGCACTTGCAAAAATAGAATTGGTTAGTTTGAGAGGCATTGCTACGAAGTGTTATATAGGATTAATGTGTACTAGCTAGCAAGTGCAGAATTTTTGATCATGTCAGCGTCCTTCCTTCATATTCCATCCTTTAGCATGTAACACGTCAGACACCCTCATTGACTCAAGAAGTTAGCCTTAGCCATTGCAAAGGAAGGAAAGACTACAATAGAGTTTCTATGGAGAAATGTGTTTACGATGATTAAACTCCGGATAGTTGTGAAGTTGTGAGTGGCCCTCTGTAGGGAATCTAGGTATATTACGTATTTCTGTTTTGGTGTAATTACAATTAGAATCCAATGGTACCTAGACAGGTATGTCAGCATGGTCATTAAACCTAAGTTCGTGTTGCTTATAAAGTACAAATCAACAAGTATAGCCGGTGGTGCAACACTACTTACTTCTGGTTGTAGGGCAAAAGTATGAATTCCTTGTTGCGGTGAGCCATGAAAAAATCTATAACGTAATTCTCGACGAATGTTGCATTCACCATGATGCTTTGCTCGGAGACAATGTGTGGGTCGAGGAAACCTTCCGGTGATTTCCTTCTTTCGGCTTCACGGATCATGTATCTATTATACAAAAGCTAGGAGTTATATATAACATTTATCGATATTACACGAACATTGGCCGTGATTGTACACACTTACGATTATCGACGTCGTATGAGTGACACGTCGACCTCGTCGAGGTTGAAGAGACGAACAAGTCGTCGAAGGTCACCGTGAAGACAGCGTCTTGATACATGTGGTTAAAATGATCCTCCTTGAACTTGCGGTGACACCGGCGTCGTTGATCAGCCGCTTGTTGGACTTCCATGTACCATGTATGCAATTCCGTGCAATCGGTCCTAGGGTAGGGCTGTCTAACTTCTCGAACAGCGGCTACGCCTAGCTTATTTTCCGACCCAGGCAAGAAGGGATATCGGAGAGGACTCGATCATCTTCTATTTGCCCTTGCCCTTGCCGCCTCGCTTTGTATAGGTCGACTTCACAAGAGTCGGTGAGCCGAGTGTAGATGCATGTGATCTGCGCGGGCCCTTGCCGTGTCGGTCTGAGTAGCCGGTGCGGTCGAGTCCGTGGACTTGATGCCGTTCGCAGGACATTCCGTGAAGTTGACAGGAGCATGTAGCTCGGCGGATGTCCTCCTTGGGCCTTTGGATGAATGTTCCAACGGCTTGCCCTAGAGTCATGACCTCATCGTTTGGGGAATTTTCACGGGGCGGCCTCGAAATTGGCACAAACACCGTCCCACATTCACTTTTGCGAAACCAGTAGCTAGATTTGCACGTGCACCAAAGCTCCGAATCTGGGATGGATACACTGCCCCAAGCGACATCTAGGGCAGAGACATATCTCACTTGGAGCTTGCGCCGTAGCCACCTCGTACATAGCGGTACAAAATTAGCTACTCCAACGAGGCCTATCAATGGATTGAGCATTCGGAGATAATAATTATTACGGATGTCATCGACGAAAATCTGTCATCACCTATTGTGGTAGGGTTAGGGTTGACGCCTGACTACTCGGATGTTTGGGGGTGGCTAGCGGTATAGTAAAGGCGGGGGCTTCCAAGCCGACTTGGCATTTGCAATCCCTAATCCTTTCCTCAAAGGTCTCTATCTGCTTTTGCTCGAGCATACGAATCCTTTCCTCAAAGGATTGAGTGACCTCTGTGTGACTTTTTCAGCGACCTCGCTCTGATTTTTTCAGTGAGCTCATCTCTGAGGGATGCACGAAGATCCTCTCGTAGCTTTGCATCGTGCTCGGCTTTGGCTCTCTTCCTACTTCCGGTACGATCCGGAGTCCGCTTGGAACCATTGTTCCCATGTAACAAAAACACCGGCGCCTCTCATGCGACCGGGATGCTCACTTTGTTTCCTAGGGCCGCAGAGTATATCTTCTCCCTATCTGCTGGAATGAGCCTTGGGAAGATTGTGCACTCGGCGTTATACGCAATATAGCCCGACATGTCATTTCACTTCCTATGAAGTTATGGAGTAATTACAAACTAGGTAGTTCGATATCTTACGGCGTTGGGACACTTCACGGTCTTGAGGTTTGGAAAGTACACTTCCCCGTGGGCGAATACATAACCTCACAAATAACCCTTTGTCGGTAGCGCGCACATCGTGATCTCGGAAATAGCGAGGAGAGATTCAAAGCGCTTTTCTTGCTTCTGATCCCTCCATATCGGGGCTTTACCCGCATACCAGCCGTGCCGAGTCTATAGGGGTGCTTGTTTTTGCTCGAGGGCCGTGTGCCGCACTTTCACTCTTAAATTCATCTGTCGTCTTCTTCGCCAAAAGCTTCGGCCCAGACTCTTCCAGAATAGATACTTGTGGAAGGCGGCTTGAGATCCTTCTCCGTAGTTCTTGACAAGCGTGCTTTTGAAGTTCTTCCACGCTTTGCGCGCAGTAGCAGCGCTGTCGTCGCCGGAGTCCGGGAGTTCTACGGGATCTCGAGCGATGCGAGAATTTCCGCCAAAGACCAATGAGTTTTCGATGGTCGGGCACCACCTTCCACGAATCGTAGGTGATCTTGACCCGTTCCGTGCAACTATTCCGACCATTCTCCGGAATCACGACGCCTTTTCGGCGAGGATTGATAGGGGTCCCGGTGATCGACCTCCGTGATGGTAAATCGGCCCGTGGGCCTTTTCGATATTCCTCTTCTTCTACGCGGTTGGATATTGTTCGAGAGGATGGTGCATCATCGGACACATGGCGGCGACTCGAGAATGAGCGGAAGACATCTTCACAAGAAATAGAACATCATGTGAACAAATGAAATCAGCATAAAGCTAAGATTTAACATTTTGATATTGCTATCGGATGTAGAGTAAGCATTCCAATTAGAGCTCAAGTACAAACCCGATTATCAAAACAATTTCGATTACAAGACTATTATCATCACAGAGCATTCATCTCAAGCCCACCACACCACATTGCAATGTATTCGATGCGATATCAAAACAAATACCATATGAATAATGACTAGAACAAATACAAATTCCTAAAACAAGTACAATTATCATGAAGGACCATGACAGATTATTGATAGAAATAGTTAGGGAAAGGCGTGGGGTTCGATCGGTAACTTCGGCATTGGTTACCTTTAGGCGTCGAGAGAAGAACGACGCAGGAGGCGATGCAGGCGGCGGTGGCGTCGAAGGGAGCCTTGGGAGGGGGAGGAGGCGGCGAGCTCGGGCGGGAGGCGGTGGGCTCGGAGGAGGCGCGGAGCTCAGAGGAGGAGGCTCGGCGGGCTCGAGGGAGGCGGGGTGGAGGAGGAGGCGTCAGCCAGGATCGGGGAGAATCGCCGCAAGCTCGAGGAGGCGTCGAGGACGATGGCGGCAGGCTCGGGGAGGAGGGCGAGAGGAGTTGAGAAACTTAATCGTTTGAGAGTCTTGGCGGCGGCAAACCCTAGCTAGAGTCCGAATGTAAATAGGGATGGACATCACAGACGGTTCTAAATTAGAACCATCATGATACACACTATCACGAGCGGTTCTAACTTAGAACCGTCAGTGATATGTGATATATCCTGAGCGGTTTTAATAAACAACCGTCTGTGATATGTGATATGATGTGAGCGGTTCTCACTTAGAACCGTGCTGTGATATGTGATATATCACGAGCGGTGTTAATAAACAACCGTCACATGATATACATGTGAGACGGTTTGTAGTTCAAACCGTCTGTGATATTATTTTGTATTGGTTAATATCTAGATCGATCTGTTTATTGGCTAGCCTCAGGAAATGCTAGCCATGCCCTCTGAAACAAGCAGAAAAGACAAAAGTACATGTATATACATCCAATTCACATTCATTTGAGAAACAATCACATCCATTTCACAGTACAAATCAATTAATTAACTCAAATGAACTAAAATTAACCATTCATCAGAACGTACATATACATATACACACATTGTTCAATTAATCTTTAAAAATTAGCCCTTCATGATGATCGCCGCGTATGTAGCTAGTTTAGTCATGTTCTTCTTCCTCGACCCTTATCTTGGTTTCGAAAGGAGGCAACTCATCAAATTGATTGTATTCTTCCTCGTCCACTACATTCTCAACTCCGACAATCCTCCTTTTTCCATGAAGAACTACGTGGCGCTTCTTATTTGCGGGTTGGTAACATAGAAGACTTGAACAACTTGGTTGCTTGATCACGAATGGTTCGTCTTTGTATCCGACACGTTCGAGGTCCACGGTAGTGACGTACTTATCGACCTTCACTGGGAGATGGACCCATGGCACGAAATAGGGGATCTTGAAAAGCACGTAGTCGAGCTCCCATATCTCCTCTATTTGCCCATAGTAGAGCTCCTCACCCCATCGGTCTTGAATGCATCTATCACGGACACGCTGATACGGTAAGTGCTTTTTATATCACGAGCTGCGTATAGAATGTGTACCCATTTATGTAGTATCCTCGCCATGTTACAAGCTGTAAATGTTGGCCCTTTTGCCAACCATGTCGGCATATCCTTGACGAGCTCCTAGCAAGTCGCTCCTTCAACCATTGGTTGAGCCGTGCATTGTGTTGTCTCGTGATCCAAACATCCGGCCGCCTTTGGATTACATTGCGAAGCACGTCCTTGTCTTTGGTCGATATCTGAGGACACTTCGGTCATGTGTTGCAAGACCATGAAATGGGCGAGCATACGCATCCATATTTGGAGTGATTGCTTTCCTTAGATGGTCCGATACCCTCGAGCCTCCCCTCATGGCGAGATCGAGGCACACCTATCGGTTCGACTGAGCCATGTAATCGGCGAGAACTCAATGACCTCTTCGGTTGCATAACCTTCGACGATGCTACCCTCTGGCGAGATCGATTCCGTACATATGACTTGAGAATTCCATGAACCTCTCGAGCGGGTACATGCTACGTAGGAACATGGGCCCGCACATCTTTATCTCCCTCACAATATGAACAATGAGATGGACCATGATATCGAAAAACGCGGCGGAAATATATCTCAAGATCACATAGAGTCGTCACCACCTCGTCTGTAGAGCATCTAGTCCTTGGGATCGATGACCTTCGAGCAATTGTGTTAAAAAAATATACGAGCCTCATGATTGTCTCTGGGACCTTGATCGACAAAATACTTCTAATTACAGCAGGGAGCATTTGTGTCATCAACACATGAAAATCATGAGACTTCATGCCAATTAACTTCAAATCTTTTATCGAAACAAGTTTCTTCATGTTGGCGAGTATGCTAGGACGGAACTTTCACGCCATGCAAGCACCGGCCGATTCGGTTCTCTCGGCCTTGGGCGAGTGTAACAAGCGAGGAAAATGCGTTCGTCCTTTATCGGTCCTTGGTGCTAACTTCGGTCGATGTCCATATCAACCAAGTCACGCCATGCGTTGACACCATCCTTTGTTTTGTCACGAATGTTGATGAGAGACCAATCAAGTCATCACATACATTCTTCTCTCGTGCATGGCGTCGATCACGATGGTGAACTTCTAGGTGCTCCCAATAAGGTAAGTCCCAAAATATTGATCTCTTCTTCCACATGTTCTTCTTACTTGTCCTCGATTTACATCCCTTTCCAAGCACAACATCTAAATCCTTAACCATATCATAGACCTCTTTTCGCTTAAATGCCTTGGAAATGAACTGTCCTCCTTCTCTCCGTCGAATTGTTTCTTCATCTGCGGTATGGGTGAGCCCTCGAAGGAACCTACGATGGCGCATGTACGCGGTTTTCTTGCGAGTGATTGACCCACACACTCTCGGTATCATCTAAGCGGTGAGTCTGAGGCTTTGGCCCTTTTGTACTACGGCGACAGTTAGCAAGGGCATGATAATCATTTATGGTGCGAGAACAACAAGGAATGTAAAGTGAAGTTCTCTCGTTTATCGCATCCCATACATGCCCCTTCAATCCACGGTATTTTAGATCTTCCATCAATGGTGCTAGGTACATATCAATATCATTCCCGGTTGCTTGGCCCTTGGATAAGTATCGACAACAAAATATACTTCCGCTTCATACACAACCAAGGAGGAAGGTTGTAGATATCTGAGCGTCACGGGCCAAGTGCTATGTCGGTTTGCTCATGTTACGAAAGGATTCATTCCATCATACTCAATCCAAACCTTATATTCCTCGGTTCATTTTGAAGTCGCAAACCTCTATCGATGTTTCTCCTTTGGCGGAATCGTGAGGTGTCTTAACTTTCCGTCATTCTTACGCTCCTCTGAGTGCCAATACTGCGATTTTGCATTCTTTGGGTTCATAAAACCGCTTCAAGCGGGGAATTACAGAAGATACCATGCCACCTTAGTAGGAGGTCCTTTCTTCACCTCGATTCCCTCGTCGTCATCGATTGCTTCTTACGCTTGTATCGGGATCGTTGCACCGGACATACATGCATGTTTGTATACTCGTTACGGTAGAGGATCTGATCGTTCGGACATGCATGTATTCTTTCTACTTCCATTCCCAATGGACAAAGAACCTTTTGGCTTTGTAGGTGGTTTTGGGCAACTCGTTTCCCTCGAAGCATGTCCACTAAGAGACCTAACAACTCAGTGAAACTCTTGTCGGACCAACCGTTGCTTGCCTTCAATTTCAGCGGTTTAAGCACGGATGACAACCTTGTGTATTCCGACTTGCGGCCGGGAACAAAGGTTTCTCTGAGTCCTCCATCACGCCCGGAATTGAACATACTCCCTCTCATCACAGTTCCTTACGCATCGCTAAGCATCGATCTAGATTGTCATCGTGGAGACTATCCGAATCGGAACCACAATCGACATCATTCGGCGGCATATCGTTGACTTCTGTATAATATGCATATCGTTGACTTCCTGTATAATATGCTCTTCACCATGACTGGTCCAACATGTATAACCCTTTTTGAAACCCCTTGAATCAAGTGTGCTTCCGATTTGCGCTCGGTTGTTAAACATCTTGATTCTCGCGATCAATGCATGGACCGGTACATATATTACGCCCTTATTCAACATATCCTCCTCGGCGGCTCTTGTAAGCAGACATGCCATTAATGTACTCTTCACTCACACGGTTCTCGGTGTACATCGACTTCGGTCCATCACACGGTTCGTATTGAAAACCACGAAAATAAATAAAAGGGTGATGACTTTCGGCGTATTTTACGAGGCTTAATTACGATTTTTCATTTTCACATTTTTCAGATTTTATTAACACATGTGGGCCCTACTTGTTAGTGACTCATTTTTATTTCATGATTTTATTTATATCTACATGTCATAGACTCGTTAGTTTATTAACTAAATGATTAAAAATAGTAGGATTAATTTGAAGCTCAAAGCTGGGCTTAGGGTGACATCACATTGCTATATAGTCGTGGCTCTCGGCCCTAAGGTCTACTTTGGCTGAACAAGCGGTGATGTCCCATGGGCGCTGAAACTAGCGATTTGGCGTGCGCTGAAACTACTCAAATTAAAGGATGCTTATGCTTGATATCTCACCTCGATCATGAGGAAGGTGTCAATGAAAGTCGGGAAGGTCAAAGCGCGGTGGAGTGCGTCGATCGGTGAGCAGAGAGGCGGCGGCAAGCTCCTCGGCGACAATATATAGCTGAAATGGACCAGGCGGCTTCGGTGAGGTGAGGCGATATGTACTCAAGCCGAGACGCGGGCGGCGATGGACCTACCGTGGCGCCGAGATGGAGATCAAGAAGACTATATCTGTTGGTAGGGGAGGCGGAGCTATATATCGTCTGTGATGAGTTAATTATCACGGACGGTTTTAACAAAACCATCTGTGATATTGGGTAATATCACAGAGCGGTTCATGTTTGGAACCGCGTGAATTATCACGAGCGGTTCTAACCAAAAACCATCGTGATATTGGGTAATATCACGAGCGGTTCATGTTTGGAACCGTCTGTGAAGTATCACTGATGGTTCCAAACATGAACCGCAAATGCGTGATATGACATCTTCGAGAGCGGTTTTTAGCGCGGAGAATAACCTGACGGTGGGTAAACAAAACCGCTGCGAGATTGTGTTTATCTGAGCGGTTTTGATGAACCGTGCTGTGATCGGCGTCGATATTAGCATTTCTGTAGCAGTGTATGTTGTTCTATGTTATAGAAGTGTAATAGGAAATATATGAAAAATAATAATGTGGGCAGAAAATTGGAAGTACCTGGAACTTAGCCATCTCAGTCTCAACAACATTGTTGGCAGAAAGCATAGGCACACTACAGTTCTCTACGCAGTTGTTGATCCCCTCTTGACTTTGTCGCCAATCAAAGCAATCATATGCACACTTGAAGTATCCTTGCTAAAAATTAATTAGTTAAACCAGAGATCCAAAGAAGTATAAACAACGATGTTACATTCACATAGTGGGGTAATACCCCCTCCTAGAATGATAGCTACCATATCAACTCCTCCTCCATAATGAGAATAGTGAATGAACTTTAACAATTAGTGTAAACCAATTTCTCACATCTCTAGAATTGTACAGGAAATCAAGAAATTTGACTAACAACTCCAAGATTCCATATACTCCTATCAATCATACAATAAAGAAATGCCAAGAGATTTCAAGCAAGCACTGAAAAATTCACCAAAAACTGAATCCAACAGATCAAAATAATTAGCATCAATGCTGATGCCCCAATACTGTACTTCCTAAAATTCCAACCATTCAACCACCACGGCACCACCTAGATCAACCACTCCAACTGTGTGTGAGTGAGGCTTTCCCAATTTTCCCAACAGATAATTGATGGTAACCTACAAAAACAAAGAAGAAGCATTCATGTTGCTTCTTATTGGTATGAAGGTTACAAATAGCAGCATATGGACGGCTCTTCCAAATTAAAAAGGATAGGTTGTGATTATGAACATTACCAAGTCAAAACTTATACAGGAACAAATGAACCTTGTTGAGAATTTAAAAAAAACAAAGAAACAAAATAAAGCTATGGAGCATTAGCATATGTGTAAATTACGACAAAATCATACCCACTAGAATGCACCTTCCTAAGATCCATCTAGAACGGTGACCCAATCCGGTTGGGATTTGAAAGAACTCTTGTCATGAAGATCCCTAACCTGCAGAATTCGTATTCAATAAGAACCAAAAGAATGCCAAAACCAGGTAATGCAAATTAAAAGATAGTAAGAGGCATATATAATAAAATTATCAAAAATGAGATTACAATGGAAAAAATGGCATAACCCAATCTTGACAGGGACAAGACATGCTACTGCTAGATTATCACAAAGAGAATATTTACCACTTGCAAAATTCTTCAGATCCGGCCTTTCCCCGGGGGCGGGCATGCCAGCTTGGCGGCGCAGGATCCGGCCATCCCTAGATGTTGCATATAGTATTTGTTTTTAAGGCAGTGTTACATATAGTTAACTATATGTAGACATTTGAACTGTAACATTTCCTTTTTAAACTACTGACACACATCATTCACAAATAAGTAAATTTTATGGGATAGTAGTGTTAGTGCCAGGAAATTGATAAGCCCACCCATCGGGTCTTAGAGCACCTAGGGCTTTAACAAGGCCATATTTCCATCCAACATCTTCAACATCTGGGCTATATTTACCACCGCTATACACATCATGGATTTGAAATTGCTGTCTACCAAGTGAATCACCCACAAATGCAAGAGTTTTATGCCTCATTCGTAAGCCTCGAGAATATGTTAGAAGAAGTCGGTCTGTCTGGGAGATGCATAGCAAAAGAATGGAAGCAAAATACCTTTTTAAAAAGTTAGGCCACGAGAACTCGGGCATCTCACATCCATGTGGCTGCCACTGGTAACTCTCATAGGTGAAATCTGTGCGTTGCACCATTTGACAAGCCCACATTTTTTATAACCATTGCTTGCACTCATTACCAGAATAGAGTGGCAGCTTCTCATCTGCTACCCACTTCCCCTTTGCATAGTTACAGTCTATGAAGTAACAATAACATTCTATTAGGCAAATGAAAATTATCTTCAGGCATCAATGCATAAGTTGTGTACACAAACTGCTAAATCTCATGTTTGGAAACAATTGCGTTATTAGGAATAGCCTTCCAATGCTTGAGGTGAACAAGCAAGCATGAAGCAGCGGTGGGCAAATGACAAAAACAATAATGTACTAAGTAGCATATTGCACAAGCAATTACCTTTGTTCCGTCTGGCAAGACTCTTGTGAGTGTGGTCCTTGTAAGTGAACCTGCGCAGCCCATCTAGAGTGATACATTATCTCCAAGGCGCTCCTGCTCCTATTGTTGTAGGAAACACGATGTTGAAAGGGGCATGCAAACAAGTCAGCAAACATAGCGTAGAGTAGATCCTACATAGGTAACCAAAGTAACAAGCCGGTACAGTAGCATCTAGATTTTAGAGGGATATACCTTGGGAGAAAACTTTCAATTGCTCCGGCGTTGTGCTGAAGATTGTGAGAACTAGGGCACCTTCTAGTAAGAAGACAATGATCGGCACAATGAGGAGTACCACAAGGCCGAAGCATAGCTTGTTGACAAGAAACCTATGCAGACAACCACCTTTCATCACGGGATGGCAGCATAAGACCTTGCCAGGCTCTTCCAAGGGGACTCAGATATCGCTCTAAATCGATCACACCAACATCACCCCTGCAAATGATGATGACCCAATCAGGTCAATGATTCGAAGCAGTTCATACATGATTGGAAATGTCCAATGCATTAAGTAGTGAGTAGTTTCAACACACAAGATACACGAAGTGAGCTAAAGCTAACAAGTGCATAGTATGTGGCGCCAAAAATTCATATCCTAGTCATTTCTCACATTGTGTACCAAAAGCGAAGAGGTGATTGGAGTTAAGCGTTCTTAGTAAGGTGTACATCATTTCTTTTAGTAGCTATTACTAAAAACCATTCTAACAAGTGAAGGAGCCATTGAAAATTAATAGGCTTTTTAGACCAAAAATACATGTTCAAACAAGTATAATATGGCCATGACGTCTTAAGTATTCAAAAGAAACAATCATAAAGAAAAACCTAGTCTTCTCTCAAATAACGAGATCACATTAATAACTACGCAAATGAAAAATACAAAATGGGTCCTACTACACATCAAAACACCCTTTACTACATTTGTTAGCAACATTCAAAGAGAGAAAATCATATGAAACAACAATTGGCATCCTAAAGGACAATAAGATCCTAAACAAGAACCGGAATCTGAATCCAACAAATATGGTATCAGATGTCGTGATCCCTAGGTTAACCGAAATTTCAAAAATGCAGAGAGACCGGGAGGTCTTTGCGGTTACCTCGTCGGCGGTCTTCTTGGCGGTTTGGAATTGGATTGGAATGGATTGGATTGGAGGCCAAGGGGAATCTCTTCGATTTGGTTTCTCTCTCTCTCTCTCTCGACGTCGCTTTGTTTCTCTTCCCTTCAGGCGGAGGCCCTCTTGGCATGCGGAGCGGGCCTTCACCTTCCCTCCACCGTCGCCTTGTAGCGGGCACGCCGCCATCTCCGGGTCGCTAAAGCACCCACGGTGACACCGCGACCTTGGCTGCGCCTCTGGCGGCAAGCGGCGTGCGTGGGCCGGGCAGCGGTGCCGGCGAACTCGCTGCCGTGGCGGTGGTGGCATGGTCGTGCAGATCTCCCGGGGAATGGGTTCTTGGTGGCAAATCCGAATGCCCTAGCGTGGTAAGGGAAGGTGGCGAGTCGGCAGAGGATGGCGGAATAAATCTTCCGTGACAGGCGGTGGAAACGAAAAGCGTGGAGTGCGATCTGGCGAGGGTTCGCGGCGAAGAAGGGTGGCGCGGATGGGAGGGAGAGACGGCGTTAGCGGCCGGAAGCGTGGATTTGGGCGCCGCCGTTCCAGGCATTCCCAAGCGGGGAAGAGGGGAGGAAGGTGAGGAACGGGGAGAGGGCATCGAGGCGAGGTTGAAGGATGGGAGAAGTTGGGGAGGGGAGAGGAGCATGAGCGGATGAGACGGAAGACGTGAGTTGGAGCGGTTTTTTTTTCCCGTGTGTCGCTCTCGGTGGAACGATCGTCCGCGCAAGCATGGAGTAAACTCCAAATTATAGTAGTTAAGATATCAAGATGTTGTATCCCCTCGGTTTGAATGAAATTCTTTTAAAATTATTTTTAGTCCTTTTGATCCCCACCGAAAAAAATTACATTGTTGTGATAGTACTGTTGGTGAAAGCAACATGCACGGGGTGGAATAGAACATAGCATAGGAAAACAATGGATGAAGCATACTATTTTATGTTGTATATGTAACAGAACAGTTGTTACTTGTTAGTACGAAGCAATAGGCATATAAGAATATAAATAAATATGAGATGTGTTAAGAACAACAAACAATGATGGTAAGCCACTGGTTTACATGTTTAGCAGAAGGTGTTCGTAGGATAATCTATCATTGCATGTGACCTGTACCCATGTATGAAAATCGGAAGCACTTAATAAGAGGTCTAAAGCACTACACTGTGAAGAGAGCATAAGAAAATAGATAAAGCAGAGTACATAAGAGGAGAACACAGTGGTGGCAGATGCCGAACAGTATTTGAAAAAGTTCAGAATACATTATATCGAGAGAGTTGGTACACACACATATACATATATATCTATATATATAGATATATAGATATTACATTCTTATCTGCGACAGTACGGTGAATAGAAATAAACACTGGAAGCGGATAGTAGAATGGCTGGGCTATATAAAGAAAGGAAGATTCTCAAATGTTTCTGTGGAGGGTATGATGTCAAGAGCAATCACAGGGCAATGCGTCTGAGCGTTGAGCAAACAAAGTGATTCATTCTGCAATGGCAATAGGAGTAGCTGTAGCTGGAAAGTGAGGGGCAGTATATGTATAAATAAAAAACATAGATCTCGAAATACCTGTATACTGTAGGAATATACCTAGGGATCTTACAGAAGGAATGCGCTCATCACTCTCCTCATCTGTGCAAGACGATTCTGCTAAGAAAGTATAGGAAGGAATGGAGACAGAGTAGAAGATAAGTCTATCATAGGTGGACCAAAATGATCAAGTATCTTAAGTAGCAAGGCACACAAGATGGCTAACTAGAGGCAGATCACCGCCGCGGGCGTCTAGGCATCTGGGCTTACAGACAAACCAATAGAGAGATTCACATCAGGAAGAAATGAATAAAGGCATGTATATACATGGAATGAACAAACCAAAGGTAACCACAGATGTATACAGTCATAAAGCAGGCAAACAGAACGGAAACATGTTTTTGGCGGCGACACAAAATGAAACAACAATATCACAGGATAGCACAGATAGGAGAGCGGCGTGCACGGTGCGACCAATAAAGAGAAGCAAAGTGTACTGTAATAAGAAAGACAAAAAAAATCCTAAGGCAGCAATAGGCATAGCGAATTTAGCAGAATGATTGGCAACTTCTTGAACCTAAACATCAAATGAGAGCGCGAACATAACCATGCTACAGCTGAACGGTGGATACAAACAGAGAAAAGAAGATATATAATGGTTGGAAATAAAACAAGGACGACCACTTTGACCAAAGGATCTTAATCAAAAAAAGATACCTTTTATGGGGTTTTCTGATAACATACGCGTTGAAATCACTGATATGAGACCGTAGATCTCGGTGAAGGCAGTGGGGCATGCAAGCGGGAGAACCACCTGGCGAAGACAGGTCTCCTATAGCAGCATGACAAAATATAAAGACCGTGTACACGACCGAGAATATAATCGTGGTAAACATAAGCATGCGCGCATCTCGGCGATGGACGAGACGACAAAAGATGAGAGATACTAAAATGTCACTACTACAGAAGCCTCATCACGCAGCGGTTCGGAACCATCATCACGAGCGGTTTTGAACCGTCTATATTTGTTGCTGTGATATGAGCGATTATCACAGACGGTTCAAAACCGTCGCGATACGCACTATCACGAGCGGTTTTTGTTAAAACCGTGCAGAAAGCTATTATCGCGAGCGATTTTTATCAAAAACCGTTTGTGATCCGAGAATATCACCGACGGTTTAATTTACAAACCGTGCGTGATGACATTTTCTGCAGCGGTTCTTGTTTAGACCCGTCGTGATGAGTTTTCCAGAGCGGTTCTTGTTTAGAACCGTCTGTGATAGCCTTTTCTGTTGCAAAAAAAACCGAAAACGGCTGCTAAAACTTCGGAGGCTGTTTTGAGGCCCTAAACGACATTTTTTTGGGGGTTTTCACTTTGTCTGGAGTCTCCTGAGTCTCGCGAATGAATCTGACTTGGCCTTATGGATTTTTGGATTGAACTTTTCGTTAGCTTTCCAACAAGCCAAAGAACGTCGCAATCCGAGTTCGTATGCAAAAGTTATGGCGATTTTACCGGACAGTGCACGATCTACCATCTATATTTTTGCCAAAACCAAATAACTCAGTATGAACTACACATGCAGAGAGCCTCCAACAATAAACCACGGTATCACCCACATCACAATAGCATCAACTCAATCCATTCACAGTACTAACACTAGCTCTCAAAGCAATCCACATCACAGAGCAAAGGGAGGAGTAGAGAGTGAGGTCGTGGGAGGCTGGGCGGCAAGTGGAGGAGGCCGAGGCGGCGAGGTCGTGGGAGGCAGTGGCAGACGAGGCCGGGCCCAGAGAGGAGGCCGGGGCGGCCAGTTCGGAGGAGGCCGGTGACGATGAGGCCGAGGCGAGTTGGAGGCCAGCAGGCGACAAGCTCGGCGGAGGCAGGCATAAGGTGTGAGGAGGAGAAATGCAGAGGAGGAGATGGAGAGATGAAGGTATGAGGTGTGAGGAGGTGAGGCACAGAGGAGGAGATGGAGGTTATATAAAGCGAGTTTGAAGACCCGCCCATTATGTTCAAATTTTCGTTTCCGCCTAACAATCGAGAGGCGGTTCTTGTTAAGAACTGTCAGGATATCATTCCTATCACAGACGGTTTTTAATAGAACTGTCGTGATCATTCATGACGGTTTTTTAATAGAATCGTCTATGAATGATCACGAGCGATTCTATTAAAAAACCGTCAGGATAGGTGCGTATCCTGACGTTCATAATAAGAACCGTTTGTGATAAACTATGCTCGGTCTCAATAGATTTCCAACACGCATTTTCCATAGGAACCGCTGCGTGATGGGCGTCTACTATAACTTTGTTTTTGTAGTAGTGTGTTGTGCATTTCAATGCGAACATAGAAGGCAAAGCACAGTACAAACATGACGGAGTACAAACTAAACGATTAACAAAGGGGGAAACACAATTACTAATAGACAGTCGAAAACAAAACACCTTTAACACTATGTTCCGACTCCGTGGCTCCGTGCGCGTTGAAATCACAGACAGGGAGCGGATTTTGTTGACAAAGACCAGGCTCCTGCAGCGACAGAACAAAACTAAGGCGTAGAGACATCAACAACATGCGTATCAGGAAAAATACAGTAACACCGAAAACCTACGCATGTGCACTAATAAATGCAGTAAACGAACTGAGGTGGTCTCGGACAGCGTATCCTAAAAAAGATCAACATGTATCAGTTGAATCAAAAGCACATGGAAAATAAATTGTGAGGGGGAAGAGGCGGCTTGAGCCAGGGCACCAGGGTGGTGGCGTGCAAGTAGGTGATCGGGCCAAGCCGAGGCGCCGGCTGATCAAGGCTGACAAGCGTGCGAGGAACCTCACTAAAAACACGAATCATGGTCTGCGCACAATCCTGTTGCTGCACATGCATCAACTGAATCAAAACCACATCACAAAATCAACTGTGACCCCAATGTACTAAAAACCAAAATCTCACTAAGGGAAAGGAGGGCTCGGGCGCTCGCCAGCACCAGGTGGTGGCGCATAGAGCCGCCAGTGAGCCAAACCGAGGGACACCAGCGGTCGGGCACGGCGAGCAGCGTCGGAGAGGGAGCTCAGGCGAGGCACCACGGTGGCCATAGCGCCGAAAGCGAAAGCCTAAGCCGAGGGACGCCGGCGGTGCAGGTTGTTGGGCCAGCCCTTCTCCTGGAGAAGACTCACTCATAGCTTCCTCTCTTTTGAAACACACGCACACCAAATCTCTTGGAAAACACAAGTTTCTTTGGTGCCCAGCCACAACTGCTTTGCTTCTCTATTCAACTCAACTCAACATTATGATCACACTAGTCAGGTGCTCGTGCGTTGCAACGAAAAATCAATTTTGCATAAAATATGTTGTTGCAGCTCACTAATCTCCCTATTGCGTTAAAACTTCCATGCTAAGAAGATTTTCTTGTTGCAGGTTTGACTAAACAACTATGCAAAATAAATTTAGTACGTCAAATATATTCAGATGGCGAAAACAGACAATTAGTACATCAAACATATTCAGATGACTAAACAACCATTCATGCAATCCTCATGTATCAAGCAGCCTGGAAGCACATTACTCCATAGCAATCCTAGACTCGTCATTCCAAAACCTTACATACATCAAGCAAGCCATAATTCAAAAGTTGAAACATTTATCAGATTTATTGCACGGGTGGGTGGCATGATCAACTGTTGAAACCCTTGCACTTGAAAATGGATGAAACCCTGCGCAGGTTCCGGGAGTGGCTGCCCTGCTTCTTGACGGAGTTGTTCTTCACCTGGCTGCCCTACTTCTAGTAGGGTGCCTATGTGTTACAACAGATCTTAAATAAACAATATCACAAATCTAAATACATGAATGTATATTTGTGGTCAATTTAAAAGGTTGACTGCACATTTTCTAAAACACCAAGTAAAATAGAATGGAGGGGGTATAATCTTAAGAGATCCTCTAATCATGGCTGCTTTACAATACAAGCTCGAAGCATATAAGCACATCTTGTAAATTATTCAAAAGCAAAATTCTCGACCAACTCTTACAATTGATCAATTTTTAAAAGTTCACTACAGAGCCTCAAGCTATCCTCTAAACTTCTCCTTCATCGTTTCTTGTTATTGTAATTAGATCAGATCAGTGTACTTACTCCCATGGAACATCACCGACCAGCATCCAATCTCCATCTTTGTCTTCGTAAGTCAACACATATTAGCCATCCTTTCTGTTCTCAGACAGACCATCCTTCCCTGGTATGACATTAGACACACTACTACCTGTGAGGGCAAATAAACAGACGGAAAATAACGTTCTCACACTAAAACTTCTAGGCACAACATTCTTATTTTCATTATTATTTTATGTTATCTAATATATACTGAATGGGAGATAAAAAAAACTGCAGACTGGTCCTCCATTTTAGATCCCAGCAAATCTACCTTTGTGCAACTTAGATCCTTAATTAGTCACGGAAATTCTCTTGCGGAGATTTGCCATAAGTTAACTGGGAATAGGCTTTGCCCTTCAATAGCCTACTTAAAATAGAAATCTAACCGTAAAGATCAAATGATGTAGGAAGCCATGGTGAGGAGGCACTGCTGCTAATCAAAGGTTGAGGAATGACAAAAGTGGTATCCCCAGATTCAAAAGGATGAGAGCTGAAAATTTTGGAATCCCTTGCATGAAAACTAACATAAGCAATTAAGCATAAACATTAAAACAGTCTATTATTCAGTATTAGTAGCTCCACTGATCAATAGTAAGCACAAGAAACGCTCCTAAAATTAGAAGCAACGTTTTATTTTATTCCACTAGAAATACTATATGCTCAAAACAGGCATTGTACAAAACAAACTGGCAGATAATAGCAAGGTCAAATTTAGGAAGGAACAATCACAAAATGGAAGTCACTACAATAGGCAATCTCACCACTGTGAAAGGTGACTATAGATGTGTAAAGATGCATTTCTGCTACTCCAGGTCAAATTTAATTGCAACTTAGAATAGCAAGCGTTTGTAAAGAACTCGAGAAACCTCACCTGTGCTGAAGCCAATGAACATTTTCTCAAGCGCCAAAGACATGTCCTTGTAATTCTTGTAAGTCTTGAGATCGACCTTCCTCAGATACGGGGCACCATCCATGCTGACCTTGACATACAGAAACCCCTGCCCTTGCTTGGCATCAGCATCCTCTTTGCTGCTTTTCAGCTGGTTGCTTGCCATAGTGTTCTTGCAGTAGCTGTGGATTGGTGGCCATCCCATCACCTGAGCCCTGCACAAGAACATCATCACGATTCACGCATCGGTAATTCAGTGTAAGACCAAGAAATGGACTGATGGAGGTGACCCAGCATTTGGTTTTGATATTAATATGAGGTAAAAGCAACCAAGTTCAAGATTAAACAAAAGAATTTGCAGCCAAGAAAGCTCAAAGCGAAACTTTACAGTTTGCAGAGTAAACCTTGAAGTAAAAAATGAAGGCCAAAATTTGACCATTTCAATTTGAGCCACGTGCAGAAACTTTGAAATATTAGGCACTCGCGAGTTTCCTAATGAAACTTCAAAGGGAAAAAAATCACACTTATATAACCTTAGACAAAAAGAAGTAAAATTTAGTGTAATTTTCAGAGCAAATTAGTAAAGGAACACTGCAAAGCTAGAACTTTTTACTCCTTCAAACTCCTCAGCCCAAGAGGTCAAGCTAAATCCAAAATGCGCGCGCACAAACATCAACACAAGAACCGCATATTGAATCATATGGACTACTGTAGCCATCCTTCTTTTCTCCATCTATAATAACCTACACATTAAAAGGCAGACATGTAAATCCTTATTAAGCATTAAAATTCAGGTGACATTACATAATATCACTTAGTATAAAAAAGCATTCCGTTTTTTGGGTAACGAAATCAACAAGTGAACATGTAACAAGGGGCAAACAGCATAACATCACTAACATATGAAGCTAGCATGTGAAAGATGTAGCATTAAATTAGTAATAAACATGCTCTAAATAAGATCAAAATTATCAAAATTGAATCTTGCCCAGTGATGTTATCATTAAGGATCTCAAACGTATATATACAGAGAAAAAGGAAAACCACTAAACATCCAAGACGATAGAACTTGCTCGTCGCATTGGGAACAACCTGCAAAGCTGTTTTATAGCTTTTGACTGCCTTTTGAGACGTTCTGAGGTAGTTACCATCTGCCAACAAAGTATGAATCTTTCAATTACAGGGGAAATACATATACAAGCGATGGATAATAAACGAGGTCTTGCTACACGGATCAAACAGGAAAAATAAAAGAAGAGGCATGTTAAGACTCACAAGACCCATCTGTGCTGCTTTCATGGCATTGGTGTGCATCATCAACGAATCAGCTTGCTTCTTTTTGAGCTGACAATGGGAAACAAGATATATGCAGGATCAGTAAGTTGTTACGGGTGAATTTGCTTTTAACCAAAGGGAAACATTGAGAAAGAATTATTTGTACCGTGACAAAAGCCAAATTCAACGAAGCAGTTCTTGCCCTGAGATCAATCGATGCCTGCTCAACCTTCTTCTTCTCTGTGAAAACATCAATAACCAGATCTCAGCATCGCCTAAATGGCAACTGGTAACAACATAACATACATTAAGGGTAAAAGAGATTAACCTATCACATTGCGCCTCGTCAATTCACTAAGCCGATCCCTCAGCTCCTTGATATCCTGAGCTTTGCTC
The DNA here is from genome assembly GCA_036346405.1 of Phyllostachys edulis. NCBI lineage: Eukaryota > Viridiplantae > Streptophyta > Magnoliopsida > Poales > Poaceae > Phyllostachys > Phyllostachys edulis. The sequence continues at coordinate 453,740 of JAYEVD010000355.1, read as the reverse complement.
ACTCTCCAGCTCCTCTGTTCATAAGTTTTCCTTTGTCAAAATACAAAAAACAAGTCAAAGCTATAATCTTTCTACACAATTCTCCAAGCAAACACCAAAATGCTACCACAATTCTAACATAAGTAATCGGGTTATCATCATTCTACATTCAGGTGTATACTACACCTCTTGACCCAACACGCTATTTACCCATGCAATATAGAATTTAACCGGGTAATAGATTCCAAGACTGATGCACAAACATGTGGAAACTATACCAACCGAAAGTCTGAAATCCAAATTAGTTACTGAATTGGAAGAGGGGTCATGGGTGGTGGCGAGACCGACCAACCTTGGCCTCGAGGCGCACGGCGATGCGGGAGTGGAGGGAGTCGCGGAGGTTCCTCATCATGCGCAGCCTCGTGTGGTACTCGCCCAGCCTGCAGGAACCCAAGCCAAAATCCAACAGCGGGGATCAACATGCTGACCTGATTGCCAAATGAAGGAGGGGATCATATAGACCTCTAGTTGGGGGAATCGGGCCGGTTGGTGGTGACGGAGGAGCTTGGCGGCTGGCCAACCCATGGGGGAGGAGACTGCGGCAACATGGCCCTCTCGGGCGAGAAGTAGGCGTCCGTACCGTGTAGGCCGTCCATGGCGATGGCGGCCAAGTCGGATTGGGCTCAGGCACCAATCTGGAGGAGCCTCCTCCCTCGCCTGGTGGTCGCCCCTCGTGGGCCCCTCGGCTCGGCCCTCCTCGCCTCGCCTCCTCCCGCCCTCCTCTCCTCCTTCTCAGGATGGAGGTGGCTCCCACCTCCCGGCCTCCCTCCTCGACAAACGGGCTTCAGCTCGAGCCTCGACGCCCGTGCGCGGTGCGCCGCGGGCGAGGGCAGGGGAGGAAGAGAGGTGGGCGATGCGGGCGAGGCGACAGTTGGAGGGGAGGAGACGGGCGGAGGTTTCTGCGAGGCGTGCGAGGGGAACGGGGGAGGAAGAGAGTGGCTCGAGTGGGAGAGGAGAGCGGTGTGGGTGGGGAGAGGTTGGAGGAGAGGAGAGGAAGGGAGGTGGGCATGGCCGCGTGGGGCGTGGTCATGGGGCGGTTTGTGTCCTTGCGACGGACATAGTAGTCTATTACTCATCGATCCGACGGATGTCAAAAGACCTATTGAGAGCATCTCTACCGTTGAAGGAGGACGGACCACAGTAAACTTCTTCTTTTAAGTAGTAGAGATAGGCTTTATATAAACCACACACGCACACAACACATGCAGCCACACCTCCACTAACCCACACATGCACTAACAATTAACCCAACTAACGCACGCAGACCACTAACTCCATGCAGCATCTTTTCTCCTTCTTGCTGTTACTCCATCTCAAATTGAATGCTACTTGACTTTATCAACTAACACATGCATGCATGCGGCAACTACTTGCAGTCAGGCCACTAGCCACATGATCCGATTTCCATGGCACGACCACAACGTGCACATCAACATGCACTTGACTAAGTACCAGCCATGCACTTGACTAAGTACCAGCCTACATGCAAACTAACAACTCCAAATATGTGTTAATCAAAGACCTACTAATAAACATCTAGATTAACTCTAACATTCTCCCCCTTAATCTTGATGCATTGACTCGCAAGCCGACGTCCGATCTCCTGACGCATCTCGAAGGAGTTTTGCCACCTTCCTGCCGACCATACCGCCGGTGACACAACTTGGCGGCGTCTTTTGCTTCTTCCTCAGCTCCGATTATCTTTCGCTGGTAACACAACTAGACGGCGACAGAGACTCTCACTAGAGCTTACACACATGAGAACTTGGACACCTACAAGAACTCATGCGTACACACATCCATCATGCACTGACTCATCTACATGCATGACCATGACACAAATATACACACGTGTGTAACACACCTCCCACGTGCACAAAGAAATAGATGACACATGCAACACTCCTACTGTGCCATCTCCATTTGTCGACCTCATGCCGACTCTCCTCATGGTGGCTCAAGATCGCTGCTTCGTTGCCCTCGCCGCAAACAATCACGGAAACACTACAATGCGCATCGAGCCACGCATGCGCATGCCCTGGGCTGAGCCACCATCGCACCGCCTAGGGCTGAGCTGCTATGCCGCGCCCGAGGCAATGTGACCATTCTCTTCTTGAATGATATTTTCTTGTCATTCTTCTTGTTTGGGCACACCGAGGCAATGTGACCATTCTTCTTGCATCCAAAGCACTTTATATTGTTGAATTGTTTTCTATTTTGCTTTGGATTGCTCTTCCCCATTTTCTTGGCGGTGAAACCAAGTCCTCCCTTGTCATTTTTCTTGTTAGGACATACAGAGGCAATGTGACCCTTCTCATGACAATCAAGACATTTAATATTCTTCGTGTGTCTTGCATTGTGTCTCATCTTGCTATTCTCCTTTTTCTTCTTGGGTGTGAATCCAGTTCCACTCTTATCTTGCAAGCATTTTTGCTTGCTTCATATTTCGTCGAGAGTGGCCTTCCCTTTATAGCTTCTATCCAAGTCATACTTCAATTTTGTGACTTGGGCCTTGAGCATATTATTTTCCTCTACAAGTTTAGTATCACAAGACAGAGAGGAAATAGAGGCATCTAATTTTGAGCAACAAGGCATATCAATTAAATCATCGCATGAAGTGGATATACAAATTTTAGATGAAATGCAAGGGCTAGGAGCTATGCATGGCAAATCATCTAATAAATCACAAGTAATGCCTATATCCACCTTAGAGCTATTGCATTCCTTGAGAAGGAGAGATTCATGTTTCTCTTTTAGCATATCATAATCATTTTGAAGAGAGATATGCTTTTCATTTAAAACCTTGAACCTCATCTTCTCTTTTCTAATATATTCATTAAGCTCTTCTAACATATCCATCAACTCATCATAAGATGGTTCATAATTATCATTTACCTTTTTATTACCTTTAGCCATAAAACAATGAGGCGATGTTGATGGAGTTGAGGATTCATCATCGTCGGAGCTTGAAGTTGAGCATTCTTCTCCCGATGTCCATTCTTCTATGCAATCATCACTAGTGGAAGTGGACCTTTCATAATATTCTTGAAGATGGGTCCACATCTCATGAACGTTCTTGAGATCGCATATAGCATCAAACACATCTACACTCAAAGCACTAAATAAGGCGTTAATTGCTTGAGTGTCGAGATGTAAGCATTTCTCTTCCTCATTTGTTGGAGCAAGATGATCCAGTGGAGGAGAAAAGCCTACATCTACAATCCGGCATATATTTTGGCCCATGGCCTTAAAATAACACGACATGCGGATTTTCCAATGTGCATAGTTTGTGCCATTAAATTTAAGTGCTTCACCAAGGTGTACTAAATCTCTAGTCGCCATCCTTTACTCTCTAGACGGTTAAGTCTAATAAATGAGAGACCAGGCTCTGATACCACTTGTAAGATCGAGGAGGCCGACTAGAGGTGGGGTCAAAAAGCATTTTAAAATTCTTTTGGCTAAAACCGATTTCTAAAGCGGAATTACAAATCAATTCGGTTTTGCACAATTAAGGCCTAAATCACCTAGGTTCAACTAAGTGCACCAACAGTATAAGATATGACAGTGATAGCAATAATACAATTACAAGTAAGCACTTTAAATATATGAATGTAAATTGCACAAAGTAAATTGCTATAAAGTAAAGCACAAGAAGCACACCATAATGACACGTTGATGTTTTACCGTGGTGATCGGAGACTTGCCGGTCTCCCCTAATCCACGTTGAGGGAAACTTGATCCTTACCAAGCCGGCTCCACGAATTAAGCCTTCCTCCGAGGTAAGTCCAACCACTTGGACCGGTTCCAAACCGAACCAACACCTCGCTCCACTACAGTTGCTCTTACTCCACTCCCGAGATGGCGAGCACCAAGCCACTCACAAACACCAGGCCTTCTCACAAGCTCCTTTGAGAAGATCACCGGACCAACGATGCCACCACGCCGTCTAGGTGTCGGCAAGCACCAAGAGTAACAAATCTTACACCCTCACTTGACCAAATCAAGTGTCTAAGCTCAATGGATACGAAATCCACTACCTAAGGCAACACATGCACTTAGGGTTTGCTCTCAATCACTCACTAAGTGCAACACATGCACACTAGAGATGAGAGGGCTTGCTCTTAGCTCAATGGACAGGGTAATATCACTAGCCTCATCTCCCACATGGCCAAGGTGGGTATTTATAGCCCACACATAAAAACTAGCCGTTGGAAGCAATGTCCCTGAACAAATCAGGACAATCGGTAGTACCGCCAACCAATGGCCGGTACTACCGCACCTCTATGATCAGCACAGCAACGGCTACAAAACTAGCCATTGGAAAGGGGTGCGGTACTACCGCCAACTAATACGCGGTAGTTCCGATCATAGGTAGTTTCGCACAACACATTGCGGTACTACCGCGAAACTAAGAGAGCAACACATGCTCACAAACGCGGCTAAGGACCAAATTGCATACGTACTGGAAAATACGTACCGTCAACAAATATTCGGTCCTACCGGAGTGCGGTACTACCGCGTACACAACTCCGGTATTACCGCTACACCAAAGAGCCAAGCAAACCTCCAAAACACACGTACTGGAAAAAGCATACCGCTCCACATTCGGTCTTACCGAAGTGCAGTAGGACCGCGCACACAGCGTCGGTACTACCGTTCCACACGCGACCAGAACGAAGTAGCTCATTTGAGCGCTCTGACACGTGGATGGTCCAGATCTAAATGGCCGTTCGGACCGTGGGTTTTAACCGTTAGATCTAGGCTCCATTCAGACGGTCCGAACGTTCACGCATTTTGGACCGTCAGATCAAGATCTGACATCCCACGTTTGGAGTAACGTTTGGAGGTCCGAACGTTCACGCTGTTTGAACCATTAGATCAAGATCTAACGTCTCACGTTCGGTGGTCCGAAGGTGAACCGGTAATACCGCCACACAAGGCCGGTATTACCGCTATACGGTAATTCCGCGCAACACATGCCGGTACTACCGTTTGTCAACAGAGCACAACACATGCTCAAACAAAGCGGTAGTTCCACCAGTGGAACTACGGTCATACCACTTAGCGGTAGTACCGCGCAACACATGCCGGTATTACCGTTTCTCAACAGAAAACACAGTTTGCATTCGTTTCAACTTCATTTGCAAAGTACATTTGCCAAATTGATACGTGATGCAAATATAAGTCAAAGGCATGATTCTCAACAAGTTGCAAAACATATTTGCCAACTTTTAGAATCAATACCACAAGGAATAAGGTACATGGACTTAGACAATTTGCAAAACACATTTGCAAACTATAGTCACATGCTATAAAGGTTATCCATGAGCCACAGCTATTTGCAAAACATATTCGCAAATATTGGCAACATGTTAAGATGAGCTAGAGCAAACACAATAAGCTATCAATACATGACTAACTCAAGCTACTAGTTAAGATCCCTCTTAATAGTACGGCAACCTCTACGAGCAATCCGGTCTCCCATCCAAACACCGAGACCGGTAAAAGACTAGGAACACATCCTTAGCCCTAGCTAGTCATACCTTTGCCTTTAGCAACTTCTTGAAGCTTGATGACACACATCCTTGCTTCAAGTTTGGGTTCTTGGCTTGAACATGCATCAACTCATGATGCATTCTCAACTTGACCTTCATCAACACATGATAAAGCTTCTCTTGACTTGATGATCAACACATGATCATCTCCTCTTCTTGAACATCATCGACACACGATGATTTCCTTTATCCCAAGTCTTGACTTGATGACCATCAACACATGACGTCATCCAAAGTCTTCAACCACATGGAACTCAACATATTCATCCAACTCATGGAAAATGTTATTTCCACAATATGATTATCATTTATTACCACAACATGCCATTAACTCATAATGGTTGGGACAAGATACCACAATCTTTCCCTCTTTGGTAATTGATGATAATCACTTCAATAGCAAATAATTGAATAGAAATTGATATGAGTATATACGAACTACACAAGTTATATATACTCAACATGAGTGTATACGAACTACACAAGTTGTATATACTCAAAGATATATGAGCATATATGAACTACATAAGTCTCATATGCTCATATGAATATATTAACTACACAAGTTAAATATATTCAAGGATATGTTTCAAAGTAAGGATCCTTAATATAAGTGGAAGAAAAATATGGATCATTACTAATGAAACCACAAAATATAGAGTGAACTCCTCCTAAATGTGTGCATACACAAATGTGTAATGGAAATATATGCACATATCCAAGTTAACATTTTAGTGGAGTTCAACCTATATTTTGGATCCAAGGAATCCGACAAGATATAAGAATTATGATGTCGAATGCATACATATTTGATTTTCACCTTTATATCCAAATGAGACTAAACAATATGTATAACAATAGAAATGTTAGTCTCACAATTAGATTTGTCATTAATCACCAAAACTCCATTAACACATAATGGTGGGTCTAGATTCTTCAATCTCCCCCTTTTTGGTGATTGATGACAAACCCGATATAAATAATAACATTTGGATATAAATCAACATATGATAAGAATGAAAGCATTTGAATGAAATGAGGTGAAAACTAAAACCTTTTGTTCTCCCCCTTTTGGCATTAGGCATAAGATAAGGTGAAATCATCCAAATGTAGCTCATACAAATTCTCCCCCTTTTGGCATTAATCACCAAAAAGATCCAAAATAAAATGGATCCAAAAAGGGAGTCTTGACAACACAACTTTCATTTTGCATTTACATGACCTTTTTAGGAAAAGCTCCCCCTAAACATGTGCATCGGATTTGAGATAAAGAATTGCAAGCACATGTAGAGATTCTTCCCTTTTTTAAATTTTTTTTTTGCGGAGTTTCCTTTGTTTAATAGAACTTGAGAGAATTACAATTTCTATAAATAGCCAAGAGATAATATATCGCAATTCAAGAGAGTAACATAACCTTAATGATTAGCAAGTTAAGCTATTACAAGCAAACAAGCATACACACAAAAGTTTAACCATTAAGTCATAACAATCCGTACATATAGTATATAATAACAAAAGGTCTTGCTCTCCCTAAATCTTTATAAGTCTTCTCTTGGTCTTCTACTTCTCCTTTGACATCATGAAGAACCAAAAAAAATTAAGCATGTCGTTCAAGGCTCGGTTTGAAAATGGTTCAAGGCAGCTTGATCTTGAGGAGAAGGTGGAGCTTGAACGAGGACAGGAGCTTGATCTTGAGGAGCTGGAGCCTGAGAAGATGGAGGAGAAAGAACTGAGAGGTCGATGCTGCAACAGGATCTATAAGAGGTGTGCGAGGAAGACGGCGTCCAAAGCGAGCAGGTGTGTTCATGGCTTCCTCAATTGCATTCAATCTGTTGTATGTCTCATTTTGGAACGCGAGCTGTGCTGTCTTTATCTCTAACTGAGAAGCTCTCATCTCTTGCTGAGTATTCTTTATCTCTAGGATAGCTGAATAAATCTGAGCAAGTGAGACTTGACCTTCTTCTTGAGCTGCTGCCCCTGGAGCATCCTCTTCTTGTTGTTCTTGTTGTGCTTGCCGCCCCAGAAACTGAACGGGAGGACCCTCTCGCGGCTTGTATGCCTTGTGGACTGTCCCAAATCCTCCTCTATATCCAGTTTGCCTAACAATCAGAGCCATAATATAAGGAGCATAATAGATTCGCTTGACTCTGTCATTCTTGGAGGTGGCAATCCCTCTGATGATAACATCTATGACATCAAACTTCTTGCCATCCATGATAAGATCTATCAGGTTCCATGCATGTCCTCTTATGGCATCGAAGTTTCCACTCTTAGGTAGAATAGTATGATTAATAATTCTATTAATCAGACTAGGGATGGGTAGCAAACCATGAATCTTTCCTGGAGTGGTCCTAACATTCCTATCATAGAAATCTGTCCAAGCAGGAGCTAGAAGGGCAGGGCTATCATAGACTTTCTCATAATTGCTTGACTTTGTATGTAATGCAAGCTCAAATTCATGTTTAGTGCAAGTCAAAACTCTTGTCCCTGTCATCCATGATATCTCATTGAAATCAAGTGAGATATAAGAAGTAGCATAGAATTGCCTGATGAGCTCCTCATTGTAATCATTTCTGAGTGCTACTAGTTTATGAAGACCAGCTCTTTGAAAAAGCTGATATGCGCCTTCATACTTATCCAAATTGTTCAGATGAGCCCACTTAATCCATTTATGATCAGCAAATTTCTTGTCGGGACCATAACACTGCTCATAGACTAACTTCTGAAAGTTTGTATGGAATCTGAGATCTGAAAAAGACATGGGAAGCTCAAATTGATTCCTATGACGCATTATAGTGTAGTCATCTGCAGAGATTGTTCTCAAGTCTATCTCCTGTTCCTCAACATCTCTCATTTCTTCATCACCAGATTGTGCCTCAGAATCAGTTCCTGCCTGAGATGAGTTCACTCCATCTTCTGAATCACCAGCAGGGCCTTTTCCTCTGTCTTCAGTTCTCTTTTGTCGTACCTCTGAAATTTCTTGATCAGGAGCAGGTCCTGCAGACTGTTGAGAAGACGATTGGCCTCGAGTGGCACCAACTGATTTGCGTGTTATAATCCTTGTTCTTGGCATCTTTACATAAATAGAACAAGATTAGAGATAGAAAAGGATTACACAAAATAGAATTAATTTTGAACGGATGTTCTTTGCTGTTCTGTCAGTAAAATCGGTAGTACCGACATTCAACGCTAGTAATCTTAGTACCGGCCATGTAGTTCCGTAACATGTTGAGCGGTATTACCGTTTTTCCTAGAACCGAACTAGGGCTTGAATTTGATTTCGATTTTTGATGTTTCTTATGGATTGAATCCAAGGAATAGATGTATAATCATCATAAAACATCAGTCACACCAATTTGCCCAACAAAAACCGCAAAGATCATCTACATTCTCAATTAACCCTAAAATGTGACCTAGGGTTCCAAAACTAGGTAAAACAAGGATCAAAAGGGGTTTTACCTTGGGGATTGAAGGAGATGAACCCTAGTGATGCAAGGAATCAACAAAGGTTGAAGGAATCCCGAAGAAATTTGAGGATTTGAGAGGAGGCGATTTGGTGTTCCTTCAGGGAGAGAGAGAGACCGAGAGGCGGCGATGAAAAAAGTGAACGCGGTAGCACCGCTTCGGTGAAGGAAGGGTAAAGAGTAAAAGCAGAGTCAAGGAAGTAAATGGGAATTTACCCACTCAAGCGGTAGTACCTCCCTATAAACTCCGGTAATACCGCAACGCGGTAGTACCACTCTGTAAACGCCGGTCGTATTGATAATCCTGGGACTTCCAGAATTGAGCAGAGATTTGATTATTTTTGCAAATGATCCCAAGTTTTGCACTCAATTAAATAACATTTAGGATCATTATGCATTAGATAAAAGAAAGAAACTCCATCAACATAATTTTTATAAATTAGATTTTTTATTTTGCAAATCAAACTTTTATTTTCATTAAAACTTCTTCGAAAGATCCAACAATTGCAAAACTAAGCATTTGAAAGAATTTAATACATCCAATTGCATGTATGAGTCATAAGTACCATTATGGACCTATTCATGTAAATAATTTTGGCTCAAATGGCAAAGCTCACTTAAGTGGTAGAAAGTGACCAACACAGTCAAACTAGTATTTTGGGTGAGTTTCAAAATCAAATAACTTTTGCTAGGTTGGACTTTTGAAAAACATTTGAATACCAAAAAGGTTTAGAATTTTCAACTCTAGGATTTTCATTTTGGGACAAATGTCAGATTTCTTTTGGTATAGATTTTACACAAAAATCTAGTTTAGGTAAAAAAAAAAACAAGATTCTAAGATCTAGGATTTTGGGTAAAAACTCATTTTTATTCAAAATATATTTTTCTTGAACCAAAACCTTTGGAAAACCTTTGGAAATCATTTGTATACATTTTGCAACTAGTTTTTCAAAGTATAGACTAATAATTTCAAAATTTTGACTTTTGGCTAAATGGTTCGATTTTGAAAATCAATACTTGCACTTAATTAATTTGGGCACAATAGGGATGTGACATACATGATCATCCCCCTTAATGTGCCACTTCCATCTTGCTCAAGATTCTAATAATCAAGAATATGAACACGAGCAAGAACACCCCTTTTAAAATTTTCATGAAATGCAACCTACACAAGGCTAGGGGCTAGATTACTTCAATGTAAGTACTTGTTACCGAAATGGCATTGGCTTATGATGTGACTTGATCATTCTTAGGCTTAACTCCAGTTTTGCATATGGTGGAATCCACCTCTTCATGTGAGCCAAATCTCCAATGCCTCTCCAAGTATCTATTAAGCATTTAAGCGCATTTTGGTACCTAATACTTGGTTGGGTCCATGAATGTTAGTCACAATAGATTTGGGCACCCAAATGGCCCTAGCAATCGTTTTATGAGATCTAACATTCCTAGCAAACACATTGCCATTTATACCCTTCCTAAGCAAATAATGATCATTGTAAATAGTTGGCTTAGGAGTGATACCTTTGGGACATTCCTTACTAAAATGTCCTTTCTCCCAGCAATTGTAGCAAGTTGGGCTTTTGCTTCCCCTTGATGTCTTCTTATCTTGCTCATAGCCGACTTGCCTCTTCTTGAATGATATTTTCTTGTCATTCTTCTTGTTTGGGCACACCGGGGCAATGTGACCATTCTTCTTGCATCCAAAACACTTTATATTATTGAATTATTTACCAAACATACTTAAAATTGATTAGCGATTAATTTATAGCAAACATAAAGGGTTATAGATCGCTACCCTCGGAGCTCACGACAAAAATACAAAATATCTCTCGAGAATCCTCGCCTTCTCCTCCCTCCTCTCCTTCTCATCCCTTCCCTCCCTGTCGGCGGCGCAATGGGCTTCCTATTTACCAAACATACTTAAATTGATTAGCGATTAATTTATAGCAAACATAAAGGATTATAGATCATTACCCTCGGAGCTCACGACAAAAATACAAAATATCTCTTGAGAATCCTCACCTTCCTCCTTCCTCCTCTCCTCCTCCCTTCCCTCTCTGTCGGGGCGCAATAAGGGAGGACACAATGGCAGCAAACTCAAATGGGAATGGGCAGGCGATGCAGCCGGGACTAGGTATTTGTATTGCCAGATATCACGAGCGGTTGAATTACAAACCGTCAGTGATACTTTACTATCCTGAGCGGTTTTTAATAGAACCGTCGGTGATGGTTCACACACGGTCTTTGTTGACAACCGCCTGCGGGTGCGGAGATTATCATAGACGGTTCTTTAATAGAACCGTCTGTGAATTATCACCGACGGTTTGTATTAAAGAACCGCTCTGCGATCTCGAGATTATCACGCACGGTTTTTAATAGAACCATCTGTGAATTATCACAGACGGTTGTTTAATAAAACCGTCTCAGGATATCGACGATTTGTAATACAAACCGTCTATGATAGGCGTCCCGACAGACCCAACACAGACGGTTCCATTTTAACCGTCTGTGATAAGGCGTCTACTATTGCCTGTTTTGTAGTAGTGATCTTTGAGCTCCACGAATCACTCTCAATTAATAGCATGGATGGTTGCCTCCTATGCATGCGAGTTAGTGAACTGCCATTTCTCCCGAATGACACACCAAGTGCTATCTCAATGGTATCTACAACTTCAGAGGCAATTCCACCTTTGCAAATGAAACTTAGTTACGCTGATTGCTCTTCCGGTCTTCTATCAACCAATAGTGCGATAAACCCTTAAAACTGGATGGTAGAGGGTGCAACAGAGCGTGCTTCTTGTCACTAATAGCATTTCTATCACGCCTTTTGAGAACCGCAGTGAATGTGAATGTGCTCCCGACATGGGGTCGGCTGACAAAGTTTATCTGACCATCCATTAGATCAACAAGACATTTGTTGATGCTCAATCCAATTCCATAGTTTCTAGAAGTCGAACTATCAGCTTGCATGAAAGGTGCGAAGACCCGGTCTTGGGCATACAATGGTATACCTATCCCTGTATCTTCTAGACTTACTACAAGAGGCACTTTATCATAATTGCTTTCATACGACATCACATTTATCGCATAAGAAAGCAAACAATTGAAGTTTTCCCAGTTATTTCTGCTATCAGTATAGAATGCTCCATTATCAAGGATCTCACCACGCTTCAGCTGCACTACATTTTCTTCATAGAGAAAAGCATTGTCCAGTCCACCCTTTTCCCATAGCCATCACTACCAAATTGCAAGCATTTCCAAGGTTTCCCTACCAGGCAGAACAATACAAAAGCAGGGCTTTGACTTCACAGTCGGAGCAAATAAGTGCAACACTTTTGTTTCTGTTGTAGCAATAGTTGATTTCCTTGACTTGACTCGCATCCATCCAACACACAGCCGAGGCTCACACTACTACAAAACAGGCTATACAAGACGCCCCATCACAGACGATTCCTTGGGAACTGTCTCTGTTATACTTATCACAGACGGTTCTTTTGGAACCGTCTGTGATACATAACTTTCATAGACGGTTCGTGAATAGAACCGCTCGCGATAATCCAGACGGTTCTTAAGAAGAACCGTCAGGATAAGACATCCTGAGCGATTCTTCTTAAGAACCATCCGTGAATTATCACAGACGGTTCTATTCATGAACCGTCTGTGATAGTTACGTATCACAGACGGTTTGTCAATAAAACCGTCTATGATACTTTTGTTCTGTTGGGCGGCAAAACGAAAATTTGGACTTAATGGGCGGGCTGTAGAAACTCGCTTCATATTAACCGAGTCTCCTCGCACCTCAGACCTCCATCTCCTCCTCTGCCATCTCTCCTCTAACCGAGTGTCGCCGGCCTCCCCCAAGCTCGTCGCCCGCGGCCTCCTCCACCTCGCCCCAGCCTCGTCATCGCTGGCCTCCCACGACCTCGTCGCCCCTGGCCTCCTCCACTTCGTCGCCCCGGCCTCCCCGAGCTCATCTCCCATGGCCTCCTCCACCTCACCCCGGCCTCGTCGTCGTTGGCCTTGTAACACCCTGGCTATTCGGAAGCCAAGATGTCACCTAAATAGTCTAACATACAACCACAATGCGAAAGAATTTGAAAAAACATATCATCTACTGGCATAAAGAGATCAATATTTAATAGAACCATGGCATGAATATAATCTGAACCAAGCAAGAATAACAAAAGGATGATCGAGGATCACAGGCAGTACTTAATCAATCATAACATAGAGATGGTTATCAACCACATCTAGCTTTATTTATTATAGTTCATCAATTAACGAATGAAGGATAGAACCAAGTCCTAATTATTGAAATGGAATATGACGAAGTGAACGAATAGTGCGTGTCTACTCCCTCCCAATAGAGCCATCATCAACGATCACCTAAAATAAACAAACAAAGCAAGAATGAGTCCGAGACTCGGCAAAGTCTGATGAATAAGTGGACATCAAACAAATATGACCTGAAAGACGAATATATATACGAATGAATGGATTAAATGAATTGAATAGACTACACACATGCTTATACCGGTATAGCTAGTGACACACCCGTCGGTGTTCACTTAAGCCCACATTTAACCAAAATATGGGGATTCCAATCCCATATGAAGAATGTTTCATCTGGTGTCCAAAACGCCCACATTGACCTGGTGGGTCTTACGTGCCCATCTTTGGAATTGATGAGTCTTATAATCCACTCCGTGGAAGGAACATGAAAAGGATGCATGAATCAAGTATGAATTATGAAAGACATCATATATACTCATGGATATAACACATAAGAAAGGGACATAAACTTTGAATATTCTCATGGATCTCAGAAAAACACAATACAATCATCAAGCATGCATCATTCACCAAACATAAGAACATCAAAGTACTTGCCTTTCGCGATGCGCTGCGGTAGTAGGCGATGTCGGTGCCCCTAAACCTGAGGCCACTCCGCCTACACAAGATAGGACTTGAAATAAGAACAACCAGGTACAAGTCTCTACCAACAATGGTCTGCAACTCTATCCCGCTACCACAAGAATTAACTAAATTGACCTAGTCTGAAAACAGCACACCCAACCACCGAAGCGAATCCGGACAGCAGCACGGAAAAGCTCATAACTATTGATTTGGGACTCGGAACGAGGTGAGCCCAGATCCTGTGGAAACTTAACGAACATAGCTACAAAATCCTAGTTGACGAGATCTCCCAATTCGGCCAAAATAAAATGCTAACAGGTGGGTGAAAGAACAAGACAGATTCTGCCTGGACGAACAGAACAGCAATAAAGAATAGATCACAACTTTTGATCTACAACTCCGATTAGGACGTTCTTTATCAATCTGGAAAGGTTATGAAAAATGCTAAAACAACCTAGTTGGGTGGAAACCCTAAATTTGCAGAACAATCACGTCAGAATTCCGGACAGTAGGAATGAAACTATCATAACTTTTGATCCGTACATCAGAATTAGGTGTTCTTGGTGGCCACGGAAATATAAGAACATTATCTAAATATCTCTAGGAGATGGAAACCTCCAATTCGGCCTCTAAGAACCCCGAAATTGACCACGCAATCTACTGGACAGAATTGAACTACAACAGAAAGAATTCTATCTAATCAATTCTAATCGATTTCGCATCTACTACCAATCAAACAACGAAGAACGACATCCGTTACCCTTGAAGAACCCAGGAAGATGATGAGCGATCCTTGAAGATGATCCTCCTTCTCCTCACCCTTTCTTCCCTCCTTTTGGCAAGCAAGGCTCTTGTCCTCCTCCTCTTTTCCTCGCGTTGGCGGCGGGAGCTCGATGGCGAGCAGGGAGGCAAGACAAAGCAGGACAGCCACCGGGGAAGATGGGGAGGCACCAAGGCAACAAGGGATGGGGTGGCACCAAGGGGGTGGCGGCTTGGAGTGGGAAAAGGGGGAGGGTGGAGTCGGCCTAGGGTTTGGGGAGAGAAGGGGTGGCGCCCACCCTTTGGCCAACCTCCTCTTGGGCCTTCAGGCCAAGGCAGAGCCCAAGTTGTTGAAATTTCGAAAAACCTCTTTTTACTTCCACTAATCGCTGTTGGATACTTTCTTTGTTAGGAGAAATTCAAAAATTGAATAAATTCCTTCTTCCGAATATTATTCTCTCTAATCGCGAAACGGGGTATTACATTCTACCCCCCCCCTTAACAGAATTCGACCCCGAATTCTAACCGTCGAAATGAATACAAGAACCAATGCCACAGAAATGAAACAACAATTAACTTGTTCCGGATGTGAACACACCCGGATATGACTCGCACATGCGAGACTCTAGCTCCTAGATCGCTTCACGCACAACACGAGTGCGCCCACGGCACCCCAACGGATATTGACGTCTTATGCCCCAATGCTCGTCCCGACCTCTCTAGTATACGTACTAGACGAGACTCGGACGTGGGGTCTTACCCAATGGTCAACATCTCTAATGAAACCTCAAATCCCAACTTTTTGAGGTTCTCACTCAACACCAAGACATACCAGACATTGCGTTCCTCGCGTATGGACCCGAGACGGTCAAAGCGATACGCCAACTTTCTAATTTCTGTAACTGTCGAAAACAAACCAATGTACCTGGGCCAACTTCCCCTTTTTGGTACAAAAGCACACAACATGCTTAAAATCGAACTCTTCATCTAATAAGAGACACCTCCTTTAAACAAGAGTGCGCAACAGAACTGGTTCTTAAACCACTGATTCACAAAGAGAATCCAATTGGAAATAGAGAGTTCTCATCGCATCCACGCAATACTAACTCTCCACCAAAAGGGTAAAACCCCAAATTTGACAATTCATCACGAAAACAATCCCACTTTCTAAATAGGTAGTTTACGTACGATTGAATACCACGAAAGCCAAAGGAGAAATCACTCGAATGCCCAAACCAAATACTTCTTTTGGTTTGTTTGAATTGCAAAGAATCAAACATGCCAACAAAGCGCCAACTCAAAGTGCGGAAGACACCAGTCAACAACACAAAACTCAAACGAGAATCAAGAATACGCTTCACTACCCGAGGAAACATCCTTTTCCTCAGCTCCTCTTTTAGGAATAAAACCTCTCTCGAACCTTGGAATTCGAATTCATCGCTTACCACACGAGCTTAAACCTCTTAATTAAACATCCTCAAATTATGCTCAAACTGAAATACATCATCCACACCATGGTGGAGAGACTCTATTGAATCCACCGAATACTCTAGGCAACTCGTCCCCATCGATTTAAATTAATTTGATAGAAGGCATCCAATGCTTCACAAAAATAGGTCCCACGCAATCACATTACCTCCAATTTTCCAGAATAACAACTCAGAATCCTCAGTACGCCCGCTCATGAACT
Source organism: Phyllostachys edulis (assembly GCA_036346405.1). Lineage (NCBI taxonomy): Eukaryota > Viridiplantae > Streptophyta > Magnoliopsida > Poales > Poaceae > Phyllostachys > Phyllostachys edulis. The sequence goes on along the minus strand of JAYEVD010000355.1, from coordinate 437,316 downwards.
ACATCAGAAGGGTTCTATCAACAATCATTCCACTGCTCAGAATACTCTAGTTTTCTATCTACTCTACACACAATCTTTGGGCGACCAAAAGTCTAGCATAAAAATGCAAAGCCCAAATTTAACCTCTAAGACCTCTACAATGAATTTCTCTTATAACAGATAGTGAAATCATCGGATTAAATCTCTAACATCCCCATAAATCTAACATACTCACTCATTGACATCATCAAGAATCACCCACACATTATCGCAAAATTTTCCAATTGCGTTACTCAATAAAATTGATCAAGGTTTCCATACCTTCGAAAATCCCCAACCTTTCAACATGAACTAAAGTTCTAGAATTTCACTATACCATAGGTTCTACTCAGTCGTAACACTATTCAGATTTACTTCGAAGTCAAACATTCCATGTGAATCAAATTCCCTCCAAGAGGTACAAATCAAACCAATTCATCTTCTACTGCTCCTCCAATAGCTTGGAAGCAAAATCTCACCACTATAATATCTTATCCACCACCAACAGTTGCCAAAATTACACTTTGTAAAACTTTGCAACGCAAAACTGTTGATCCTTTCTCAAAAGAAAGAGGCGAACAAGGACAAGTTCCCTCACACGAGAAAACGTTGCTCCTCACAGTGAGCACGAAATCAAAAGAAATATTCTGATAACGATGATCTTGGAAAACGAAAGTTGAGTTCATTGATGATGGCACACATCCCTCAACATGGAATAGCAAATAACAACCAATAAGAAAAAAAAACATTGCGATTGAAACTCGACATCTCTTGCGCGGAAAGAGCAGAAAGTTTAGGCACGATTCAAATAACCACAAATTATAAAACTTGACTCCAATTCTCAAATACTCCTACTACACTCTTTCCTTTAACACTGAAATTAACCCTTTTGACGATAACAACACTTTGCCGCAATGAACAAGATATGCTCTTTAGCCAAACCACGAGAAATAGTTAAGAACCAATAAAATTCTTCAACACGTCAAATTTACTCGGAACAGTTCAACTACCCAAGAAACATGAGATCCAAATGCTCTCAACCACAAAACTCAAAACATTTTCATTTAAGGACTATCACAAAAAGCAAGCAAATTTTTCTCTTCTTGTAGGAATCAACATAAAAATTCTCTTTGATCTCAACCTCACGTTGCAAACTCAGACCAAAGAGCCCTTTAGATTAAATCACACGAATTTCTTAAGAAGCAATAGAACATTCCAATACATCATTTTATTTGAAATAATTTCAGCTACCACATAATTCATGAGTTCCCAAAAGATATGAAAGCAAAACTTGAAATACTCTCGTTTAAGCAATATCACCCTAGGTGATCAAATTACTATGAGAATTAACATCAGTCTCACACTTTGACAATTTTAATAGCATCGATATCATACATTGGTGCCAGGAATCATCAAACTTTGTTACCCCATTCTAAAGCTTTCTAAAAGAAATACAAGCCACAAGGTTGAAACAAATTTATTTTAATAAGATCATACTTTGCAATAGCAATATCTCAAGGCACGCAGTCATAGACCACTTACGAAATTCATCTACCCAACTGTTGATGTTGCTCAACACCAACTTCAGCTCTCAATAACAATTGATGATGGTACTAATCATGTGTGTAAATACGGTGCTAATTCCAATTGCAATACATAACCATTTATAAACACAGATTCAACATTTCACCTTATGTTCAGATATTAGGACAAAACATGATAAAATATTTACTAACATAGTTTCTAGGAAACAAGATTTCACAAATCGGTACTCCAACCCTCATCTGGACATTTATGCAGGGTTCAACCATTTAGCATGTCAGACATTAGATAAATCTAACATCTAAGTAAGACCATCAAGTAAACAACAATAATTTAGCCAACTACGCCACTACGGACATCAGTTAAGTTTAAATGCACATCACGCCACTAACCCAACTTGGCATCTCATAACTCATCAATTATCTTGTATTCATACAACTTCTCACTTAACACAACGAAACATTACAAAAGCGATTTGACATGTTCTTTCGCAAAGAAAAAAAAAGGTTCTGAACTTCAACACTCCAACTGCTCCAAAAGAAATAAGTAGAGTCAACACTCTCTTCAATGAACTCAGTAAAAGAAATAATTTCCATTATCCAAAATACCAAGCGGATAACTAGTCGCCTTTATCAACAAGAAAGATAGGATTCTCATGAAAGAGAAAAATCTTGTAAATAACAACCTTTACAAGTAGCAAAGAGAGCTCAACAGTTGGAAAGACATTAATTGTTCTGAAAAACAAATATGGACCAATGAAAACCCATACCCAACCATTTTGTGTGAATACAATCTCCAACTTAACCACGACAAGGCATCATAAAAGGATTTTAACACTTTCCTTCAGAAAAGAGATGCTTTAAACTTCAAAAATCGGAATGATCCAAAAGAAATACATGGAGCCAAAGCTTTCTCACGTTAACGAACTGGCAACAGAAAACTTTCATTATCCAAAATATCAAACAATTAAGTGAGTCATTCTTTTCCAATAAGAAAGAAGGAACAACCATGGAAATCTCATTCTCGCCAATTAACAACAATCACAAGTAGCAAAAGCAATTCAATAGTCGAAAAACAATAATTGTTTCAGAGAACCATTAGAGATCTATTGAAAACCATCAACTATCATGAATCACGAACCCAGGAGAAATTCATCAACCACCACAGGACAAGAATTGCCAAATTCAGAAATCAAGGAAGAGAACAACTTTCTAAAGCAACTCACGCTTAACACCTGAAACTATGGCACTCGGGGTAACTACTCCCCTAACCACATACCGCGAACGGTGGTGTAACCTGGTGAATCCCAGAGTAACAACCACGACCTCCCCTTCTTATCATCCGTTATTGACACGCATAATCAATATAATCAATTATGAGTATATATGATCATCTCATGATAATCATAGTATAAATTCATAGATATAGAATATCATAACATATCATAGATTAACAACAAAAAAGATAGTACAAAAGCAATTCAACAATTGCTCAACAAATAAAACATAACAATAGAAATGCGGAAACAAAGAATTACCCTTCCCACCTACTGTGCATAGTGTGTCATTTTAATATATTTCTATTAACCATGGACCTAAAGCCCGCTCTGATACCAACTGTAACACCCTGGCTATTCGGAAGCCAAGATGTCACCTAAATAGTCTAAAATACAACCACAATGCGAAAGAATTTGAAAAAAAACATATCATCTACTGGCATAAAGAGATCAATATTTAATAGAACCATGGCATGAATATAATCTGAACCAAGCAAGAATAACAAAAGGATGATCGAGGATCACAGGTAGTACTTAATCAATCATAACATAGAGATGGTTATCAACCACATCTAGCTTTATTTATTACAGTTCATCAATTAACGAATGAAGGATAGAACCAAGTCCTAATTATTGAAATGGAATATGATGAAGTGAATGAATAGTGCGTGTCTACTCCCTCCCAATAGAGCCATCATCAACAATCACCTAAAATAAACAAACAAAGCAAGAATGAGTCCGAGACTCAGCAAGTACAGTGAATAAGTGGACATACAGCAAATATGACATAGCACGAATATATATATGCGAATGAATGGAATGAATGGATCGAATGAATTGAATGGACTGCACACATGCTTATACCGGTATAGCTAGTGACACACCCGTCGGTGTTCACTTAAGCCCGCATTTAACCAAAATACAGGGATCTCAATCCCGTATGAAGAATGTTTCATACGGGTGTACAAAACTACCCACATTGGACTGGTGGGTCTTACGTGCCCATACTGGAATTGATGGGTCTTATAATCCACTCCCATGGAAGGAACATGAAAAAGGATGCATGAACTGAAGTATGAATTATGAAAGACATCATATATACTCATGGATATAACACATAAGAAAGGGATATAAACTTTGAATATTCTCATGGATCTCAGAAAACACAATACAATCATCAAGCATGCATCATTCACCAAACATAAGAACATCAAAGTACTTGTCTTTCGCGATGCGCTGCGGTAGTAGGCAATGTCGGTGCCCCTAAACCTGAGGCCTCTTCGCCTACACAAGATAGGACTCGAAATAAGAACAACTAGGTACAGGTCTCTACCAACAACGGTCTGCAACTCTATCCCGCTACCACAAGAATTAAGTAAATTGACCTAGTCTGAAAACAGCACACCCAACCACCGAAGCGAATCCGGACAGCAGCACGAAAAAGCTCATAACTATTGATATGGGACTCGGAACGAGGTGAGCCCAGATCCTGTGGAAACCTAATGAACATAGCTACAAAATCCTAGTTGACAAGATCTCCCAATTCGGCCAAAATAAAATGCTAACAGGTGGGTGAAAGAACAAGACAGATTCTGCCTGGACGAACAGAACAGCAGTAAAGAACAGATCACAACTTTTGATCTACAACTCCGATTAGGGTGTTCTTTGTCAATCTGGAAAGTTTATGAAAAATTCTAAAACAGCCTAGTTGGGTGGAAACCCTGAATTTGCATGTAACTTAAACATATCTTAAAAGACAACTTGACAGAACAATCATGTCAGAATTCTGGATAGCAGGAATGAAACTATCATAACTTTTGATCCGTATGTTGGAATTAGATTTTCTTGGTGGCCACGGAAAGCTAAGAACATTATATAAATATCTCTAGGAGATGGAAACCTCCAATTCGGCCTCTAAGAACATGAAATTGACCACGCAATCTACTGGACAGAATTGAACTACAACAGAAAGAATTCGATCTAATCAATTCTAATCGATTTCGCATCTACTCCTAATCAAACAATGAAGAACAACATCCGTTACCCTTGAAGAACCCAGGAAGACGATGAACGATCCTTAAAGAAGATGATCCTCCTTCTCCTCACCCTTTCTTCCCTCCTTTTGGCCGGCAAGGCTGCTGTCCTTCTCCTCTTTTCCTCGCGTTGGCCGGCGGCGGGGAGCTCCGATGGCGAGAAGGGGAGGCACCACAGTAGGGACAGCCACCAGGGAAGATGGGGAGGCACCAAGGCAGCAAGGGATGGGGGCGGCACCAAGGGGGGTGGCGGCTTGGAGTGGGAAAAAGGGGGGAGGGTGGAGTTGGCCTAGGGTTTGGGGGGAGAGAAGGGGAGGCACCACAAGAGGGACAGCCACCGGGGAAGATGGGGAGGCACCAAGGCAAGAAGGGATTGGGGCAGCACCAAGGGGGTGGCGGCTTGGAGGGAAAAGGGGAGGGTGGAGTCGGCCTAGGGTTTGGGGAGAGAAGGGGTGGCGCCACCCCTATGGCCGGCCTCCATCTTGGGCCTTCTGGGCCAAGGCCCGGGGCCCAAGTTGTTGAAATTTCGCGAAAAACCTCTTTTTACTTCCACTAATCGTTGTTGGATACTTTCTTTGTTAGGAGAAATTCAAAATTTGAATAAATTCCTCCTTCCGAATATTATTCTCTCTAATCGCGAAATGGGGTATTACAGGCCTCCCACGACCTCGTCGCCCCAGCCTCCCACGACCTCACTCTCTCTACTCCCCCCTTTGCTCTGTGATGTGGATTACTGAGAGGTAGTTCATGCTGTGTTATTTGGTTTGGGCAAAAATATAGATAGCAGATCGTGCACTGTCCGGTAAAACCGTCATAACTTTTGCATACGAACTCGGATTGCGACGTTCTTTGGCTGGTTGGAAAGCTAACGAAAAGTTCAATTCAAAAATCCATAAGTCCATATTAGATGCTTTAATAAGCCACAAAACTAAAACATTTGCATTAATAGTATTAACTTACCAATAATTGTAGTGAATCGAAATTTTTACCTTAAGAAGCTCCACAATGGCAACAGTCTTGTTTATCGCCCTCCCCATAGTTTTGATGACGATTTCATCTGATCCATTGTCCTAAAAGGAAACAATGAAGGAAGGATAAGCTAAAAAGATTCCATGCTTCAATTTGGACAAAGAGCAGTAAATGTATACAGTATAAAAAATTTATACATATTCTTAATCATTCACACTTGAGTTTAAAAGAAATGATCAAAACAACAATGTCAGAACCCAAGAAAAATATGTATAAATCGAAGTCCATTTAATATGAAGATAGAAATCAGGAGTGATGATAAAAAGAAAAGGTATGTAAGTCCACGAACAGGAAGCAACCTATATAGCCATATTCAATATATCAGAAATATTAACAACCCACTTGTAGGCCACATGTAAGAGTAACATATTGTCAATGAGGGTAGAATCAGCAGTTCTTGCAAAGTTATATCCTCGTAACTTAGTCTCTTTTCTACCTTTAGCAACCATTCATATGTAGACTGTAGTACATAATCCCTCAGAATACAAATGCATGCCGTTTTGGATATGTGCGGTTCTACAAGAAATAACTTTGATTACTAATTGCTATCGAGAATATGTTGGTTAAAGCTATAAAAATATAGTTTCATCAAAGTATTTTTTTTATGAAAAAGCTATTAGAATTACTTACACTAGGATAATCTAGATATATTTGCTCATTTTAGTAGTCAAAATTAAAAAAGTTTCACCGCACATCCTCCAAAATGACATACATTCGTATACGAAGGGAGTATTTTATGAATGTGAGCAGCTGGAATGCATGACCAAAGTTATGTGTTAATCATGCTTATCTTGTCCCAACAACAAATAGGAGGTACCAATGTTGGGCTAAATTTTAAAGGACAAAAGGGCAGGCTATTTAAAAGCTAAATGGTGTTAGTTAGTAGGACAATAAAAGATGATAGGTTTAAATGAGTATGTGTAGTCTTGGTGATGCGGGCATCGAAGTACATAAGGAGACTTAACAAGAATAGACAGGCAAACCAAAACAAAAAAGGAATAGAAACTGCATGTGTTATCTATTCCATATAGTAAGTACACGAGATTTTATTAACCAGGATGGGTATTGAAGAGCATGATTCTCCTAATATCATCTAACAAGATTATAGATTAAATTACACAATGCATAGCTTAAGTTGAAAGTTTCCACAAAGCCGATATCTCCGTGGATTAAATTTCTAACCAAATATACATGTTTCAATCCTTCAATCCTCACCACGACTAATAGCAACCAAGCACAAAAGTCGACCCGGCACTAACAGGGCAAGCAAACAGAAAAACATCTAAAACACCTTTGATAATATGGTCGATTGCCTTAGCCACATCAAGAAGCATCTTAGTACCAAGAAAATGCCATCCTTTACGGCCTTTCACCAATCAACCTTACCGTACTACACTAGTTTTTCCGATCCGCTTTGACTGCACCCAGTAACAAGCATAACTCACACGTAATCTAAACCAAAAGGATGGCTTCACGAAAGCATAATGCCGCACGCAATTTCCTACTAGTAATTTACATAATGGAGCCCAATCCATAAATCCCCAATTACTGTCTCTGTGAATGTGATGAAACTTATGTGGTGATTAGGGCCGAAGAAGCACATCATACACTAACATATAGCCCGCGACAACCTAGAATCCACAGGCCCTAACCGCCGAAACATATAAACGCTTCCTATTCCGATCCACATCAACTATCAATACGGTCGAAACACAAAACCGGTACGCTAATGTCACGATCGGAGACCAAGACAGAGATGAATGACCGTACGGATACTGATGACATGGGAAGGAAGACTTAATAGGTAGCTAGCAGTCTTAAAACAAACTTTGGACCGAATGGGCCTGTATTAGATGTTGGGCCGAGAACTTAGCTCCGGGCGAGCGTGTAATGAACAGTGATATACTCGGGATCGATTTGGTTGCTAGGTATGAAAGGAAATACATATCTCCAGATCCCTAAAACTATCTCTCTCTCTCTGCCTGTTCTTCCTGAAATTCCCCAGATTCCCTCACAGGTTCGACGTCTTCGAGCCGATTCACTTGTCTATCGTCCAGATCTGCTTCAGGTCGTGACATTGTGGTATCAGAGCCACCGAATCCGGCAGTCGTGGCAAAGAAGAAAGGGCAACCAACGCTTACGGTGAGGATGGTGGCGACGGAAGACAAGATGTCGACTCTGGAAGCCGATGTCAAGGTGATCTTGGCGTTGGTCACCGGAGTGGACGAGCGGATGAAGCACGCCGAAACATGGAGGCCGACCATCGACCACACGCTGACGGAGCTGCGGCAGACGGTGGAGAAACTTGGTGCACGCGTCCACCATCTGGAGATGGCGCCGCCAAATCCACCTCGCCCAGCGACGCCTCGGCCCAAAGGGCATCGCGATGAAAAGCAATACCAGGGTGATGTCTCTGGAGGATTCAACACTCCTGGACGAGCCCTGGTCAGGGGTGAGTCACTGAATCCGAATCCTCCTGTGTTGTTTGATTCCAATGATGGGGGAAGTAGAGAAACTGAGGGACATCGGTACTATACTACCCAACCACAGAGAGAATTTCATATCCCTAAGACCGAGTTTCCTAGATTCGAAGGGGATAATCCTTGGGTCTGGAAGGAGAAGTGTGAGAAATACTTTAACATGTTCAATGTGCCAACCCATTTATGGGTACCTTATGCTACTTTGCACTTCCAAGGAAATCTGCTCTATGGTTGCAAACATTTGAGGCCCAAATAATATAGATAGTTGGGTAGAACTATGTATAGCTGTAGATAACAAGTTTGGAAGAGACTTGTATCACAATCACATGAGAACACTACTGAGCTTGAAACAACATACTAGTGTGTTAGAATATCATGAGAAATTTCAAACAGTCATGCACAAAGTTCTAGTGCACAATAGAAATTATGATGATGTTTTTTTTGTCAACAAGTTTCTGGATGGGTTAAAGAATGAGATTAGAGTAGCAATAGTGCTCCACAAACCTAGAACGGTTGATGCTGCGTTATCCTTGGCCTTGTTACAGGAGGAGGAATGGGAAGCGACTATTAAAAAGCCTCATTAGAAGATTGACAGCAAAGACTTCACACAAATACAATAGCAGACCAATGAACTATTCAGGCAAAGGTATTCTAGGATCTGCACCTGGAGATAACAAAGAAATCATCAACAAATACAATAGCAGACCAATTTGGAAGACAAGTACAAGATGTCAAGGCCCTCGAAAAAATCTAGAGGAGAATGCTTCAAATGTGGAGAAAAATTTGGTCCAAACCACAAATGCCCCAAGACTATCTCCTTACAAGTACTAGAAGAATTGCTGGAAATCTTACAGCTGGAACACAAGGAAGAAGAAGAAAGTGATGATGATAGCAAAGAGGGCGAAAAGGAGTTACTAATGAGTCTTTCTTCTTTGAAATTTCTTTGTGGGCACACAAGGCAGGAAGACTATCAGGCTACAAGGGTTGATCCAAAACAAAGAGATTTTGATTTTGGTCGACTCTGGCAGTTCAAGTAACTTTATCAGTAGCAAATTGGTGGACAGGATACACTGTAGTACACAACAAACTCCTGCAGTACAAGTCACCATTGCCAATGGAGGCAAGTTGCAAAGTGACCAAATGGTCTCTAATTTAGAATGGTGGGTTCAGGCCCATACTTTCACAACAAATGTCAGAGTACTCCAACTATCTTGCTATGATATGATACTTGGTATGGAATGGCTAGAGGAACATAGTCCTATGTGAATTTATTGGCAGACAAAGCAATTAAGTTTCACCTATCAAGGCACAACTATTACTTTGCAAGGCATAACAGACCAAACTACAACCTGTGCAAAAATTTCAGCTAAGAAGTTGCAAGGCTTGATCACCAAGGGAGGCATGGCACACCTCATCCAATTATGTCCAGAATCTTCAGAACATGATGCTAAAGAAGTACCGGCTGTGATCAAACACATATTGAAGCAGAATGTGGAAGTCTTTCAAGAACCCAAAGGACTACCTCCCCAAAGATCCTTTGACCACAGTATCCCTCTTTTGCCTGGAGCAAAACCAGTCTGTATTAAACCATATAGGTATACTCCTACTCAGAAGGATGAGATAGAGAGACAAGTTAAGGAGATGTTACAAAATGGTGTTGTCAAGGCTAGTACAAGTTCCTTTGCTTCTACTGTTCTCCTAGTTAAAAAGAAAGATGGCACATGGAGGTTCTGTGTTGATTACAGACATTTAAATGCCATTACCGTGAAGAACAAATATCCTCTACCAATTGTTGACGAGTTGTTAGATGAATTGCATGGAGCTCAGTGGTTTACTAAGCTAGATCTTCGGTCTGGTTACCATCAAATCAGACTCCTACCACAGGATGAGCACAAAACAGCATTCAGAACTCATGATGGTCATTGGGAGTTCAGAGTTATGCCCTTTGGGCTCACAAATGCTCCAGCCACATTTCAAGCAGCCATGAATACCCTCTTTGTTGATCCGATCAGAAATGTGTCCTTATATTTATGGATGATATTTTAATCTACAAAGAAAACTCTAGAAGAGCATCAACACCATTTGCAAGCGATATTTGATATTTTGAAGAAGAATCACTTATTGGTTAAAAGGTCCAAGTGTTCTTTTGCACAATCTCGGTTGAGTATCTAGGGCACATTGTCGGTCGAAGGTGTGGCTACAAATCGGTCCAAAATTACGCAATCAAAATTGGCGATTCCACACAATGCAAAACAACTCGAGGCTTTTTGGGCTTGTCGGGGCTACTATAGAAAGTTCATTAGACACTATTCTATTCTTAGCAAACCACTCACCTGAATTGTTTGAAAAGAATAGTCTTTACATATGGATCGACATAGAGCAAAAACATTTCAAGCGATAAAGAGGCCTTGATCACCTCTCTGTCTTGGCTCTACCCAACTTTTCCAAGGATTTGTAATTGAAACCGATGCTAGTGATAAAGGAGTGGGTGCGAGACTTATGCAAAGAAAAGCATCCAATTGCCTATCTGAGTAAAGCACTAGGGCCAAAAATGCAAGCCTTGTCAACTTATGAGAAAGAATGTTTGGCTATTCTATTGGCTGTAGAAAAATGGAAACCCTACCTCCAGCATAGAGAATTTACCATATGTATTGATCATAGAAGTCTAGTACATTTGGGTGAGCAAAAAATTACCAATTCCATGCAGCATAAAGCATTTGTCAAACTGTTGGGATTGCAATATAAGTTGGTTTACAAGAAAGGCCGAGATAATAAAGCAGCTGATGCTTTATCAAGAAAACCTTCAAGATACTTTGTATGCTATCTCGGTTAGTAAACCTCGCTGGCTGGAAATCATTGTGGAGGGCTATCAACAGTATCCTCATTCAAAGAAACTCTTAGCTGACTTGAGTCTAACTGGACAAAATGATCAGGGTTTTGCATTACAAGATGGCATTATCAGATTCAAAGGGCGAATTTGGTTGGGCAATCATACGGCAGCTCACTAGGCAGTCTTATTAGCGTTGCACAACAGTGGTGTGGGAGGTCATAGTGGTGTGACAGCTACCTATCACAAAGTCAAGGCTCTTTTTGCTTGGCCTGTCCTTAAGTAAGCTGTTCAAAAGTATGTCTCTACTTGCGAGGTATGTCTCATGTCTAAGCCTGAGCACACTAAGTTACCTGGGTTACTCCAACCATTGCCTGTACCTGAAGTTGCTTGGAATGTCATTAGCTTAGATTTTATTGAAGGGTTACCTAAGTCTCAAAAGTGGGATACTATTTTGGTAGTTATCGATAAATTCTCTAAGTATGGGCATTTCATTCCCTTGTCCCATCCTTATACTGCCCTCACAGTAGCTCAAGCTTTTATCACTCACATCTATAAGCTACATGGATTGCCCCAAGTTATTATTTCTGATAGAGACCGTGTGTTCACAAGTAATTTGTGGAAAGAATTATTCTCCTTAACAGACACTAAACTAAATATGAGCTCTTCTTACCACCCACAAACCGATGGTCAAACAGAGCGGTTGAATCAATGCTTAGAAACATACTTGAGATGCATGGCGCATGCTTGTCCAACCAAGTGGTCCAAATGGTTATCTCAAGCTGAGTTTTGGTACAACACAACTTATCACTCAACACTAGGCAAAACTCCTTTTGAAGTCATGTATGGACATGCACCTTGCCATTTTGGGATCATAAACAACAATCGATTGCTCGTCCCCGAAGTTAGGCCAATGGTCGCAGGACCGATCTCTTATGACTCGATTCTCATGCGACAACATTTGATTCGAGCACAACAACGCATGAAGCATCAGCGCGACAAGAAAAGAGTTGAAAGAGTTTTCAGTGTAGGGGGTGGGTTTATCTCAAGCTCCACCCTATATTCGATGTTTGTGGCGATCGCTCTAACCGTAAACTTCGGGCCAAAATACTTTGGGCCATATCGATCCTAGAAAGGATTGGTCGGGTTGCATATAAGTTAAATCTTCCTGTTTCCAGCAAGATCCATCCCGTTATTCACGTTTCACAACTGAAGCAAGCCCTCAAGCCAGGTACCCCTGTTAGTTCTGAACTGTCATTACATTCCATTGCATCTAATCCTATTGTTTATCCTGGCACATTGTTGAGAACTTTCTTGAAAAAAGTGGGCAACACTGCATCCTTGTGGGCACTTGGTGCAATGGGCGCAACTACCAGCAGATTGGATCACTTGGGAGAAAGTCACGGATCTCCTGGAGCGATTCCCAGCTTTGGGACAAGCTGGTGCTCATCGGGAGGGGGGTGTCATGACTGGAGACCCGAAGATAGAGATGAATGACCCAGCCGGGATACCTAAAGACATGGGAAGGAAGACTTAATAGGTAGCTAGCAGTCTTAAAACAAACTTTGGACCGAATGGGCCTGTATTAGATGTTGGGCCGAGAACTTAGCTCCGGGCGAGCGTGTAATGAACAGTTATATACTCGGGATCGATTTGGTTGCTAGGTATGAAATGAAATACATATCTCCAGATCCCTAAAACAATCTCTCTCTGCGCCTGTTCTTCCTGAAATTCCCCAGATTCCCTCACAAGTTCGACGTCTTCGAGCCGATTCACTTGTCTATCGTCCGGATCCGCTTCAGGTCGTGACACTTAACCGTAAGTAACCGCCCCAAAAAATCTTTGCAAAAATTAATCATGGGGATATTAGCGGAACAAGAAGGGGAAGGCAGGCGAGGAACCTGGCGCAAGGTGAGGGCGTAGGTGATGTAGTTGCAGGCGTGGTGATGCGCATCTCGTTGGCGCCGATGGGCACCTCCTCTCGTGGCTTCTCCGCCCTCTGGTACCGATCCATCGCCACCAGGAATCTCCCGAGCCTGTTCTCGCGAGAAGGGGAGGAACAAAAAAAAACAAGCTTGGATTTTGGGGTTATGACGAGAGAGAACGCAAGGAGGAAGCGGCAAAGTAGGCGATTCTGAGCCTTTCATTGTTTTGGCAAATCCAAAGACTGCAAGTGGCGATTAGGGTCAGCTCCCAATGGGCAGTATCTTAGTGTAGTTTTTTTAGTGCATGAGGAGTGTTAGGATACTATCTATCCAATGCATGATTTCTTATTGTGTAGTATCTTATGCTGTTTCATTTAATTACATGAATGATCTTTACTAGTATTTGAACATTGTGGCCTATTTGTGGCATGTACTAAAGTAATATATGTTTGTTGACACACACAAATGTAAATACATGGGATCAATCACAATAAATTTTATACGTTGGATTTCGAGACTGAACCGGTATCCAGATTAGATACTAGAGTACCATCTCTCTTTATTAACTATGGTGCCACATCATCATTTTGTCTACATAGCAGGCTTAAGATACTAGCCAGGATGAAGCACTGGGAGCAACCTTAGACCAATGTCGCGTGTCATCTACGGCGCTTCGGGAGCACGGCAAAACGTTCAGCAGCGCGGCAGGTTTGTCTGGAAGTGTGGTAAGATCTGTAGCCTACTTAAACCGTGATAGGTTCACAGCAGGCACCTGCAGCACTTACAGACCGCGACAGAGTGGTCTCACCGTGGACACAAACAATCAGCGTGGAAAGAGGGGAGGAGCAACAAACTTGCCGTGCTCCTAAAGAGCCGCAGATACCAGCTATCACCTCGTGCCGAGTTGAAAAATCTATGCCAAATCGATTATCAACTTGTTGCGCCAACGAGAGATTTGAAAAGGCAACAAAGTTATTATACCTATAAACAAATCACCACCGAAGCATGCATACATGGTTTTCGATGCATTGCTATTAATTCCATGGAAAACTTGAAGCCGTTGTCTTATCCCATGCAAGATCACCTTCTAGGTCTGGAGAGCGGCAGGTACCTGCAGCGGTCTTAGAGTGATAGATACTTGTAATGGTCTAGGAGCGTGGCATCAATCTACCGTGGTACCGGTGCGTTGCAGACGATATGTGGCCCTTGCCTAACCTGGCACAGTGTCAGATTTGTAATTTCGGTCGACTGAATGCTAGCTTTGCTAAAACGAATCAAAATTGCGCTAAGTCAGCCAAAAAAAACTCGGCGAATATAGGAGGGAGGGAGAAGGAGATGAGAGGAAGCAGTACAAGATAGGGTTCGCTGCGCTCCAGATTTGGGTTAGAGTTTCTGGCGTGGGTTTCGATGTCTAACCAGACCAGGTTTTGGAGTCTTGGGTTGATTGGGTGCGATGCGATGCGAGTCCTGCCCCAAGCCTAGTGGTCGATGGCCTGTCACATGGCCCGAACTAACTTAACGGGCCAAGACATGCATTGTAAAACTACGTTTATTTTTTCGAACAAAAAGGGGTGGAATGTGATGACGCATGACTCCATGAGGATTAAACGATGGTGTGAAGGGATAACACTCATTATCCCCACACAACATATTTAGAAAGAGAGGATTCGAATCTGGATTGGCTAGCCCATCACCCATGTTGTTAACCAACTGATCCAAAAGACTGCTCTGGCTCCATTTGGATTCTTAACAAGCAGAGGGGGACGGTGTTGCACAAGGGAAAAGGGAGAGAGGAATGGCAGATCAATGTAGCAAAGTACTGTAGCGATCCCCTTATAGACAGCTCAGTAGCGGCGAACTGCTTTATAAAGTTGCAGATTACTATAGCGTGTGTAGCAATAGATAGATCTGAGTTGTCCATGCAGAACCCAGCAGCTGATATTTTCCCTAGAGTGCCCCCCTGCCCCCGCTAGCGCTTATTCCCTTAAAACTATGTATTTCAAGTGTCCTCATCATCAGTCTGAGTTCGGGTTTTCTTATTGCTTAGTGCTTCAACTATCCCTTAGGAAACAACGTATCCTCCGTCTTTCTTCAGTGAAGGCAAAGTCGCAAAGACGCATAGTGCTTTTCTTCAGTGAAGGCAGAGGCGTATAGTGTAGCATCGTAGGAAAAGCCGAGAAAGGAACGGCAAACCGCCGTAGCGCACAGTAAAAGCACTATAGCGACCGCTGTACGGGGAAAAATTATAGCAAAAATACTATTTTGCTTGCACTATAGCTAAGGCCTAAGGGTCCTGTAGTAATGGAACTTACACGTTTGCCTAAAATCCAACAGCTGAGGAGAGGGAAAAGCAGGGATGCTGTGTTATGCTTATGCGAAGGCAGTGGATACGAATCCCCACTGCCCCTACCCTTGGGCATGTGTTTGGCATGAACTCTCTGTAAACTCTTCAACTTTAATTCCAAAAGGAGCGTACGTAAAACACTAAGAGCTTGTTTGGCAAGCCCATCCCGCAAGCCCAAATTCCAAGCCTATCCACGGATGGACGCGTGCGTGAAGCGAGCCATTGCATGGGCGGCTGAACGATATGAACTGCAGTGACGCTATATATACCTTTCCAATTCCACGAGCACCTCCCATTTTTAGAGGTCCGTCCAGACATCACCGTCAGCTGCATCGATCTTCATAATTAGCTCCTGGGCTACAACCGTAGCAACCACGAACATGGAGGCCCAGAACCAAGAGGAGGCCGCCCTGCTGCGAAAGATCGCAGGCATATCCACGCCGCCATCGCCAAGCTGCCGTCGCTGATCCCGTTCCCCGATGCCGACGCGCTGTTCACCGTCCTCATCGCCGCGTGTACCCCGCCGAGCTCCGCCGACATGGCCAAGCTGGGTCCGGAGGCCCGGAGGATGCGGGAGGAGCTCGTCCGCCTCTGCCCCGATGATGCTGAGGCGCGGCTCGAGGCGCAGCACGCCGACGCGCTCGTAGCCCTCGATGACACGCTCGACCACATCTCCCGCTTCCCGTACTAAGGCAGCTACGTCCGCCAGAGCGAGTTGGAGCACGAGCTCCGCTACGTGGTGCGGGGCCTCGCCGGGTCCCGGTGTGCGGCGCGTTCGTCGGGTTAGTAAAGCGGATCCCCAGTAGGCCACCGCACAGCTGCATCGAGTCTATAAAAGCATTGTAAGGGCCTATATTCAGTCGGTGGAATATACAGCGTCAGAAAAGCTTACGCCAAGCAGTTGCGACTAAGCACGAAAAGTCTCTGTGTTCTTTGTCTACCTCAAGCAAGTGTGTGTGCTCAGGGAGGAAACATGTGTGAGTTTTCTAAGGGAGCTGGACCAACAGAAGGCTTGTGCGTGCCGGTGGCGACGACAAGGGTGGCGTGGGCGCGCACATGCCGTTCCGCACGGCCGACGCGCGAGCTGGCCACGTATGACGTCGTCTTCCTGGCGGCACCCGTCGGGCGTGGCGGCGCAGGAGAAGATCCAGGTGATAGTGCATCTCGGAAGGCACATGGCGGCCGGCGCGGCCCTCGTCGTGCGGAGCACGCATGGGGCGAGAGCGTTCCTGTGCCCCGTCGTGGAGCCCGAGAACGTCGGGCGGGGCGGGTTGGACATGCTGGCCGTGTACCACCCCGACGACGAGGAGGTGATGAACTCCGTCATCGTCGCGCGTAAGGCGGCGGAAGGACGCCGCCGCAGTGGGCACCCGCCGGCGGTGGTGAGCCCAGCGTGCAGGTGCTGCAAAACAGAGGCGGCGCGCTCCGGGAGGAGGAGGAGATGGCCGCCAAGGAGCTGCCATCTTGATGCGATGGACGAAATGCGGAGGCGCGCATGGTGATTGATTGTCAGTTGCTGTTTGATCACTTCAACTCTCTCGTGGTACGTATGAACGTATCATTCCTGCCAGGCTATACGTAGTAGGAAGGCAGAGTACCAAATGCCGAAATAAAAGGAATTATTACTTCATGGGTAGTATTACTGTATTAGTGTTGATGTAGTGATCTCTGGACATTT
Source organism: Phyllostachys edulis (assembly GCA_036346405.1). Classification (NCBI taxonomy): domain Eukaryota; kingdom Viridiplantae; phylum Streptophyta; class Magnoliopsida; order Poales; family Poaceae; genus Phyllostachys; species Phyllostachys edulis. Next base: position 420,164 of record JAYEVD010000355.1, on the reverse strand, counting down.
GTTCTGCCGTCAGTCACTGTCAGTGACCCACTGGTTTGCTTCATGAGCTTCAAACCAAATGAAAATGTAGTGGTTTAAGAAACATGGATGTAAAACATTCAGTCTTATGCGCTAAAATGTACACATATATGCAGTGGCGGAGCCAGGAATTTAGTGTTGGGGGTGCACACATAAAGCAACGTCAGGTACGATTAGTTCAAACCAGAGAAAAAGCTTGGGAAAAAAACTCGGAGCCTAGCGATAGACCCGGTTAATGGAATTTTCGGACTTATTTCGGCCGAATTTTTCGAATCAAAATTTGAATTCTTTGTGAAGTTAAAACGAAAAATACAGAAAAAAATGCATAGCTAAGGTTCGAACCTAGAACCAACCTCTTCAAGACTAAGGGTGTTTCTACCACGGCACATGCACTCTTGTGTTTGCATATGGTTACAAACTTTCTTTATATTTGTCAAAAAAACTAACAAATCCGAATTTTTTTGACTGGATGGAAATTTTATCGGAGGGGTTCGGTAGATCCGATTTTCGCCGGTAACCGCCGAAATTTCGCCGAAAAGTTTTCACTGGTTCAAACTACGCATCGCCCAACAAAGCCAGGAATTTGCCCGTTAGAAGTAAAAAAAACGTCTAGAAAAAAAAGAACAGATGAAATTGTCTACTGGTATCTTTTCACATGTCATTACTATAGTAATCAATTTGGAAAATGACTTGCATAATAATATGAATGTGAGAAAAATGGAAGTTGCTCCATGCGCACCTGCAAAACCATTAGTCTTAGTGAGTGGCGTGTCGCCTACTGCTGCTTACTGCTCCCACACTGGTGCCACGCTGCCCACCGCTCCTCCTCTCTGCGTCGCACCGGCCACCGAGCTGCAAGAACCAAATTAGGGAGGAGTTGGAGTATTGGAGATAGAGGTGGATGTGGGCTGTTGAGTGATGAGATGGCTGTGGGCGGGTGGAGGCACGAGCGGGCCGTTGGTTGTGAGATGAGCTTCCAAGAGAGTGCACACCAAGGAGTACTATGAATATAGCCCAAATGCTGAACTAATCCTTGGAAATATTTTCGATTTTTTGATGTGTCCGGGCACCCCTACTGGCTTCGCCCATGATTGTACCCAGAGATAAATTACTGGTACTCTACAGGTGTGCATCAGGAAGTGATTGTTTCAGTTGGCGATTGTAGCTAGCCGAGATGACACCATAATAGGAACACAAAAGGCTATGCCAAAAACCGAAACGCTTCGTCAGAACAGATGCCAAAAGCCTTTGCTAGCTTGTACAACTAGTATTTTGTGATAGTACTCTCTATGATCGATTGTACAATGACTTAGGAAGGTGCGGGTGTGGGTGCCTCACAGCCTTATTGCCTGGCGACTTGCTCAGGTTGGTGACCTGGTGGGCTGAATTGTTGAAACGGCCATCTCAAGTGTCCAACTACTGAGTGCTTATACCTAGATAGAAAAAAAATTCATTTATTTTTGGGGGGTGCCCATGCACCACGGGCACCCCCCTGCCGTCGCCCATGCATATAAGTTTATGCTATGTAGTATGGCACAATATATCTCAAAAGGAAATGTGCAACTCAAAACCTCACAATGAACCTTGTGGCACAGCGAACAAGCTTTAAAGGAAATTTGATCTTCCCGTGTCCAAGCTGTTGGACCGAAAAGGCGACTAGAGGGGGGGTGAATAGGAGCACGATCACGTTTTCACTTTGAATGGATTCAACACGAATCTCACTCCAATAGCTATGAAAGCTATGAAGATCAATCTACCAGTACAGCGGAAGACTTGTATTGAATTCAATCCAAAAACCCCAAAGCAAAAGACCAAAACAGAAAATCACAAACCCTAAACCAGAGGGCAGTCTGACCGACGGCCAAAGGGCGGTCTGACCTCTCTGGCCGGACTGACCGGCGGCACAAGCACGGACTGACCGGATGCCAGACTAACCGTAGGCAAAAGCTCGAATTAACCGGATGCACGATGAACAACGCAAACAGCCCGAAAACCAAAACTCAAATCGATCTAACTTTTGATCCGTAAGGCCAAACTCCACGAAACTTGAGACACACCTTCTCTAAGATATTAGAAACCTATTCCAATCAAGGATCGGAGAGATCCATGCCAAAGTTCTTATCTTTTTCAGATTGAACGAAGGTGGGTGAATGATGATCAAGATGGTCCTAGATAGGTTCCCACATATCACAGCAAGTTAGATCAAGGCAAGAAACCAAGCAAAACTCGCAGATCAAAGAAAGACTCAAAATCATCAAATAAAGAGAAGGAAAGCAAAGAGACACATCTTTGAGCAATCTTTCCTTGGATTGATTTGATATGGTATTGGTTTACAGTCACTCCATCAATGGAGGACAAAGACTCAATACATGAACTACAACATGAACACCCCTTTGCTAACGCATACGTTACAATGCTCTATGCATGCGTTGCGATGTAATACTATGGCTACGCATAATATGTGTTGCAAAACCTATTCGTCGTAAATCATGTTGATGGCTACAGATAACATGCGTTGCAACTTTATGCGTTGCAAATATTTAAAATGCCTAGTTTTTTTATTTTTCTTTTTGCTGAAAATTTTGCGGAATGGAATAATTGCAAAAATGCCATTGTAATACAAATCTCTTCCCCAATCGATTGTTTGTTTTTTCTGTTTCATACGCGCGTCCTCTTCCTCGATTCCCCTCCACCGCCCACGCCGCTCCACTCCCCCGCCCGCCTCCTCCGCTCCCTCCCCACGCCACCGCTACCTCCCCACGCCGCCCTTACCTACCTAACGTCGCCGCCTCCCCCACGCCGCCCTCCCCAATGCCGCCGCCTCCCTCCCCTCCCTAACGCCGTCCCCCCCCCAACGCCCTCCGCCTCCGCTCCGCTCCCCTCCCCCCACGCCGCTCCCCTACCGCCTTGCCGGTTTAACCTGTGAGCTCAACTCCCAAAACTATTTTCATCTCTCTCCATTCATTCCCTCCATTTTTTCTTGTGTCTTTTTTTTATCCTACCGTTTTCCCTCTCTTAGAATCTCCAATCTCATCAATTTTTTGGTTGTACAGGATAAAATATCCTCACCTCCCTAAAAATCTGCTCACGCCTCCACATAAATCGTAGGTTTCTTCTTTCTTCCCCCTCCACGCCCCCACACCTCCCGGCCTCCCCGCAAGAGCTGCAGCGGCGCGCTAACTTCTTTCTTCCCCTCCACGCCTCCCCACCTCCTGGCCTCCCCGCAAGAGCTGCAGCGGCGCGCTAACTCCTCGTCTCCTCCCTCCCACAGGTCAGCAGCTATTCTTCCCCCGCGTGTCTCCCCGCCCACTCATCTCCTCTCCTCCCGGCGTATCTCCCCGTCCCAGCCTCTCCCTCCTCTCGCCGCCCCAGCCTCGTTCCCTGTCTCCATCTCCGGCCGCCGGTGCCTGGTGGTTTCTCCTCCCCTCGGCTCGCACCTACCCCGGGCTCGCCCGCGCCTGTGGTTGCTCCTCCCCTCGGCTCGCCCGTCGCCCCTCCTCGCTTGCTTGCCACAAGATGGTCAGCGCCCGTAACCATGGCGGCTCGGCCACGCGTGCGAGGCCATCTCCGCCTTGGTCCCCAGCGTGTGGCGCCGCCGCCAGCCCACCCACGCCCGTCCCCTGCGGCCCGGCCTCGGCCGGGTGCTGGTGGTTGTTGCTCCTCCTCGGCTCGCGCCTACCCCAGCCTCGCTCGCGCTGTGGTTGCTCCTATTCTCGGCTCGCCTCGTCGCCTCTCGGCTCTTCGCGCCCAGCAAGCATGGTGTGCCGTGGCCATGGCGACTCGGCCCTAGAACTTAATCCCGATTTGTTTTCCCCATTTCTTGATATACTGATTTTTGTGCTTTTCTTGACTCATGCTCTGATGCTTGTTGTCTATGGTTCATGCATGAACATGGTGGAAGTGGGTTGCAGTTCCGATGGTGCGGCATCCCTAGTAGATATTTAGCAATTGGTTAATTATTTTCTGCCAAGTTCAGTTGATTAAGGTATCAAGCAATAGCTCTTTCCTGTCTGGATTTAGCTGGTACATTGTATTTGTATGCATATCAATGTTAAACTTCTGCTAATTTGGTTTTGTCAGGATTGAAATTGCTGCTAACAGATAAGCAATTATTCTGAGAAAATGTTAGGAGATTCATTTAGAACTCTGAACCCCCGTGTATTGAAATGAATGTAGCAGACACAACTCGAAAATAAATTCAACTCTAAAGAACAATGACAAATTAGAAACCAACCAGTGAAAGGTGAACCATGGAGCTCTTGCTCAATTAATTGTTACATTAATCAATCATATATTGACATAAAACAAGTAGCTCAGGAACATCAGGCAAGTATATTCACCTGATGATCCATTTATCAACTCCACCATACCCTTGGAGTCTGTAGTTTGTTTCTCTTCACCAGAATTAGCACCCTTTGTTGCCCAATTGCAACGAATTTGGCGGTTGCCAAGCCATTTCCCTACACACAAGAAAAAAACCATTATCACATCACTAAAGCAACCTGATCCCTCTAGATTCCAGAATGAGACATAGCTAGAAACATGGAACAGAGAGCACACCATTCAATTCATTTATGGCACTTTGTGCATCCTGTTAGCAGAAAATGTTAGGAGAAAATAGCTATAGTTCTGTCAGCAAGTGGATATGGAAGATGATGATTTGTTTTAATTGTAGTTCTGTTCTTTTGATTAAGCTATAAGAATGAATGCCTCATAAATTAATTGCTTCTTGCAATCAATTCTAGATACAATTAATAACAATTTGGTTCAGCAGATATGCCAAGGGGTAGAACAAAGCGTGTTGTCGAAGCCAAGTTGCACCAGAACACTCAACAAGAACTCCCAAGATAAAGTATCGAAGGCCTTCGTAATATCAATCTTGAGAGGAGGATCGAATTTCTTGGATGGATGTGAACTGTATCAGTAGTCATTTTACTGAATTATTGAATAATCATTTGGCTACAACAGCAACATGATGCAGTGGTATGATTTATATGCTTATAAACAACATATATTAGATGCACAACTTAAGCATGAACGATTCACCTTTTAATTTCTCCCATAGTGCATTATATTTTAAGTCCACTTTCAGGAACTAGAATTGTTGGTAAACAGTAGTCCTTGTTTGTTTCAAGTAGTTTAAAGAAAAAAAAATGAGATGGCAGCTGCTACTGAAAGTACTACTGCTATGCAAAATTAATGGCGAAAATGTTGACTCAGTTCTGATATTTTCCTGACCCTAGATAGTAGTAAGTGCTGGTTGAATTCACAAACCATAGGAATTTATGACTGTCTATCTACTTAGAGCTACTCTTCTTTAAACCAAGAAATATCTGCTTTAGCTTTCTCTTCTATTTGCTTTAGTTCAATTTGGCACAGAAGGACATGATATATAGAAAATTTAGTAGTTATGCATTAGCGTCTGACTTGATTCTTTGTTAGCAGTGGACTTCACCCTGGGAACCTAATATCTGACTCTTGTTCGTGATTGCTAGTTATTCTAATTTATCTGCATATTTTAGTTACTGTGTGTAGCGACTGACCGACTGTCCATGTGTCTATATATGAGGAAAACTATACTTTCAACTGTCAAAGTGATTCTGCAATGTTATAGTATATCCCTGTATAATAATGAACATGCATGTAATACTAATATTTAATTTTATTTTATTTAGTTTGATTGATTGTAGCTTTCTATGGTACTCATGATATTGCTTTTCCTTGGACAGTATGAATGAGATCATTGACAAGTACAGCACTCATTCTAAGAACCTGGGGAAAACAAACCAGCCTTCGCTCGACTTGAAAGTATGTAAATCATTCCTTTTTCATACAGTGATGCTAGCTAGTAAGTAGTAATGCACTTACGTATAGCTTCCCAATATCCAAGAAACTTCAGAAGCAATATTAGACTATGGTTCAAAATGAGAGAAAACCCATGTGTTATCCGCACGTGTATCATAGTGTTTTTCTGAATCCAGCAAAAATATTTGGTTCTTAAATTCCTCTCGGTAGCGCTCAGACATCAAATACATACCTTTTAACTTACACTACTACAGAACAGACCTTTGGTCCGGGCCTAAGGGCCTCTAGTCCCGTTATAGAGCCGGGACTAGAAATCGAGACTAAATGTCTCACCTTTAGTCCGGGTCCCGTGCACGGGACTAAAACCGACGACTTTAGTCGGTTAGTAATACCAACCGGACTAAAAGGTCCACTGGCCAACACGGGCTGGCCCTTTAGTCGGTTGGTATTACCAACCGACTAAAGGTGTTTTTTTTCTTTTTGTTTCCATTTCAATTCATTATTGATTTTGGTTTTACAATTACATTAGGTTTTCAAATCGTATTCTTATTTGCTAATATATGTATACGCCCACATATAATTTAGTTTGGAACATTATTACACACAAATAAAGTATGAAACTATATATATTATGGAGCTATATATATGTATAATATATATATATATATATATATGCACATAAAATTTACAACATTATTCATGCATCCTTGGTATTTACAACACAAATGTTATCCTCCACTTAAATGTCATACAAATGTTCGTCTGGTTTGGCTTCAATTGTTCATCTGGGTTAAAGTAGAACTTCGGTGTCGGGCTTGAGGACATGCTCATTAAGAAATCTGCGATTGTCTCTTGAATTCCTTTGAGGCGGTCCATATCCAACACTGTTCCTTCAACCATATCTCCTTCAATTTGCATTAAGCGAAAAGAAGTATTAATATACATAAGATTTATTTAATAGCAACAAATAAATAAAATGGATTTATTATATATACTTATTACGTATTTTCTCGCATCTGTAGATGGGTTCTTTTGCATACACCATGAGGAACTCGCAAGCGTAGTATCCACACAAATTGTTGCTGGTGGTGCCAGTAGAACCCATGCGATATAAAAAGATTACTCTCGTCATCCCGTGAGTGAAGCATGATAAGGTAAAGATCTGGGAGCTAGTACAACTTACATCCGGTCGGTGTGGATCGAGAAGTGGCGCTTTGAGATCCGGACGGTGTAGCCGAACGAACCAAGCCCAAACCACCGCCCAATAATTGGATCGTTAATTAACTATTGCGAGTTAAAGAGCAGGAATAAATATTTAAAGATCGAAGTTACCCCGGATAATGTCTATCATATCTTGGTAATCTTCCTGCGGTTTTCTCAACGAGTCATAGATTAGCAAATGACCGTCGAGAGATCGAAGACAATCGAGATCGATGAAAGTCGCATTTGTTTATAGAGTCAACATATATATCTTTATGTTGGATTGAGTAAGTAAAGTAAAATGTGCACACGATAACAACACTCACCCAAAGTTGTAGGGAAGAGTATAAATCTTTTGTTCTTTTGGTTGATCAAGAACCTCAGGAAATTCCTCTCCGTTTGAGGTCTCCATTGATCGTAGGGAGTGTTTGGGTCCTTGAATACGATATATGGATCAATGAAACCAATGTTCTTGTCGTTTCTACGTGTGAGGTCTCTCATCATGTCTCTGCATATGTATAGACATGCTAGCTAGTGTGAGGATAATTACTTATACATATACATATGCTAGAGTGAGATTATTAAAAGAAAGAATCACGTACTGAGACAAAAGCGGTGATGAGAGATTTGTCTAGAGCGTTCATGTGGCATAGCTGGTGTAACTCATTAAACTGAACCATTATAATGTCATCGCCACGGAAGTAATGATGGTTTCTAATTTTGACGCAAATATAGTCATCCGCTTTTCTGCGACACGCCGCCATGTACCACTTGTTTAACAAGTACATTTATGCGTCTAAGTTCCATGAGCTTCTCGAGGTTGTATAGACTCTTGCCATATACATATTCCTTCTTCCAATGATCAACTTCCGGAGCACTTTTGATGTGTGCTCCGAAACATTTGGGAAATGCTTAGACCGGTTTCATGAAAAATTCATCAAGTTGATCCAAATGCACATTTCCGGATATCTGTTCTAGCGTTCGTGTTTGAACCATATTCATTCCCAATAACTAAGCGGGGCACTGATTGTTGTGATTGTTCCCGAGTGTGCAACACCCTTCCGTGCTCTCTTCTCTTTCTTCTTCGCCTCCTCAATTGACTTGGTGAGAGTGCGGTCATAGTCCGATAGTGGCGAATCCTTACGAGCATGGCGTAACTTTTTACGGTGGCGTCCACCTTTGCCTTAGAACTTCGGACATCTGAAATCTGGCTTCTTAGGGTTTCGCTTTGCTTCACTTTTAGCCTTGACTTTCGCCAAGAAACTGCCCACATCTGTTTTCATTTGAAGCATCTATTTCTCGGCGGTCTTTTCATAGGAAAGTTTAAATGCGTCTTAGAAATAGTGGTGTTCTCCTAAGGCTTTCTTCTTCGGCGGTGGGGCCGACGCTTGCTTGTGGGTGCGCCTCTTCTTTGGCGAGGGCGCCGGTGTCGGCGTTGGAGCCGCCGTGGAAGCGATGGGGCGATGGCGGCGTTGGAGCCCGCCGTGGAAGCGATGGGCGGCGGTGTCGGCGTTGGAGCCGCGTGGAGGCGATGGAAGGCGATGGCGGCGTTGGAGCCCGCCGTGGAGGCGATGGAGCGGCGTGTCGGCGTTGGAGCCGCCGTGGAAGCGATGGGCGGCGGTGGCGGCGTTGGAGCCCGCCGGGAGGCGATGGGGCGATGGCGGCGTTGGAGCCGCCGTGGAGGCAATGGGCGGCGGTGGGCGTTGGAGCCGCCATGGAGGCGATGGGGCGGTGGGGATGCGGCCGTGTCTTCCACTTCATTGTCATCGCCTCGCAACACCTGTGACGGTGGTGAATGGATAATTGGACTTAGGTTGGGGGAGGTTCTGCACGTGAAAACAACGTGGTATGAGTAAACCGTTATTTAAGCCAATACATAATTAGTGAAAAAATGTTTCGTTCACTTTCATCCGCACCTAGGGTTAGGTTGTTGAGGAGGAGGAGGTGGCGCCCTAGGAATAATGATATAGCGCTTGCGCCAACATATGAATGTCTTCTCCGCTTCTCCTAAAGTCTTCTCCCATCACCTCCTTCAATGTCAAGAGGCACATTGCTATGACCTTTCACAACTCTATCCACCGAGACGCTAGCATATCCAGAGGTATTAATGCCCCATGGCATCTTGGTGTCTTCGTAGTGTCGTCTGAGATACAACACCGATAGCCACCATGACCGTGGCATTCCCCTCGAATGTGCAGCTCACATGTCGTGAGAGGATCGGTGATGTCATCCACGGGAAGCCTTGACGCTCATCTTGAATCACTGGCACCTCCGTGGAAGCGCATAGCCCTTTTCAACCGATTAGGGGTGATGTTGACTCCGGCTCTAATGCGATTTGCCTTTGGATGGAACTTCTCGCTATCTGCACTTGCCTTTTGATTTCCTCATTCATTTTGGCTTCAAGTGCTTTTTCTCGCTCTCTTTGCTTCACGAGCCACTTCCGTGACTCAAGAACCATTTCCTCCATCCTGCGATCCGCTCTGCCTCCTCGTACTTCTTTCTCTGGCGGCTTCTATAGGTGGCTTTGTCTTTAGGAAGGCATGCTCCCACGACACCTCCCATAGCCTCTTGTTCGCCCACCGTGTTCGAAGACTCTCCAGGCGTGATGTCGGCTCATCCTTATCTCGTTAGGCCACCACTGCCACTCTCGGCCAAGCCTCGAGCATAAGCAAATCTTTTTGTCGCTCTTTGGAGTTTTGCGCCATACACTATCTTTCGGTCTCTAGGTCGAGGCTTCCCCATGACCGAAAAACCAATACTTGGCGCTTCGGGCGCTTGATTGATTACTCGTTCGATCCCTTGGCAAGAATCTCCTGTTCCATTCTTTCCCACTTAGGAATGGCACTCAGAGCCACGATCCCAAGTGATGGTGGTATTGCTTTTGTCGGGCATTCTGCTGGTTCCTTCTCACCGTGCCTCACCCTCTTCCGATGTCTTGAACTACAAACTCATCCCAAAACGGCCTCAACTTGACGTAGGCCTTAGTGTTGAAATCTGGCGTCGGGTTCTTCTTGATAAATATGTTGTACAATTTCTTCTTCCAACACCGGAATTGTGTGGCCATCTTCTTCATAGCCAGTTCCTAACTCTCTCCTTCAAAGCTTCATCTTACATGACGGCGCGAAATGTTGAAGGACATCTTGCCAAACTAGTGCCTTGTCACGATCAGAGACAAAACTAATATGAGGAGCAACTTTCTTTTGCTTCCATTCACGAGCATTGATCGGGATCTTGTCCCTTACAAGGTACCCACAGTGGCTGACAAATTTCTGTGCATGTGGTCCAAGTACTTTGCTCAGATCCTCCTCGAATTCGAGAGAATGAACCGACCCTCCAACGGCTTCTTGGACCTCGTACATTTCTACTCTTCCCGTTGTTGTCGCCGATCCAGAGGGCTACGAATGTAGAAACACAAAGATTTAAATAAATATATTTATCGACAAATGAAATTATTCGAATTTCATGTATACATAAGAGATTGTAGATAGACCTCGCTTGACATTGTCTTGCTCATCTTCATAATCGGCAAAATCTTGACTCCGTCATCTACTTCTTGATTGTTGTCATCACCTTGAATTGGGCACCTTGTAAGGCGTCATTGTTGATAATATCCATCATGGCATCGTCCATGTTGTCATTCGGTCGGCCATTTACGCAAATATATGTGTAGGGCGTTAGAGCGGTTCGTGATCGGTAGGGGTGGATAACGAGTCGACTCGGCTCGGCTCGGCTCAACTTCGTTAAGGCTCGTTAAGAAAAGCGAGCTCGGCTCGCTTCGGCTCGTTAAGATAACGAGCAAAAACCGAGCTTCGGCTCGGCTCGTTAAAAACTCGAACTCGACTCGTTAGGCTCGTTAGGCTCGTTAGCGATAAACATGGTGAACTCAAACTAGGACTACTAACAGTGGAGAACTCAAACTTGGACTCGTATTGAACCAACTAATAGGTGCACACGCAGGTGCTCGGCTCGGGAACAAAAAGAATAACTAACCAGGAAAATAAGGGGCTGTTTGTTTCTGAGCCTTGGGAGGAAATGCCTGGCCGGCACAGCACCTGAAAACTGCCGTTTCGTCGTTTGCTTACATGCCAGCGACGTAATCCAGGGCATGAAATCCTTTTTCTCAGGCTACCTCCAAGGACCACTTTTTCTCAGGCATGAAATCCAGGGCACCAACCAAACAAGCCCTAAGTAACTAACTCCTTCCCATCTGGAGCCAGCAGCTGTTTGGAGGGACGCCTGGGTTCTTCTCCGATTCTAACCTAGGGTTCACACGTCCCTCGGTTCCTGCATCACGTAACCTCGGCCTTTCCATGCATACACATCGTAATAGTACTTGGCGCCATATCATAAATTATCGTAGCTCGTTGTTGAGACAAATGTTTTGCGGTATGTTTATTTGAGTCCGTTGCAACGCACAGGCACTCTACTAGTATTTGTTAAAAGCTCACCCGTTGAGACAATATGCTAGTATGCATATAGTTGGTCCAATAAGACATTTTTATATCAGCTATGTTAATTTAGCTCACAAGTGCATCTAGATAAGACATTTGTGGAATACCTAGAATAAACTAGGTATCGATTTATTTAATAAGAAATATATATATATATATATATATATATATATATATATATATATATATATAACTCCGAGCCGAAGATAACCTGAACCTAGGTGACAGGGTGTACACCTCCTACCAGCTAAGTTAGACTCAGTTCTTGTGTGTATGAGAGCTCTCTTGAGGTGCAATGGTGGCCACTCACCAAACTTCGAGTCTCACTTTTAGCTTAAATTTGAAGTGTGAGGGGAAGAAGTCTTATCCCGCCACATCTAAAAAAGATCTTGAATAATGCATGAGTGAACTTTTTCACCAACGTAGTCTACCTAGCTATCTTGTTTTTTTTTTTGAAAAATCTACCGGTCTATATGGCTAGCTAAATATAGAACTTGCTGTCTTTGGAACAATTTTTGTTAACTAACATTTTCATTAACAATATTTTAAAAGTAACACCATACTAACTTATTTCTAAAAATGATCCCTGCTTGTCACACCATTCTTGGTGGCGTGGCAGATTAACGTTACCAAGCTCAAACTTATTTCCGAAAAGGTGCCACTTTCACCACCGTGACGTCGCAAAACAATGGTGGTGAGGTCATGTTGCTGCAATGGCGTAGCAAGCTTTGAGCAGGGTCATTTTTTTAAAATATGTTATGGTAGGGATTATTTTTAAATATTAATAAAAATGATTAATTAGTAAAAAATTTCCTGTTTCTTACAATTGGTTGTGACAAATTTTCTTTAAACCATGCGTACCAAAACATTATCGTTGCGCGACATGCTCCATATTGCATATTTGCTTTCTACACCAAATCAACAAGTACTGCATTATATATAATTACTCCCAAATGTGGGATAAAAGCAATTGTAACTCAAATGAATAATCAAAATGAATTAGTATCAAACATTTTCAACGACCACACAGTGCAAAATGATTACACTAGCTCACCTAGCTGGAGGAGTCTTGCTTTCGGGCATGGTGGCGAGCCACTTGAGTGAGTGGCGGCGGATCCGGCTGAAGGAGGAGGAGCAGGGCGAGCTGAGCGGCGAGGGAGGAGCCGAGTGGAGGTGGTGGCGGGAGTGGGCGCCACGGAGGAAGGAGGAGGCCGGGCGCGAGGCCGGGCGGACGAATTAAGCTGCGAGGAGACAGCGAGGAGACGGAAGGGGTGGAAGAAGGAAGAAGCCATCGTTGTTTAAGTATTGAGGGGACCTTTAGTCCGGCGGTATTACTAACCGGGACTAAAGACCTTTAGTCCCGGGTGGTATCTGGACCGGGACTAAAGGCTAGCCTTTAGTCCCGTGGTGCCACGGCCGGACTAAAGGTTTTTGTGAGACATATTTTCGAGAGAACCTTTAGTCCCGGGTGTGTGACCTTTAGTCCCAAGCGTGTCTGGACCGGGACTAAAGGCTGGACCTTTAGTCCCGGTGGTGCCACACCGGGACTAAAGGTTTTGCGGGGACATATTTTCCAGAGAACCTTTAGTCCCGGGCTGTGTGACCTTTAGTCCCGGGCGGTAATACGGACCGGGACTAAAGGTCCCCACTATTCAGTTCCCGCCACAGTTTTCACAGTTTGGGTTTTGTATTAAGTTTATTTGTATAAATATGCTAATTCTTGTTAAATGCATAGTAAATTAAATACTAGGCATAAATTTTTTAAAATGATAGTTGCATTTCCTTTTATCTTATTGACATTTCAAACGACTTTTATAGTGACCACAAGCTAGGAAGTGAAGAGCCAACTATAAACAAAATGAAGGGCTCAAACCACAAGTCGGGAATTTCATTTGAAGGCATAAATACTTGCTAAAAAATTTCAAGTCATTTTTACACGGTGGAGAAGACATGCTTCACAGAGGTACATGTGTCCTTTTATCGAATAGGAATTTCATTTGAAGCGATAAAAACAAGAAAAATATGATAGAAACATCTGAAGTTACAATTATTACATAAAATCTCTAATACACACTATTTATTAAACATCACTATATATCAAGCGGGCACGGTGGTGAACTTCTTCTTGACGTATGACCCTTGGTTATGATCATGCCGTAACCATGGAGTGTCCTCGGCATTTAGCGAGATGCTTGGGTCTTTGGTCACACTTGAAGGCGGGATTCGGTCATCCCTTTCATAATCTTCTCGACTTGTCCGACTTGTCCTCAATTCCCACGATGTTTCTTTTCCTGAAAAGAACTATGTGGCGTTTTAGCTCATTGGTTGATTTGTCGTCGTTTTCCCTTTCTTGGGTTTTGTAGACATGTCTTTCACATAGAACACCGATTCACATCGCCAGAAGGACGAATGGTTCGTCTTTGTACCCAATATTGTTGAGGTCCACCGTTGTCATTCCATACTCCTTGTCATTGTTACCCCGCCTCCGGTCATCTTCACCCATTAGCCTTTGGAACAAAGGGACTTTAAAATTAGGTGCGTAGTCTAGTTCCCAAATCTCCTCTATCGCCATAATATGTTTGCCTCTTTCCATTTGGGTGCATGGCATCTCGCGACACCACTGCTTTTGGTTCGTGCTCCTTTTATCTTGGGCTACGATGTAAAATGTATTTCCATTTATCTCGTACCCTTTATGCGTGAGGATGTGCCACGATGGTTGCCTAGCCAACAAATCTGATTGCTCATCAATATTGTCATCACCACGACATTCTTTTCGCAACCAACCGCTGAAAGTTTCCATGTGATGACGCCTAATCCAAGCTTCATTCTTCCCTAGAAACCGGATCGTAGGAACTCCTTGTGTACCTCGACATACGGCTCCACCACGGAGGAGTTTTGAAGAAGCTGTAGTGCGCTTTATTGAAATAATCGTCCCCGTGCATCGATATATGTTTTCTTCCCTAGTGTTCCCTTTCCACTAAGTCTCCCCTCGTGTCGCGATTCAGAACACCAATCGGGTCAAGGTCGGAATGAAGTCAACACAGAACTCAATGACCTCCTCTGTCCCGTAGCCCTTGGCGATGCTTCCTTCTCGCCGAAACGTTGGTGAACATATTTCTTCAGGACTCCATGAACCTCTCAAAGGGAACATGTTGTGTAGGAACACAGACCGAGAATATTAATCTCCTTGACCGGTGAACTAGGAGGTGTATCATGATATTAAAGAAGGATGGAGGAACACCAACTCAAAGTGACAAGACATTGAACCACATCATTCTCAGAGAGTAGCTAGTTCCATTGGATTGATTGCCTTACGAGAAATTGCATTGAGGAATGCACATAGCTTCACGGTGGCTGACGTACATGTGGAGGTAGAATTCCTCTTAAAGCAACCGGAAGCAATTGCGTCATAAGCACGTGGCGATCATGGGACTTTAAGTGTAGGAATTTCTTCTCCGCACATTTATTATACGCTTTATATTGGAGGAGAATCGGATGGGACCTTGATCTTTGTTTAGGCATTCAAACATGCTTTCCTTCTCTTCTTTGCTAAGAGTGAAGCTAGCGAGTCTTAAGTAATGGCGTCCATCGTCTGCATTCTCTCGGATGCAAAGTTGTCTCGTTCTTTCATGCGCCGCAAGTCTGTCGTGCTTGAGTGAATCCTTAGACTTTCCATACACATCCATGAATCCTAGCGAGTTCACACAAAGATTCTTTGTCGGTGCATCACGTCGATCGCGTTATGGGCCTCTAGGACTTGCCAATAGGGTAGCTCCCAAAATATGGACTTCTTCTTCCACATGGGTGCGTGTCCTTAGCATCTTCGAATGTGGTTATTTGCCTTGTCCCTTTCAAAGACTACTTGCACATCCTTGACCATATCAAGTACATCCTCCCGATTCGGTTATGCGAGGCTTGGTTCGGTGTTACGCCTTACCGTTAAAATGCTTGCCTTTCTTTCTTAGTTGGTGATTCATAGGAAGAAAACGACGATGGCCAAGGTACACGACCTTTCGACATTTTTCAAATATATCTTGTCAATGTCATCAAAACATTGTGTGCATGCATTGTATCCCTTGTTTGTCTCGTCTGAAAGATTACTTAGAGCGGGCCAATCATTGATTATTACGAACAACAATGCTCGCAGTCGAAGTGTTCTGTTTGTACTCATCCCACACACGTACACTGGTTTGCTCCATAAAAGCAGGAGTTCCTCAACTAATGGCCTCGGTAGACATCGATGTCGTTGCCAGGTTGCCTCGGGCCTTGGATGAGCACCGGCATCATAATGAACTTCCGCTTCATGCATAACCATGGAGGAAGGTTGTAGATACATAGAGTAACAGGCCAAGTGCTATGACTAGTGCTCGGTCCCCAAAAGGATTCATACCATCCGTGCTTAAGCGAACCTTAGGTTTCTTCGTCATCTGCAAACTCAGAATTCTCATCTATTGCTCTCCACTGGGACCCATCGGCAGGTGTCTCAACATGTTGTCTACCTTACGGTCTTCTTTGTGCCATCGCGACAACTTTGCATGGTCCTTGTTTATGAGCAGACGTTTGGCGTGGTATTATAGGAGCATACCACATAACCTTGGCGAGGATTTTCTTCTGGGGCGTTCTTCGCCCTCAACATCGCCAGGTCATCTCGCCGATCTTATACCGCGACGCTTTGCATACGGGCATTCATCCAAATTCTCGTAGTCCTTGCCACGATACAGGATGCAGTCATTAGGACATGCATGTATCTTCTGGATTTCTAATCCCAAAGGCCAGACGACCTGTTTTGCTTCGTACGTAGTGGCAGGCAATTCGTTAGGCTTCGGAAGCATCTTTTTGGATCTTGATGATTGCCCAAATGCCTTGTCGGATACACCATTACATGCCTTCCATTGTAGCAACTCGGTGTTGTACCCAACTTTTTTGCCCATCTTGGCGGACGGGTATAGTAATTTCTTGTGATCCTCTAGCATGCGGTCAAACTTAGCCTTCTCCTTTTCACTTTCGTAATCTCTTTGTGCATCACGAATGACATCACCAAGAGCATCATCTTCACGAGTGTGTCTTACCCTTTGCCTCTTCTTGACTTCGCCCATTGCGGTATCATCGAAATCACCGTATTGAGCAATAATGTCGTTAGGATCCAATTGTTCTTCTTCACCTTCTTCCATTATAACCTGGTTTCTCCGTGCTTGGTCCAACAAATATAGTTTGGCATGAAACCCGACTTCAACAAGTGTGAGTGAAGACTCCTTGAGCGAAATATTCCTTCAAATTCTTACACAGGCACATGGACAACACATGAAACCATCCCGCTTGTTTGCCTCGGCCACTCTTAAGAAATAATGCACGCCATCAATGAACTCTTAGGAGCGGCGATCGGCATTGTACATCCAATGGCGTGTCATAAATCTGCATTATATGACATATCACATAATTAAATTTCAAGTTTCAAATTTTTCCCGAGATAGTACACATGATAGAGGGCTACCCAAAAATTTTTAGAATTTTTGAAATTAAGATGAATTTATTTTGAATGACCCTAGGTCAACAATCAATCCAAAAGACAAACAATAACTAAGTGATTAAGCTAATTAAGAGATTAACTAATTACTTAATAATTAAATATTAAACTTATTTATTAAAACAAAATTAATATTTATTATTTTTACCCAAGAGGTTGGATCTGATAAGATAAGACTTATCTCATCAAACACCCTCAAAGCTTAACCTAACTAACACATGTAAAAGTCATTTTTCATTTATTTAAATAATTATTAAATAAGGTGAAAAATAAAAGTCTTCATATTGATCCCAAAATTTTTGTACAGATAGTTCATAGCCTAATTAGATGGCAAAACAATTTTCAGAATTTTTGGATCATTAATTTAGCCTACAAAATTCATGGAATAATAATTAAATAAATAAGCATAAAATAGGTATAAATTCAACTTTGTCCAAATAGTCTTAAAATTTTTATATGGACTGTTCACAGTGTAACTTAGTGGAAAAACAAATTTCATGATTTTTGGAAATTTATTGTGGCCTACAAAAATCATGAAAGTTCCATTTATGAATTAATTGGCAATTTTATAACATATAAAAATTATTCAAATTTCACATTTCATATTTTTCATAATGGACGGCGGGGTTAGCATCGAGAGCTTACATGAACACGCCGGTGAATCTGGTTGAGTGAATGAGCAGCTCGGCGGTGGTGGCAATGGCATGCGTGTCCTCGGCGGCGGCGGCGTTCCGCTCTGTGATGACGCCAAACAGGAGTTTAAATAGAAGGACATTTAGTCGGTTGGTGTTACCAACCGGGACTAAATCTCAACCTAGTCGAGGTTGGTACTACAATCGGGACTAAAGATTTAGTCCCGGATTGTAGTACCAACCGGACTAAAGGTTGACATTTAGTCGGTTGGTAACACCAGCAGGGACTAAAATCCTCCTGCAAAAGCTCGCCACCGTGAGCCGTTGGGCGGGGACTTTTAGTCTCGGTTGGTGTTACCAACCGGGACTAAAGATCTTTGGTCCCGGACGCAATTTTCTCGAGACTATTGCCCATTTGGCAGTTCGACCAAAGGTGCATTACGTAGTAGTGTTATGCAGATAGTTGCGATGTGTTTTGTAGCTCTGCTTAATCTAAAAGATACTGACCTACTGGATGATAAGCATGTCTTATTGCTAACATTAAGAGTTCCACCTTTTCTTTTCGGTTAGAACATAGCAAATATGCAAATTTGAATGAGCAACTTGCAGAAGCAAGTCTTCGACTTTGGTATATTCTATCCCATTTTGCATTAATGTGATCCATTGAATCGTTTGTTTGCAATAAATATACAATAATGATAGTTCAAGCCCAATTTATAGACAGATGAGAGGTGAGGAGCTTGAGGATTGAATGTTGAAGAACTCGGCGAGTTGGAGAAGAACACGGAAGTCGGATGCGCATAGGGTGCTTCTGACAAAGGTACGATGATTGAACATGGCATTTTCTCATATCCCTTCAAGTGAGGCTCACTATGAGAAACTTTTTAGTACGCTGCATTTTCTCGTGACAAGCTAAGAATTATTCTTAGCAATTATGTTTCTGCTGATTACATATTTAGCAAATAATTAAATATGAACACACATTCTGTTCTATTCAGTACTTCAATGTTTATTTCTAATTTATTTGACCTCTTGTTATTAGCACGACGTCCAGAACAAGAAAACCGCTAAAGGAGCTAGTGCAACCATGCTTGTTGATGTATAAGATACACCTTCTAAATTTGTCCCCTCTATTTCTATTTTGCTAATAATTTATTTAAATTGTATACTAATGTTCCACATAATATCTTTTGTAGAAACAACAAATAGATACATTTAATTGGTTGGCTACCAAATCGATAGCAGTACGACAATCTTTATGTTTATTTGATCTGTGATTCTCTAAAAATATTTAACTGCATCCTTTGTAAAATATTTGATCATGTACTTATATGTGTGGACTAAGTTGGCACTAAAGTATTTTTGAAGAGCTGGAAAAATGCAAATAAGGATATGGCTCTTGCTACAATCATAAGTTGTGATCCAAAATATAAACTTGATGGCGTTCTGGATGGTGCACGTCGATATTGCAATTGCGAAATGTGAAGAATTGATACGGCCATACAAAGGCTACAAATTGATTGATCATGCAGTAGGAGCTGATATTGCGTGGCCATTAACTTATGTACGGTGCTCTTCTTAGTTTTGTTACTTTAATATTGTGATTCTGTTTCTTTCTAATAGTGCATTAATGGACTCTAATTTTTTCATTGTAGGTTGATAAGATAAATGGATGACGCTATGGATGACATATTCAATGCAAGGTGGAGAATGGTGACATAGGCAGATGATCTTCATTACATTTAGATTACATTCTGTTAGGAAATGATGTTCAAGATCTTCATTACATTTAGATTTTATTCTGTTAGGAAATGATGTTAAAGTAAAATATTTATATCATGTCTTATGTGGATGGTTCTTTGTGTAATGCAACAATTTGTTTATAATATATGAGTGTTCTTTTTAACCATACTGTGACCGATAATGATTTTTTTACTTTGACTTCTACACAATTATAATCGTTGCAGCAACCTAATTATACCTGTTGCCAAAATAGCAAAACTCATGTGTATGGCAAGTACCAACGTTTCTATGCGTTGTGACAATATAATTATATCCATTGTTAAAATAGTAAAAGTCATCCATGCATGGTAAATAACAACGTATACAAGTGTAGTTACAACATGACTATATCCGTTGCTACTTCGCAACGCCTTTTCATATCTATTACCAGCGCTTATTTATCTATTGTAATAGACTCTGCATAGCGGCCTCAATGGCAGCGCATAGTAAATGCGTTGGTATAGATCGTCCCAACACTTATTTAGATTTTTACCAACGCATATATGCGTTGTAAAGCGTGTTCATCTTGTAGTGATGAGCACGAAATTAAATCAACTCTCTAGAACCCTAACCTCCAACTATCTTCTCCCTAAGCACAAAAGCAAAACTAGGGTTTTCAATAATGAAAGGGTTGAGGGGGTGCAGCCACCTCCCTCTATTTATAGTGGAGGCTTAGACCTTCTAGAAGCATTCACCCTAATGGGCTCTCGTTAAGGCCCACACACAAACGGGTCACATACACACGTATTTTAAAGCGTCGTCTTCATCTCCTCTTGACCTAATCCGCTTCATCATGCACCGTCTTACACCGCGGGTTGGCAAAAGGTCACCAAGGTGGTATTTGGTAAAATTACCAAAATACCCCTTCTCGATCTTTTTGCAAAGACCGAGTCCCATCTTTGTGAAGCACTTCCATGCTTCGCCATGTGTAGGTTGATCCAACGGCTCTCATCATGTCGGCAAGTCTCTCCCATTCGACTCCCACCGAAACCACCATGGCACTTGCACCGACCCCCGCGCCGCTTGATCCAATCCGTCGCACCGAACTGTCCGTTCGGTCACCTTTGTCCCTCTTGTGCCATGCTTGACTCCATTGACCTCACCCGACATCCCCGATCGTTCTAGACCTCAGCTCTCCAAGCTTAGTCCCGATCATCCTCGCCGTTGACCGTCATTGACTTCAAAGTAACCTACACAACAATAGACAAAGAAATCGATTCCGGGAACAAGTTCTTCACAACTTGACCCATATTAGTTAAAACATGCATCATGCAACACATATGCCATGAAACCCAAGAACTTGACCTAACCCAACACTCATCGCCACTTTTGGCCGATGAACAGTACAAGATCAGTCAAACCACCATTGAATGGTCGGTCGACCGCTAAACGATCGACCCGTCCTACAATCTTGGCTCGATCAGCGGCCGGCTGACCGTGCCCCTAATCTTTGGTCTCGACCAAGACTGCCTGACAGCTTTTCAAACTTTGACGAAAATACGTGTTTCGACAAACCGTTAACGACATTGCCAATTGTAACATCATCCTAAGATCGTGCACATATCCCCATGATATCCACACAAGCCATCTAAAAATCATTTTAAGTGAGGTTCTATTCTATGAACCAAACTCGTTGGGCATAATTTGGTGATTGCATCTCAGCATCCATCATTCCCCAACCAACCAGCTTCTTCAAAATTAGTACTCATGAAGTCATTTGAAACCTCTGGGCCAGTGGCGGTACTACCGCCGGGGTAGCCACCCCGGGTTTCCTTGGCTAGCTGTCACATCCCCAAGTTATTAAAGAGGATTACTATGCATCTCATGAGCATGCATCATTGTTTTCAAGCATTTTCATTATATAATGCACTTGGAAAATCTTGTTCAAATATTGAACCTACACTTAAAGAAGTAAACTCTAAAAGAAAACTAAAACAAATGCTACTGAAGTTCATCTAGAAATAATTCATTAAAATACTACAATAATTACCATGAATTAATATAATTTTTCCCAGATTTTTGGGATTGGGTTCAACCCTCAGAAAATTCAAACACAATCTAATAACCCACTTTAAGTTTGAATTTAAACTGAATAAAATATAGCATGAACAAAGGGGTTTCAAATTTTATATGGGTACTAGGTCATCCCAGGAACACCTCTGATTTAGTTCAGAGTTTTAGGATTTTTATTTCTAATTTTAGCACTCAGGTCAAAGTAGAATCAGCTTAAACCAAAATCAGTCAAATAATGCACTGTTCCTCGGGCTCAAACCAAAATCATCAAATAATGCATTGTTCCTCGGGCTCGAACCCAACCCAAAGCGAGCCACTTGACTCGGTGAGTCAACTCATTGCACCACGCGCAAACCCACCTCATGCGAACCGTCCGATCTTATTTCAACTGTCGGATCGGCGAAATCGTTTGGACCGTCCGAACATGCAGTGATTGTGGACCGTCGGATGTTGATCGAACCGTCGAAACATGTGGCCCGAATGTCACTCGATTGCGCATTGGAGTCACTACCAAGTTGGGCCCACGCTGTCAGCGCCTTCTTCAACCTCGCGTAGGAGCCGAGCTCCACGCACCGAGGCGATCTGCTCCGAGACGTTGAGTGATTCTCACGTCGTTAATCCACTGCCCCAATTGACCTATCCCCGAGCTTCGGCACCTAACGCCGCCTCCACTCCGTCACTCTCCGGGCATAATACCCCCTCTATGCCTCTCTTTCCCTTCACTTCTTCTCTCGACCGTTGAGAAGAAGGACGCCATTGATAGCTCACCTCACGGGTAAGCTTCAACCGGGTGATTCCTCTCGACTCTAGGTTCATTGCCATTTCCATTTTTGCTCATACCAGCTCCTACCTTGCTTTGTAGCTCTCGGACCATTATCGTGCTCTCGGCATTTCCACAGCAAGCGCTCGGAGGACACCACCATGTCTTCTTCGTCTCTGGGAGGTATTATCCTCACTTTAGCGCGTCACCTCACGTGCTTTAACTTACTAAGCAAGACCCCTCAATCGATTTCGTCAATGCATGACAGGATTTCGTTGAATTAGAGTTTTGCCCATTTCGGCCGAAGAATAGTCCTTTCGCCTCCCACTTCGATTTGGTAAGGCATTGTCCAATTCCTTTCGTCTTTACCTTACCACTAGCATCCTTGAGCTATCCCGACCATTCACTTCGCTTCATGTTGTAATGTCTTCTCTCATCATTGAATTGTGCCACCACCATCGTCTTCTCCAACACTGACAACGCTCAGACCGCATCCAAGCTTCTCGGGACCCTCTCCTAGCTCAGGTAGCTCCCTCATAGTCCCTAGAAACCTAGGCAGCCGTTGAATGGATGCTGCGGAGCTTTACATTACACATGCAACTTTGCCGTAGAGCCGCCGCCGCCCATCTACGGCTAGCTGTCGGTATGGTCCACCTCCGTCGTCGCCACCAGTCCGAGGAGGTGCGCACTGCTATTGCGCATCTATCCCTGGTCTTGGCCGGCGCCGTCGTGGTGCATAGCGCCAGCGAGCCGCCGGCGAATCGCGCGGGATGCAAAATCTCGTTGTCGTACACCGACCAGTCCTGTAGCAATGTCGTTAGGACGTTGATTCGGTCATTAAATAGCTAATGATTGTTTAGCCATTAAGTGTTGTCTTAGCCGCACTGATGTGCCGCTTACACGTGGGCCCGCACACAAAAAACGACGGAGTTTAAACGAAAACGTAGAGCGACTGACGAGTGGGCCCCAGTCATTAAGCGCCGTGTGTTGTGCGCATCCACGCGTGGATCGAGTCCAGTGGACCGTGACACTGACACTGACACTGTGTGAGAACTCGTGTAATTCAATTAAGCTAAGCAACAGTAATCGGTAATTAGCATAAGTAAAAAAATTTCATTAAACCAATATCAAGCATAATCTCAGTTAATATTCAATCGCATAATTAACGCAATGGACTTTGTTAATTGTGCAAACATCATTTCACCACCTCGCAGTTTTACAACAGTCCATTTACAAATCAGAATTAAAATATTACAACCCAACGCTTATTACAGAATTAATATTACAACTCATTTACAACATCAATTGCAAGAATTAAACAATTTACAATTCAATGTGCATGCATTCATTTTTCATCGAAGCCTTCCTTGCCATCTCATCCAACCATCCTTCACCTTTCCTTTCGTGCAACCAAAAGCTTAGAAAGTAGTTAGCAATAAAACGAAGGCAGTAGTTGCTAGCTAGAATGAAGAAGGGGGATTGCCGTCAGTTTCCTCGAAGTCCAGAAGGATTACCGTATTAACTTAGGACAACCGGTCCCTCGATCACCAAGATAACCTGACCAACCGCAGTTAGTCGGCCCCTATGGTAACCAAGATAGCCAGGCCAACCTAAGTGAATAGGCACCTGTTACTTCCGAGAGTCTCATCATTCGGCATCATTAGAGCCAACACCCACTTTCTTTCAGTTTACCTCATCGGTGCTAGAATCCAGTAGTGCATTTTCCCTTTTATTTCCACCCTCTGTTCAAAACATCATTGGGCGTATCGAACCTAGCATCCATTTTATATCCACTTATCCTTACCACAAGAAAACCAAAGTGGAAGCCAAAGTACCCATTGCATCAATAGTTTAGCTTATATAGGCCCTGTTTGGTACTGCTCTACTCCAATTTTTTGCAACTCTAACTCCAGCTTCACTCTTAGATCCACTCCTATGAGAAGTTGGAGCAGTCTGAGAAGGTGTTTGGCTAGAAAGTTAACTCCAGCTCCAAAAATGAGAAAGATCTTTGTAAAAAGACTGCACTACCCTTGTTTTATGACTTATAATCTTTTTTTTGTATTGCTTAACCTATAACAGTTTAATAAGTTGATTTCAATCATGCTATTATTTTATCTATCTAATTTGTTTGCCATGTTGTGCCATATTTTCACCCAATTTTGAAAGTTTTACTCGAAAAAAACAAAAAAATACATAAACATATGAAGTTCATATCAAACAACACATAATAAAATCAAATATTGTATCACCTCGCAAATATTGAACATCCACCATAATAATGTATCAACACACAAACTCAAAAGCATTGAGAACAATACTATTGATTCGTCTTCCAAAAGAAAAGACCATTCGGTGCATTCCAAACTCACTTGTTCATTCAGAAAACATTACAAAATTGCTTGTTCCAATTAAAGGCATCCATTACAACAAAATCACAAGAAACTAATGGAATAGTTAACCATTTTACAATACGTGGTGGAGGCCGGCGTGGCGGAGGAGGGCAAGCATATGGAAAACGGCCACCTCGAGGAGCACTATGCCCAATCCTAAAATTTCCTCTTAACCCATGCTTCAATCTAGGTCTTAGTGGTCTTGACAAGTTGGCCATTGCTTGGCCTCTTTAATCCTTTTGTGTTTTCTTCTTCTCTTTGGGTTGGGATCTATCCATGAGCCCCATTGGCATGGCATCCAGGGGCTCGAGCCACCAACCGACCATTGACTTGCTTGATAGAAAGCATCGCCACGTGCCCCGACTCCTCCATTATTGCACTGGCCCGATCGATCGACTCGGCCGTTTCCATCTCCATTTCCCACCACCGCCCGCCACGCCTCTTGCTCTGTACCACCCGCAAAATATAGGAGGCACCTCATCCAAAATTTGTGATATCCTTCAAATTTAGTGCGAATCTCTAGTATTGTACTAGACTTTTATTTACGATGGTTATTTACAATGGATGAGGTCTTGATAGATCAACCCATTTTATTTATCAAATCAAACAATATGTTATATTTGAAACTAGAATCGGATGATCCATTCACCGTAGTCCTCGAACCTAACACCTAATAGTCCCTCTCTCCCGTTGACTTGAGGTCGACCAAAGGATACTCTGCCATTATCAAACAGTAGTGGTGCATCTTGAAACACTTTAATATGCATGGCTTGGTTAGTGGAAATGAAACATGAAATCACGGTAATCACGAATACATAAACACTTCATTTATCGGCGTATCAGTATACCATATACACTCATGTACATGTCATTGGGTGTATGAACCCCAATCAACAAATCTGGGTTTCTCTTCACTCCCATTTTTGCATATAAGCTAGCATCAAGACAGATACAATTAAGCTAATAGACATTGTCAGCGTTTGTAGCCTTCCTAACCTCACGAGTTAAATCAAGCTCCTTGTAATCACAAGCAAGGTATATTGTGATGCAAGGACAAAGAAGAGATCTTAAAAACTTTGATCATCATTCAGCGATGGACCCAATCAAACAACACAATTCATACTATTACAATGATAATTACTCAAAGAACAAAACTTATGAACTTATCTCCTTCCTCCGACGGAGGCGGGGGAGACGGCGACCGCCAAGTCCATGTCGTCGTCCACCTCGAAGAAATGGCAGCTCGTCTCGTTGAGCAGCGTGGGCGAGGCGTGTCGTGAGTGGCGCCTCATGATGGGGCATGTAGAAGAGGTGGGCTCCCGTGGCAGTAGCACCGTCGTTGAGGTTGGGGAGGGCCGAGGCGGGGCGCACTCGGGCGGAGAGGACGGGTCGAAGAGGTCGTGAGGCAGAGGCATCCGGGAGAAGGTCAGAGGAGGAGGGCGGCGAGCGAGCCGGAGGCGGGCGGCGGGAGGACTCAAAGTGTCGATGCCGAGGAGGAGGGCGGGCGGGCCGAGGAGGCCGAGTCAATGGCGGAGAGATGAGTCGGGGAGGAGGAGGCTGCGGTAGAGAGGAAGACACCGGGGAGAGGATGGAAGCAGCCGCCGCCACCGCCCTCTAGGGTTCGTGGGCTGTGACGATTTGGGAATCGGGAGGAACGAGGCGAGGGGGCGGGGTGCCGGGTGGAAAAGCGGAAGTGTAGTTCAGTGGCATATTGCGGGTAATTTTTCTCAACTTCTATGGGTGTTTTGATTTGTTAGTCCACAGCTCTCTACTTGGAGCAAGGTTCTACCCGCTCCCAAAATTTGCACTACGGGCTGCTCTGCTCCTGGTTGCTCCAACTCTAAAAATTTTGTGGAGCAACCTCGTTTGGCACAGCTCCACCTACTCCAACTATGAAGCTGGGAGTTGAAGCCATATCAAACAGGGCCATAGATTACAGTGGAGGGCAGTCATGAATAGAAGCATGGTAATAGGATTAGGGTAAATAGGATCAAGGTAAATAGGAATAGGGTCATGGTAAAAACAAAATTACCCATGAAAGGATAAGATCAACCACAGCTCTCTCTCCTTAAGCTCCTAGCATAGCCAAAGCCATTCCCCATTCCCAGCTTCATAGCCGCAAGAGAGGGGGAAACAAGCCAGGAGCTCCACCAGCACGGTCACAGCCTGCAAGCCAACCGCCGCAAGGAAGAAGAAGGGAGCACCAGCACAAGGTCGACGTTGCTACCCTCTTCCCCCATCCCAAATCCCATCAAGTGGTAACCCAGTCACACCTCGGTATGCACTACACATCCACCTCATTCACACATATCACTAGATTTCATGGTAGCACCAACTAGATCTCAATCATCTCATCTCAGAGCAAGGGATCAAGGAGTAGAGAGGAAAGGGGGTGATACTCAGTGTTAGCCACGGCCGAATCACCACCATCACTTCCCTCATGCATAAGCATATAGCAACCCACGTTATCACCACCACCATCATACATGTGCATCAACCAAGCATCAGTCGACACAAGTAAAAGGAATCAACCCCAAACCTGAAAATCTGAGTTAAAAGAAGTTGGGTTAGGGGAGGAAGGGAACCGGGCAGGGCACGGCTGAGCCAGAGGTGAGACCGGGCGAGTGAGAGCCGAGGCGCCCGAGCCGAGCCGAGAGCCAACGCCACGGGCCGAGCCGGCAGTGGCGAAATGTGGGCCGGCCACCAAGGCCAAGCGGCGTCGCGTGGGGCGGACCAAGTGGCGGCGCTTCTTCGAACGCCCGGTGGAGGGCGAGGCGGCGGTGAGGGAGCGGTGGTGGCGCTAAGCGAGCCGCCGGGAGAGGAGGCACCGTAGGGGAGCGAGCGAGCAGAGCCCAAGGCCGTGGCCGGCGCCATAGGGAGGTGGCGCCCGGGGAAAAGGGCGGCAACTTCATGGAGGAGGAGTAGAAGAGTGGGTTTGAGGAGGAAGGAGCAAAGAGATGGGGGCTTCTGAAGAGTGTCGGTGGTTGGAAATGAATGGGTTTGTGTGTGGTGGCAGTTGAAGAAGAATAGGAAGGAGGGTAGATTGGGAAGAAAAAAGAGTGGGTAGAAATAGGGTTAGAAAATTAGGAATAAAACGTTAGCTTTTGAGCGTAACCATATTATACTAATAATCTGACACGTTAGCAACCGTGTAGCCATGTTAAAATAATTAAGATAATCAACTTTGTGCTTATTTAGAAAGTTAAAGATTTACTTCCGTGCATAAATAAAATCAAATAGAAGTATGTGCACAAATAAAATTTGTTAGACTTACTAATATGCGGTTAGGGTAGTTTTTCCTCTTCGCACAATAAGACGTGAGTATCAACAATCCTAACCCTAGAACCGTTATACTAGAACGACAATAGCGGGGAGTGCTAACATAACGATAACCGAAAAAGATTGTTAGCTAAAACCTGCTACAAAAGAAAAACCATCTGACTACTGTACTTTTAATAGCACCCTAATACTACTAAGTATTTACTTAATTATTTATTATCCGCTCCGTCACATATTTGCAGTAGACGAGCCGACGCAGGCGGTAGTAGTTGATTCGGATTTCGTCGGCAGCGATCTTTTCTACTCTTTTGAAGGCAAGCTACTCCCTTGAACATGAACATAGCTATATTAAATGTAAACCGTATTTTGCTCTATCTTATATGTATTGCATCAAAACTATTTCTCAAAACCAAATTGGATTAAGATGAAATTGAGAAGATAAGACATGAGATGAAAGAGATGAAAAGAATTGAGGAAAGGAGAATGAAAGGAAAGCAGAGTAATATTATGGCTGGTAAAGGGGGCATGTGGCAAGGAAGAGAGAGGGCAAGAGGTGGGACCCCTTTACATAGGGTTATAATATAAAGATCAACAAAACTCTTACTCGGTCAGAGGCTGTAAATTCAGTACCAACTATTTTTCCGTTTCGACGGACAGAAAATGCTACCTTGTTACGTGATTTTGCTCTCCACACCGGGTATGTATTAGGTGTGAGTGTGGTGTAAGAAGCAGGTGCTATAGCACTAGGTGGAGTGTTGGGTGAGGAGGGGATGAACCGGCCCAACCAACATTACCTAAACTCGGTGGTGGCCAGGCCAGCACCGACGGAAAGTAATGGGTGGAGAAATTAATTCACGTAATTTGTAAAATATTCTGTATTATGAACTCGAAGTCGCATCAAAGGAAATGCAGTGGACCTAGT
This sequence comes from Phyllostachys edulis, assembly GCA_036346405.1. Taxonomy (NCBI): domain Eukaryota; kingdom Viridiplantae; phylum Streptophyta; class Magnoliopsida; order Poales; family Poaceae; genus Phyllostachys; species Phyllostachys edulis. The sequence continues at coordinate 391,388 of JAYEVD010000355.1, read as the reverse complement.
TCAAAGAGAGTTCAGGGTAGCTGTGGGTAAAGTGGTACAAAGCATGCGCAGTGCTATACAAAATCATGAATTCATGCTAGTCTCCTGGATTGGAGTCTACGGGAACCACTGGGGGTCTATCTTCTCTTCGAGTGGTCAAGTAGTCTTCTTAGAATTAAAATTTGCAACCTAAGTTTTAATGTTTATTTTCAGAATAAGTGAAGAGGTAGGAATTTTGCAAAGGACGAAAAGTAGAGTCATCAGATGCATTTTGCTATTAATGCTTGCTGAGTACACTATAGTACTCAATCTTGCTATCTCTTCTCTTGCTTAGACCCTAGTTCTGCCGGGAGTTATCCCGAGTGGGATGAGGGTTTTGCAGGTACCGAGGAGGCTACTGGTGAAGAGGACGCTGATTTCGATGAGCGATGCGAGATGGAGCCTCTTTGACTCGTGGGACGAGTACTTATTTGGAGAGATCGAATTTGGCGAGCTCGAGGAATGTGTTACCCCTTTACGTAATTAAATAATTGTAATTAGAACCTTAGTCTCGTTAAACTCTTGTTGTTATAAAGACGGTTTCTATCTTATTGTTCTGCTGCGTAACTCTGGTAAAGACTTACTATTCGTTGGAGCAATGTTTTACTGGGAAAATAAATAGTAATCCGTATGCCTAAGTGTGATTACCCCCGGGGTAATGACACAGGGCGCCGCACACTGGGTCCCACCTGTCAACGCACACTTAAATCGGAAGTTAATTAGAAAACACACTATTATTTGGGTCCCGCTAGTCGTTAGATCTGCTAGTGCAACTCCTGTAAGAAAAGTAATAATTGCTTTAAGAAATTCGAAATCTATTAATTTGCATCTTGAAAATTGGTATTGACTTAAAAAATACATAACTAATTCATCTCAACTCTAAAATGGATGAAACCAGTGCTAATAATTTTCATTTTAATGAACTTTATTATAAAATTGTTTTTCAAACATGTCTATATAACAGAGATTATAGTTTTGGGAAAATGAACAATAACTCTATTATTTTTACAATAGAAAAAGGTGATAACTTAGAAAATGCATAACTAATTCATAAAAACTCCAAATGAGATGAACCCAGATATTTTGGACTTGTAATAATATTATATATTTATATATACAATCCTTGTATACCCTACTATTATACAAATTTTGACCAAATAATTAAATTACATGAACTAAGCCTTATTGGAATCTGAAATTCGAAATGCTATAACTTTCACATAATAACTCCAAATGGAATAATTATTTACCTAAATTCATATAAAATCATACACTAGCCACTGTAGAAAAATCATGCATTTTTGAGCAATTTGATTTTCGAAGTATTTCTCGTTGTTTATCGATATCGTTAATTCTATAGATTCCGAGGCTATTGATATTGACTCATACACCACCGAGAGTGAACAACTGAACTACCAGCAAGGCAAGCATCATTTTAACTTTCTTTTGTATCATATTTGATCCCAGTTTTGATAATTTGGTGCAATGATAATTGCTTGCATGCTTATTTGCTATGTCGTTATTTTTGTGATGAGTAGTTAGCTATATCCTAAATCATGAGGTTATTCTTGAATTATTCTAGTACCACATGCTTAAGTTAGGATGTGTGAATTATGATATATGAGTTTGCTTAGCCATGCAAGTCTAGAAACGGTAGTTTGATTTTCAGGAACAACCCGACAATTATGGGATCCACATATTTTCTTATATTCTTTTATCCCAGATCTTCGTATCTGTTTACTAAGTTAAATTTTGTCTTTTTAAATGAGTTTTGGGGTCTGGACAAGTGGTTGCTAGTGAGGGTGCCTTCGTGCACGAGATTGGGTATGTGGTTGTCTTGTTTGGACCATTAAGGACCGAACTTTGGTAACGTCGTTGATTCAAGTAAAACTCGTGCTACCACACGCGGGATATGGGTACTGTACGGTTAAGTAAGAGGAATGTTTTATTATGTTAAGTCCCAAGGTGGTGTAAGGGCACTTGTGTTCAATCATTTGTCCTTAGGAACCAATGTAATTTTCTATAGTGTGCATGGGAGCACCACTTTCGGTTATTTACATTCCATCGGTATTTCCAATACAACTTGTGAGCGGCTTAGCAAGTGTTATCCGTCGCTTGTACTAAGTAAGGGACCATCTTGCAAGGGGGATTCAGCCCAATAGAATTTTCTTGCTAAAAATGACCGTATCTCGATTCTCCCCAGCCGACACACCATAGGAAGTGTGTTAATCCCGGTGGCTTACGGGCTAGTCAAGTCGTGTGGGTAAAATAGTACACCTCTGCAGAGATAAATCTATTTGAATAGCCATGTCCGCGGTTATGGACGATTGCTTGAGTTCGGGAGTTACTATCGTTAGACTTTGAATTTAAATTGTGGGTACAATCGGTATTCGACATGAATGGGATGTTCATGTATTTTGTTGTATCAAAGTGAGCTGCCACTTTGGTGTTTGTTTGATTCATTTGTTATTCAATTTATCACTTATTCACATGCTTTACTTCTACTTCAAATCTATTTTTAAAATGGCATTTGATAAACTAGTATGTGTAGGTTAAAAATGGTTGCGTCTTTCGCAAAACTAAGCCATTATGAGCCATCATTTGGAACAACCCCTAGCATAACCAATTTTTATAGTGTAAGACTTGCGAGTACATTTGTACTCAATCCGGTTGCTGCAATTTCAAGTCTTTTGGTTTATTTACATTGCTTCCGCTATTACTTTATGTTCTTATTTGAATTTGACCGGTCGGCCACTTGTAATAGTTGTAGACTTGAACTATTATAATGTATGTCTTTTGAACTATGAATGTGTATGGATGTGATCAATGCTATATGTGAGTTTGGGCCATATTGGTCGCTGATCTTGGGAGCCAACATGATCCCATGCTAGTTGTCCGTGGCTTCCAATTTAACTCACTAAATGGATTGCTTGGACTGTTGGAGAACCGATTATCATGTAGTGCTTGCAGAGGTGCAGCGCGCATGATCGTCGGGACTCTAGTTTTCGATCAAGTCTCTCTCTTAGATGGAGTTAAGTTAGAATCCATTCACAGGAGACCCGAGTTATCTCCATAAAGCCGGAATGCCTTGGTCTTATGGAAGTAACCCGGGGGTCCCCACACTAGTAGACCCCCCCCCCCAACTCCCGACCATCCTCTGTGCCACGGTGTAAGCCGCCATGAGCGCTGCCCACTTGCACTTGGATATTGGAGAAATGTGGGCCGAGTGGCAGCCGGCCAGCCCAGCTATAGCCCAAACAAAATGAAGTCATGACTCATGAGCACTAGCAGTAACCCTACTACAGTGCGACGCGACGACGGTTTTTCAGCGCGGGCGGGGGTTGAGGTGTGGCGCGGTGCGGGGCGGGAGAGAGCTGAGGCATGGTGTGGGCGGAGGTTGAGACACGGTGCGGCGCAAGGCTAAGGTTGCGGTGCGGCAAGGAGATGGCGAGGCTGAGGCGTGGCGCAGCGCGGGCTGAGGCAGTGGCGCGGCGCGGGGCGGGGGCTGAGGTGTGGCGTGGCGCGACGAGTCACCGAGCCAACACAGCAGGTCAACCCTCATCCCGGTTCTTCCAAATTTTTGGCTCCGCCACTTCTCTAGGCAACCACAAGATGTCCCGAGCCTGCACATAGGTGCGGTGAATAAGTGTCATTGATGTTGCCTTCATACTCCTGTGGTCGCTGCAAGGCAAATGGATAAATAAATATACTAAATCAGATAGTGTACCTGAGACTTGGCGGCATGGCCATGGCTACATGCGGTGGCGTTCGGTACGTGCGGCGCGTGGAGGAGGAAAAAAGGCCAGGCGAGCGGGCTGGCCCAAGAGGAAAAAAAACGGGGAGAAAAAGAAAAGAGAAAAGAAAGGAAAAATGGGCTGGGTTGGGTTTGGTTTAGGCCCATATAGGTATTCGGGTTTTTATTTTCTTTGCCTTTTCCTTTTCTTTTTAAATTCACATTTCAATTCAACTTTCCGTTTGGCAACTGAAATTCACGTTTCATTTCAATTTATCTTCAAATTTCATCACCTTAACTTAAGTCCGTATTTTTAATTGATTTTACGAAATCCAAAATTTGACAAAACTTCAAATAATATACATAAAATTCAAATAACACTAGCACACATTAATTTTTTTTAAAAAATCCCACATTTTCATGCTCCGAATTTGGTTACAAAATTTAGAATGTTCTGAGACTAATAGTTCGCAATTGATACAGCTAATAGTCTTTGAATTGTTCCATGGGCATGTTTGATTTGTTCCACTATTTTTTTTTATTTCCTTTGAATATCGTGTCGACGAACTATTGGAACATTGAGACAAAACACGTGGAACATTGGTCCATTCAGTTTAGAACTTAATACGTAAAACATCGTTGATGAATTATTGGAACATAGAAACCAAATGTGTGGAATATTTCATTTTACCTACCGAAATATTCAACTCCCACTCTAGTTCGTTCCCCTGCCCAATTCAAAAGTTAAGCGATAGAACAACGTGGATGAACTACCGGAACATTTAAGAAGTAATGGTATAACATTTTTTATCTACGAAAACATATAATATATGATATTATTATTAGGCTAAAATATATACAAGTCAGGTTTAGTTTTGAAGATTTTGTTGTAAGGAATGAGATGGTTCGAATGGGATACGCAAGTTAAGAAGGTATAACCATTTGAATTACCGGATTGCAACAAAAAGCCATCTCAAACTCCGTTCATTGACATGGGCCAGGAGGTGCGTGACAATTGGCAAGCGGCTAAGGGCATGTATAATGGTACAAACAGCTGCTGTCTATAACAACTCTTCATATCACCTGTAGACAGCACTAAAAATAGCTCATACAATGGTGCAGACAGCTGCTGTCTTTTTAGCTGTCTTTATAGAACACACAATCTTTTAATGCTTTTCTTGTTTCTCGTGATACAATCGACTACAGGATTGTAGACAACATCTTTCTCTCTCTTCATTTTTTTCATCCACGTCAGCAAAAATCATACATGGTAGCGACTATAGGCGGCTGACATAAGCCCATTGTACATACTCGATTCTTTGCTCGAAGCGGCGTGTAGCACCCCTGGCAATGGGGGCAGTAGACTGTGGAGTAGTATTACTACTAGAGACCAAAATAAAAGGCAACACAACCTACGGGCCTTATGTACATGTATAGTCGTGCATGATAAGGCCACTTTGACCATATTTTGCAAGATTAGGCCCAACCAAAACCTTTTGCGGTCAGGCCTGCTGTGATGGGGCCGAATATTAACTTTCAGCCTTACTCATATATTCGGAGAGAGAGACCATTCAAACCAAAAGGAGAGGGAGACTGAATGAAATTTCGTTGCGAACTCTTTCAAATTTTATTGCGAAATTTTGATAATTTTATTTTTAAAAATTCATTCCCTAAACCTTAACTTCACACGAAATGATAAAAGCCAAATACTGTCGGGGAGGGGCCACTACTACAAAACAGGCTATAGTAGACGCCCCATCACAGCGGTTCCTTTAGAATCGTCTGTGTTGGGTCTGTCAACTCCGGGCCGGGCGGTTATTTGCCGATATCACTGACGGTTCTATTCACAAACCGTCTGCGGATAATCCAACCAATCGCAGCGGTTCTCAATAAGAACCGCTCAGCGATAAGATACGAGCGATTACGAATAAGAACCGCCTGCATGATAATTAGTTATCGCTGAGCGGTTCTAATTAAGAACCGTTTGTGATATCTGCTATCCCTCGCCGCTGCCGCTGCCTGCTGCCTTGCCGCTCTGGAGGCCTGTGTCACAGAGCGGTTCTTTAATAGAACCGTCATGAATGATCCTGACGGTTCTATTAAAAACCGTCAGTGATAGGTGCTATCCTGAGCGGTTCTTAACAAGCATCTCTCGATTGTTGGGCGGAAAACGAAATTTGAACATAATGGGCGGGTGCGAAACTTCGCTTTATATAACCTCCATCTCCTCCTCTACGGTCTCTCCTCCTCACAGCTCATACCTCCATCTCCTCCTCTGCCGTTTCTCCTCCTCACACCTTGCGCCCCGGCCTCCGTCGAGCTTGTCGCCCGCGGCCTCCTCCAACTCGTCCCGGCCTCATCGTCACCGGCCTCATCCAAACCATCACCCCCGGCCTCCTCCACCTCACCCCGACCTCGTCGTCACTGGCCTCCCACGACCTCGTCGCCTTCGGCCTCCACCACTTTGTCGCCCCGGCCTCCCACGACCTCACTCTCTCTACTCCCCCTTTGCTTTGTGATGTGGATTCTTGAGTTGATGCTCTTGTGATGTGGGTGATGCTCTTGTGATGTGTGTAGTTCATGTTGAGTTATTTGGTTTGGGCAAAAATATAGATGGTAGATCGCGCACCGTTCGGTAAAATCATCATAACTTTTGCATACGAACTCCGATTGCGGCGTTCTTTGGCTCGTTGGAAAGCTAACAAAAGCTCAATCAGAGGTCTCGAAAAAGTGAAAACCCCAAAAAGGTCGTTTAAGCGGCCTCCGAAGTTTTAGTAGCCGTTTTTTTTTTTGCCCAAAAGGCTATCACGAGCGGTTCTAAATAAGAACGTCGTGCAGCTCATCACGAGCGGTTACGAACAAGAACCGCGTGATATTATCTTCCTGAGCGGTTTTGATGAAAACCGTGCGTGATATTTTTCCGAGACGGTTTCAACAAAAACCGTCAGTGATAGTCTGTATCACGAGCGGTTTTGAACCGTCAGTGATAATTGCTGTTATCACAGACCAACAAATATAGGCGGTTCGAAAACCATCTGTGATGAGGCTTCCTGTAGTAGTGGGCATGTGTGTGGGGGAGGGGGGTGCTGTTGCCCCAAGGGCACAGACGAGGGTGCAATGTAACACCCTGGCCCAACACGGGGCCTAGAATTCCACTAAACTGCACTAATTATCAATTTTTAATAACAATTAACACTGAATTATAGCAAGCGTATCAATAATAAAACTCGTCCGTAGATCACAATAATGTAAGCATAACGATGTGACAATCATGGATAATTAATTCTTAGAAAGAATGTCAAGATAATAAACAAAGATCAACGCAAAACTAATCCAATCAAGTCTATTAAATGAATAATCAACTCCAACCTATCAACTAAGGCTAAGCAAGAATATCAAATTCTAATTATAATTCATCATACTAATAAAATCTCTCATGGCCACTGTTTCATGTAATTGAATGTGTGATGTGGTTCCAAGTGCGCTAGCCCTTCCCATGTTCAACGTCGTCAACGGTCACCTAAAAACAACAATAGAACAAGGGTGAGCGACTCAGCAAGCATAATAATATAAGCAATTATTAATCAACTGTAAACCATAACATCATAAACATCAACTTTTTTTCTTTTCTTTATTGTCATGCTCATTCATCCAATTATCTTTTCATTCAATGCATCCCTATGCTACATGTCCACATGCACTTCTTTCGCGTATACCGGTATAGTATGAGTGAACACTCACGACAATGTTCACTCCCAAGCCCGTCCTCCTCAAGGATTGGGGACCTCCTCCACTCCTGTGGAGGTGTGTGATCACAATGATTCTCTTATGCAATGATGCTTATGAATGCACAATTATTCATAGGTTCATATAATACCATCATCCAATATTCTCAAATGCATCAATACAGTTACTTTCATAACCATTCACTTGTTTGCAATTAAATAAGATAAAAGAATGAAAAATATAATGGTAATGAGTGGTAAAGAATACAACGATCAACCAATGAACACTGTCTACCATGCACTTGCCTCTTTATCCATGTGAAGCTGGATAGCGAAGCGGCGACAAACCGCTAGAGACCATACTACCTGGACAAACATGGCAATACTCAACTCAAAATCACAACATTCTGCATTCACACTTTATAATTATTGTCACATAAGTCTACTCCAAACCGACCCAATTAACCCAAAAATATCGGACGCACTACCTCTTGTCCCAATAGTAAAACAACTCTAACTTAATCATCCAAACTTCAAATTCAATCATCCAAGACTTTACGGAATGCTCACGAAAAAACCTACAACTTCCTAGTTATGACTAATATCGGTTATACAGTTTTCTACCCTGTTTATTTAACCGAAGATCACCCCAGAATCTGTCAGAGACAGTCCATTTCATAATTTTATATCTTTAATTCTAAAACTTGAAAATATATGAACGATACCAGTTTTGAAAACTACTCAAAATTTTCTAGCTAATTCAAGTCATCACCAAAATTTAATTCTTTCATTTACTATATGACAAACAGCCCATCTACACGATCTCTGCCAACGACACTTGAATTTTGGACAACAACATTCTCGAAGCCGTAACTTTTATCCCGCGACTCCAAATCTTGTGATCTAGACTTTCCTAGAAATCTAACGAAATTATCTACATCTTTTCTAATTGGACGAAATCCTGAATCAGAGCCTAAATACCTTGAATTGCCACTACAAGGTTCTGCGTCACAACTCGACGAACTAGGGCTTATAGAAAACTACACTTTCCATAGACCAATCGATCTATGAATTGCACAATGATTAATCTATGATAAATCTCAGGATTATCATACGTTACCCAGGGGCGAAACCAAATTGTATTAGCTAGTGTCACAGGACACCGGGTATAAAAAACAATTTAGTAGAGATCAATTTATATATACCACATATGCACCCCCTAGCCCAAAAACTGTGCACCCCGGAGTCATCTCGAGGCAACAGCAGCACACGACCAGTGGCGACGCAGCAGCTCTCGGGTTCATCGCTAATGATGCTAATGATGTTGTGGTTCATCGCTAATGATGATGTGGTTCATCTCTTCATTAACTTGAAAGAACGTAAGTACTAAAAGTTAATCTATTTATAACTACTTATTTTTTTATCATTCTACTATATTTTACTTGAGAATTTGAAGATATTTTGTTCTCTTCTTTTTTAGACCATTGAGGTTGGATAATGTATTTTCCAATACAACCATCTTTTGTTAGTGGTTTCGTCCTTAGTTATTTTATTTTGGTAAGTGTTGGCGCGATCTATGTGCGTACAATGATAACCGCATAAGCTCAATGATCGTTGTAGTTTTTCACCTGAGTATCCAGGGTTATCGATCTCAAGGAACAGTTTAGATTACTACGCTGACAATTACTTACTAACAAGAACGTTGTATGAAAGATTTAATCTAAAAAAACTAAATTACGAGATAATAGAAATCACTAAGGTTCTACCAAGACTAACTATATCTTACCCTGGTCTAGGTTCACTTACGCGTAAATCGACAAGTATACTATGAATTGGTACTAGGCTAAAATCGCTCTCACCCTACAGATAATACCACCTTTTTCACCGGTTCACCTGTCACATGATAAGGCTAATCTAAATGTAGCAAGCTCTGCACTATTTGATATAGATCGGTTGACTAAATCCAAATACCATGTTTCAATCTAGCAACTAATAAGTTGATTGCGGAAATCAACAAAATAACACAATATCAAATGGACTGATCAAAGCAATAAAGTATCATAAGCATCAAATAGGCTGATCAAAGCAATTTGGGCCGAAAAGGGTGTCTCGGGGCCCAAAGAGCCGATCGGTGCAGGCCCAGCGCCGAGCGGCACAAGATCTTAGCAGGTCGGGCTCTGACAGCTTCCAACTTTCGTAACTTTTGTATCTGACTTCCAATTTGAGCAAATAATATATGCATTTCGATTGGCTCGATAAGGCGGATGTCATGATAACCTCCAATTTATCATTTGATGAAGTTCATTTTTGCATATTTTCCCAAGGAAGCTCTTTATCGACTCTTTTTAGCCAATTTCCTACGGAAAAAGTGAAATATAACATATCTCTGGATTTTGTTAGGGTTAGTTGCCAAATAGCACAATTTAGCACAAATACTGAGATAAATGATAATAATATGGGGCGAGTAAAGTATAAAAAACGAGCACTAATTGTAAGCATATTGATTGCCACTTCTTTATTATTTTACATTGTCGTCGGTTATATCGAATTATTGATGTTAAAAATAGGCGCACGTGCTATTATTTAGTATAATATTGCTTGAAAATTTCATATGTTGCTATATACATAGTGAAGTAGTGAACCCCGGTCAAATTCGTTCTGCTTCCGCCCTAACGTTATCCACAAGAAAAACACCGCCTATCACAAAATCCCGCGCAAATCCTTTCTCTTCCTCTTTTCTTTCCTTCTTCTCCTTTCCTTCCCCCTTGCTGGACGTCATCCTGGTTTTATCCTTGCTTATTTCCTTGTTTTTTGTCCCTTTGCCTTGGTGTGTATCCAGCAGCAGGGCTTCGGGTATTTTTGTCCCTTTGCCTTGGTGTGTACCATATTTTCTTCATTTCGAATGTATGAATGTATGGATGTGAATGCCAACGTTGTGGATGTATATACTAGCCAATGATTATGGGACTAGTATGGTATACACACGAGGGCTTCGGTATTCAAATCCCGGGGTCCGACAATATGGATGCACATCCAATTATTTATCACTTGGCTATAAGTTTTGCTTGGATTTCTGCAAAAACAAATATCACGCAGGAATGGCAATTTCTTCTTTCTTATTTGTTTAATAGATGATTAGCATGATCATAAGAGAGAGAGAGAGAGAGAGAGAGAGAGAGAGAGAGATGTAACACACATGATAATAGGGGTATTGGAATATTTATATTAATTTATTGTGTTAAGCATGGGTTTTCACGTGACTTCCTACAAGCCATGTTAAATTTGAAGATATTGTGTGTGCTGCCACATCAAGCCTTGAGCCTTTAGGTTAGAGACAAGAACGAGACTTCCTTGGAAAAAAAAGACATACCAAGCTAACTGGAGATAAAACTATATATTATATATTAATATAAATAACATGTGAGATTGAATCATCTCATTTGCTTCGAGGGGTACCTAGAAATGCCCACAATAAACCGTAAAAAGGCAACAAAAAAAATCTGGGCCACTTATTTTGGTAATGTCGGATTATAACGGTGTAGATTAACCAGATATAGATTAATAGCTAATATAATTCTATAACAACTGTACACTATTTTGATAATAGATATTAGAGTTGTAAAGCAAATACAATTGTATTTTCAAATCTAGCAGGCAATTGCGTGGTCAATTTCGGCTAGTTGTTACCTAAAGGTCAGACGATGAAATTGTCTATTCTCTCAAGTGGGGTATTAACAGAAACACAGAAGACATAGCTGGAATTGATAGCATTCATTGCATGGCCTCAATGAAAGTACAAACAGATGGTGTACATGCATTACATGAACTAAGCAACATTAATTGCTTTAACTTCAAAGGAATTTGCAGCACCATGACACCGGAAAAAAAAACTACCAGTTGCTTTATTTGTAACGTGCTGGTTTGCGGTTACCATTCTGGCCATGCTTCCCAATTAGCTTAATGTGCAGTTGTCTTTTGTGTCGATCTTGCCCAAGTGACAATAACAAATACACATATTTTGTCATACACCTTGTCGAAAAAGCGGAAATAAGTAATCCTCCATGTTTTCATGAAGAGCATGACACAAAACACCACCCAGAGGCCAAGAACAAATCCTGACACGAGGCCGAGGTAAAAGAACATTGGCTCAGAAACAAGTGCAGTTGTTCTCTTGTGATCACCATCACCTTGCTTTGATGCAGTATCTCCCAAGCAATTCCTTTGAAGAGGAGGCCCACAAAGACCATTGTTGCCGCTATACATATATGGATTGTTCGCGTAGAGGGTGTCAAGTTGTGATCCTGATGGTATTCTTCCTGACAGATTGTTGTACGACAAATCCAAGCAGCTTAAAGACGTTAAATTTGACAGGCTTGACGGGATTTCTCTAGAAAGCCTGTTCCTTGAGAGGTCGAGTGATTCCAATGACTGCATGGCCCCAATCTTGTCCGGAATTTTTCCACTCAGGCAATTGCGTGACAAATTCAGATTTCTCAATGAAAGGTAAGCTATATCTTCTAGAATTCGACCAGTTAAGCAGTTGGACGACAAGTCGATGCTGAACATATCCCAAACTATCCCATCATAAAAAAGTTCTTGCCGCTTCGTGACCACAGACAAATGATAATCATAGTGTATGTAGTCATCAGCATCAACAACATACTTTCCTGTCATCGTCGTTAAATTTGACAAATGCCTAGGTATAACACCTGAAAATCTATTCCCTGCTAGATTCAAACCAGAAAGATGTTTAAGATTGGTGATGCTGGATGGAATATTCCCATAGAACGTATTGTAGCTTAGTGATAGGTACTGTAATTCCATCAAGTCTCCAATCCACACAGGCAATCTTCCAGAGAAATTGTTATTTGAAAGATCCAGAAAAGCTGGATGTGAGCAGCTTTGCAGGAAAGATGGGAACTTGCCTGAGAACCTATTGTTACTTAAAAGAAGATATGTCAGATCTTTCATCCCAGAACATTGAGAAAATTCTCCCTCCAAAAGATTGTCGGCTAGATCTAAGAACCCCAACTCTTGAGATTTGCAGATAGATTTTGTAACATGTCCTGATAGAGCGTTTTTTGAGATGCTCAAATAGCTGAGGTTTCTTGGCAACGGAGGTATTTGGCCTGTTATTTTGTTTGAACCTAGATGGAGTTCTTCCAATGACATGGTTTCCATATTTGTTGGCAGGCCGCCGCTGATTTGATTGTTGGAGATGTACAAATATGTGGTCTTTGAAAACACGCTAGAAAACCAATCTGGAAGCTGACCGGTTATACCATTGCATGAAATGTCAATCCAATCAGTACCTGCCAACCACTGAAGCCATGCAGGAAACTGAGGACCCAATTGGCAAGATGCAAAAGATATACGCTCTAGTCTAAAGGGGGGCAACCATTCAGGACCTACCACAATCTTCAAGTGATTATGAGACAAGTCTATGTATTTTAAGCTGTGCAGACCAGCAAAGTGTTCTTCTGTGATGACACCATGCAAGTCATTGAAGCTTAGGTCCATGCTAGTCAAGTTAGTGAGCATAGTGATCTCAGCGGGTACCAGTCCGGTAAGTTTGTTGTTGGAGAGGTCGAGAGTGACTAGACTGGTAAATTGGGACATACCAGTTGGTAGGGTTCCGGTGATATTGTTGCCCGCCAAAAGCAATTCCCGCAGTTTCTTAGATGGACAATTCGACAAACTCTCAAACAACTCTGTTATGTTCCCAGACGAAAGGCTTGAATCAAGGTTTAGGATTTCTAGATTGCATAGGATCCTCAGCAAGTTTGGAGCCATAATTGCCGTGCCAGATTTATTGCCCGCGTCAATGTTGGATGAATAATCAAAGACAAGGAGGGACGTCATGTCTCCTAGTGCATATGGAAATTGACCGTACAAATAGCTACCGTGAAGGTCGAGGTGCTTGAGGCTTGTCAAGTTCCAAAACCAACAAGATGCTGATGGGTGGTAAAAATGGTTCCAAGAGAGGTCAAGTTTCTCAAGTTTTGTGAGGTTTAAGTGTGGGAGCGATTGGTCTGCACTCTGCAGCCAGCATGGAGAAAGATGGAGGGCTCTCAAAGAAGGAATCTTGTTCACGATATGGGGCCAATCAACTGCCGTGCTCAGGTCTACCCAGTTCAGGTTAAGATAGTGTAGCGAAGCTAGATTTGTTAACCATGCTAAATCTGTTGATAGCATACCAAATCCCATGTAAGAGAGGTCGATATATTGTAGGTTTGAAAGATTACCGAGCTGAGGAGGCAGCATACCGGTGAACGGTATGCTGGAGAGGTTCAGATATCTCAGGCTCTTGAGAGAGCCCAAGAACTCCGGGAAACGACTGGTCGGCCCCTCCAGGGAGTTCGAGCTGAGATCGAGGTGCTCCAGATGCTCCAGAGAGAGCAAAGATGGAGTTATCTGGCCAACCAAAGCTGTCTGCTCGTAGACGATGCTCCAGCGAGGCAACTGGGTGGCAAGTCGAAGCTCGATGACATGGTGGCCGCCTGTTCGGTTGCTGCACCGGACGCCCCTCCACCGGCAGCAGTCCTCGCCTCGCCGCCACGACGCGAGGCGGCCCAAGGGGTCCTTGGTGATGCCTTTCTTGAAGGCCAGCAGCGCGTCCCTCTCACGCTGCACGCACGCGCCAGTGGCCGTCGGCTGGAGCTGCAGCGCATGGGAGGCGAGGGACGTGGCGGCGGCCACGACGAGGACAAGGAAGCAGCTGGCGGCGGGACGCATGGATCGATCGGTCGGCTGATTGCTAAGTTAATTTGTTGCGCTCTTTCGTTGCGTACGTGCAGTGCTGTGCAGCCAGCTTCATGGCACTTATGTAGGCATCTCGATCGATCTAGTCTACGGCCACGATCTTTTGAAATATTATAGTTTGCACTTGTCAACGTACAGTCTCATGGAACTTATCCATTTAGTTCAACTGGTCTAGATAGTCAAATACAATTGTTTTATCATGGCCATCATTCATTGTATAGTTGTTAAATGTGATAGTGGCAACAAATTTTTGAAGAAGCGCGCCCTATATCTTGCTTGTGGATGCACTCGCGCGTGTGATTGTGCATGTGTGTCAACCCTTATAGTCTAAAAAAATTATTGAGACTTACGATGTCTATTTATTTTAATCTCGAGGCTACTACAGTAATGAAGAATTATTAGAACATAATTTGCTTGACAATCTACAACTGCAACCTTCTATAAACATACGACATGCATGAAGATTTAAATATACCACACAATCACGCATAAAACAAAACTTTCTTACGGCAATCATGAGCTTGGCCGTGGCCAGGTTTGCCAGCTTTGGCAGTCCAGACTCGTCACCATGCATCATACATGGTCAATTTGTCAACAGGTCATATACAATGAGTTTACATTAGCTGTCTATAGCCGTTGTCACATAAAATTTAAGCTGATGTGGATGAAAGAGAATAAAGAGAGAAATATGCTGTCTACAATCCTGTAGCCGACTGTAACACCAGAACCAAGAAAAGCATTAAAAGATTGTGTGTTGTCTATAATCCTGTAGCTGACTGCATCAACACAACCCATTGTATAAGCTGTCTTTCTCTGTTGGAAAGCGTAAGCCTCAGAAAATACGCTTTCGAAGTCACTCTTTTATTTATTTCTAGGGTTTTCAATACGAACCGTGTGATAGACCGAAACTAGATGTACGCTAAGAACTGTGTGAGTGAAGAGTACATTAATGGTGTGTTTACTTTTACAAGAGCTACCGAGGAGGATATGTTGTATAAGGGGGGCAAAATATATGTACTATCCATGCATTGACTGCGGGAATCTGAAAATGTTTAAGAACCAAACGCAGATCGAAGCACACTTGATTCGAAGGGGTTTCAAAAAGGGGTATACACGTTGGACCGGTCACGGTGAAGAGCAGATTATACAGGAAGGTAGTAATAACGACATTGCCGAGGAAGTCAACGATATGCCGCCGGATGATGTCGATTGTGGTTCTGATTCAGATAGGCTGCACGATGACAATCTGGATCAGATGCTTCGTGATTTAGAAGTGAACTATAGTGAAACAGAGTTTGGTAAATTCAAGGGCTTGATGGAGGACTCGAAGAAGCCTTTGTTCCCGGGCTGCAAGCCGGAATACAAAAGGTTGTCATCCGTGTTTGAACTGCTGAAATTGAAGGCAAGCAGCGGTTGGTCCGACAAAGAGTTTCACGACATTTGTTAGGTCTCTTAGTGGACATGCTTCCGGATGGAAATGAGTTGCCCAAAACCACCTACACATCCAAGAATGTTCTTTGTCCATTGCAAATGGAAGTAGAAAAAATACATACATGTCCAGAACAAGCTGTATCCTCTCTACCGTAAAATGCATAAACATGCATATATGTCCGTGTGCAGCGCATCCCGATACAAGCGTAAGAATCAATCGGATGATGGCGAGGGAATCGAGGTGAAGAAAGGACCTCTGCTAAGGTGGAGTGGTATCTTCTGTAATTCCCGTTTGAAGCGGTTTTTGCGAACCCAAAGGATGCAAAAGCTGTTGTGTTGGCACTCGGAGGGCGTAAGCGAGGATGAAAAGCTAAGACACCTGCTGATTCCACCCAAAGTGGAGAAACATCGATAGGAGTTTTTGTAGACTTCGATGTGGAACCGATGAATATCTTGTTTGGATTGAGTATAGATGGAATGAATCCTTTCGGTAACATGAGCGAGACATATCACTTGGCACGTGACTCTATGTATCTACAACCTTCCTTCTTGGTTGTGTATGAAGTGGAAGTATATATTTTGCTATCGATACTTATCCAAGGGCCGAAACAACCTAGGAATGATATTGATGTTGTTGGACCAAAAAGACGACTAGAGTGGGGTGAATAGGAGCACACTCACTTTTTCACTTTGATCGGATTCAACACCACTTTCACTCCAATAGCTATGGAAGCTATGAAGATCAATCTACAAGTACAGCGGAAAACTTGTATTGAATCCAATCTAGACCCCAAAGCAAAACACCAAAACAAGAAGGCTCAAACCCTAAGAGCAGTCAGACCGGTGTGTAACTTGCGGTCTGACCGGTGAGCGGTTTGACCGTGATGTAAAATCGGTCGGACGGTGACTCGAAATGATTAAAATGCAGACCCAAGTTTCAAAACACAAATTGATCTAACTTTTGATCTACAAGGGAAAACTCCACAAAACTTGACACACACCTTCTCAAAGATATTAGGAACCTATTCCAATCAAGGATCGTGAAGATCCATGCCAAAGTTCCTATCTTTTTCAATTTGAACGAAGGTGGTTCAAAAACCGAGTCAAATACGAAATATGATCTAGGCTCGTGGGTAAGAGATGATCAAGATGATCCTAGATGGGTTTCCACATGTCACAGCAAGCTAGATCAAGTGAAAAAACTAAGAGAAAACTCGAGGATCAAAGAAAGACTCAAAATCACCAAATAGAGAAAAGGAAAGCAAATAGACTCATCTTGAGGAAACTTTCCTTGGATTGATTTTGATATGGTATTGGTTTACAACCACTCCATCAAGGAGGACAAAGACTCAATACATGAGCATGAAATCAAATCTAACTCTCTAGAACCCTAACCTCGAACTATCCTCTCCCTAAGCAAACTAGGGTTTCAAAACAATGAAAGGGTTAAGGGGGTGCAACCACCACCCTTCTCTATTTATAGTGAAGGCTTAGACTTTCTAAAAGATTGAACCCTAATGGGCACCCATTAGACCCACACACAAACGGTTCACACACGCACGTATTTTAAAGCGTTGTCTTCATCTCCTCTTGACCTAATCCTCTTCTCCTTGCGCCATCTTGCGCCGCGGGTTGGCAAAAGGTCACCAAGGCGGTATTTGGTAAAATTACAAAAATACCCCTTTTCGATCTTTTTGCAAAAACTGAGTTCCATCTTCATGAAGCACTTCCATGCTTCGCCACGTGTAGGTTGATCCAACGGCTCTCATCATGTCGGCAAGTCTCTCCCATCCGGCTCCCATCGAAACCACCATGGCACTTGCACCGACCCCCGCGCCGCTTGATCCAACCCGTCGCACCTAATTGTCCGTTCGGTCATCCTTGCCCAATTTGCACCATGCTTGAATCCATTAACCTCACCCGCCATCCTCGATCGTTCTGAACCTCAGCTCTCCAAGCCTAGTCCCGATCATCCTCGCTGTTGATTGCCGTTGACCTCCAAGCGACCTACACAACAATAGACCAAGAAATCGATTAGAGAATAAGTTCTTCGCAACTTGACCCATGTTAGTCAAAACATGCATCATACAACACATATGCACTGAAACCCATGAATATGACCTAACCAAACAATCATCGCCACCGAGTTGGCCAATGAACAAACCAAAAGCTGGTCGATCGCCACTTAGGCTTGTCGATCCACACTGCTGGCTTGTCGACCGCCAGTTGGGACTTAGCCAAATTTCCTCCTAGAAATCCAAACCCTCTGGAATTTTCAAACCAACAGAACTTTTGCCTGGAAGCTCCAAAAATTATGAGACCAAGTGTAGTAGAATCTTCTCTCTTGCCTACACCCTCTATTTTTGGCCCAGCTCCTAAATCCAAAAACACATTATGGCCGGTCTGATTGATTTCCAAACGCCAGTCTGACCGCCACTCTGGCCGGTCAGACTGCCACCTTGGCCGATCAGACCGCCACTTGCCTGACAGTAGTTTGAACTTTGCCGAAAACGCGTGGTTCGACAAACCTTCAACGCCATTGCCAATTGTATCATCATCCTAAGATCGTGAGCATATCCCCATGATATCCACAGATGTGTACCTAGCACCATTGATGGAAGATCTAAAAATATTGTGGATCGAAGGGGTACAGGTATGGGATACGTACAAACGAGAGAACTTCACTGTACGCTCCTTGCTGTTTTGCACGATAAATGATTTATCATGCCCTTGCTAACCTGTCAGACCAGAGTACAAAAGGGGGCCAAAGCATGTACTCGCTGCTTAGATAATACCGAGAGTGTGTGGCTGAAGCACTCATGCAAAATCATGTATATGTGTCACCGTAGGTTCCTCCGGGGGGCTCACCCATACCGCAGGATAAAGAAATAATTCGACAGAGGGAAAGAGGACAGTTCAGCTCCAAGTTATTTAAGCGGAAAAGAGGTCTATGATATGGTTAAAGATTTAGATGTTGTGCTCGAGAAGGGGCGTAAATCGAGGACCCGTGAGAAGAACATCCTAAAGAAGAGATCAATATTTTGGGACTTACCTTATTGGGAGCACCTAGAAATTCGCCACTGCATCGACATTATGCACGTAGAGAAGAATCTATGTGACCGCTTGATTGGTCTCTTACTGAACATTCGTGACAAAACAAAGGATGGTGTTAATGCACGGCTTGACTTGGTTGATATGGACATCAGACCTGAGTTAGCACCGACAAAGACAGATAAAGGATGAACGTACCTCCCCCCTACTTGTTATACTCTGTCCAAGGCTGAGAGAACTGAAATGTGCTAGTGCTTGCATGGTGTGAAAGTTTTGTGCGGTTACTCTGCGAACATGAAGAAACTTGTTTTGATGGAAGATTTGAAGTTAATTGGCATGAAGTCTCATGATTGTCATGTGCTGATGACACAGATGCCCCCTGTTGCAATTAGAGGTATTTTGTCGATCAAGGTCCGAGAGGCAATCATGGGGTTGTGTTATTTCTTTAACACAATTGCTCAGAAGGTCATCGATCCTAAAGGACTAGATGCTCTGTAGAATGAGGTGGTGACGACTCTATGTCATCTTGAGATGTATTTCCCTCTGTCATTTTTCGATATCATGGTCCATCTCATTGTTCACATTGTGAGGGAGATAAAGATGTGCATGTTCCTACGTAGCATGTACCCATTCGAGAAGTTCATGGGAATTCTCAAGTCCTATGTATGGAATCGATCTCAGCCGGAAGGCAGCATCGTCGAAGGTTATGCAACCGAAGAGGTCATTGAGTTCAGCGTCGATTACATGGCTCAGGTCGAACCAATAGGTGTGCCTCGACCTCGCCATGAGGGAAGGCTTGAGGGTATTGGGACCATCGAAAGAAAAGCAATCACTCTAGAGATGAGAGCGTATGTTCAAGCCCATTTCACGGTCTTGCAACACATGACCGAAGTGTCCCCGTATATCGACCAGCACAAGGATGTGTTTCGGCAATCCGGAGCGGCTGGATGTTTGGATCACGAGATAGCACAATAGTCGGTTCAACCAATGGTTGAAGGAGCGACTCGCTAGGAAATCATCAAGTGATACGTTGACATGGTTGGCAAAAGGACCAACCTTTACAGTTGTGACATGGCAAGGTACGACATAAAATGGGTACACATTCTATACGCAGGCTCATGATATAAAGAGCACTAACCAGAATAGCGGTGTCTACATAGATACGTTTAGTACCGATGGGTTGAGGAGCTCCTACTATGGGTTCATAGAAGAAATTTGGGAGCTCGACTATATGCTTTTCAAGATCCCCTATTTCGGTGCCATTGGCTCCATCTCCCATAGGTGAAGGTCGACAGTGCGGCGTCACTACCGTGGACCTCGAGCGTGTCGGATACAAAGATGAACCATTCGTACTCGCTAACTAAGTTGTTCAAGTCTTCTATGTAACCGACGAGGCAAATAAGAAGTGTCATGTAGTTCTTCATGGAAAAAGGAGGATTGTCGGAGTTGAGAATGTAGTGGGCGAGATCAATTTGACGAGTTACCACCTTTCGAAAACAGCATAAGGGTCGAGGAAGAACAACGTGACGAAACTAGCTACATACGCGTCGATCATCATGAAGGGCTAATTTTTAAAGGAGATAAGCAAGTGGAATGATGAATGAAATGTTTATATGTCATATGTTCTGAATTTGCATTTATGTATATGAGAATGTGTCATATGTGAATTTGCATTTATGTATATGAGAATGTGTTATATCTGAATTTGTGAAATGGATGTGCTTGTTTCTGAAATGATTGTGAATTGGATGTATATATGTATTTGGTGTGTTTCTGCTTATTTCAGAGGGCATGGCTAGCATTTCCTGAGGCTAGCCAATAAACAGAAATAGATGTAGCAATACAAAAGAATATCACAAACGGTTCCTTAAAACAAACTGTCTGTGATTATCTATCATAGACGTTTTCATCTAAAGAATTGTCTTTGATACATTAGATATCACAAACGGTTTTATCTAAAGAACTGTCTATGATATCTGATATATCACAAACGGTTTTATCTACAAATTGTCTGTGATACATCCGATATCACATACGGTTTCATCTAAAAACCGTCTATAATACATACATATCACAGACGGTTATTTATTGGAACTGTCTATGATATCCAACCCTATTTATATTCGGACTCTAGGGTTTGCCGCATCCCTCACTCAAACGATTAAGTTTCTCTAACATCCCACCTCCCGAACCCGTTGCTGCCATCCTCGACGCCACCTCCTCCTCGAGCCCGGCGAGCCTCCTCCCCGAGCCCACCACCTCCTCCCCGAGCACGAGCCGCCGCTTCCTCGAACCCAACTCCCCTCCTCCCCGAGCCCAACTCCTTCCCTCCCTCGAGTACGCGTCGCCTCCTCCTCCCCCGAGCCCGGCTGTAATGTCCCATTTGTTCAGAGTTTCCTGTAGTTTTCAAAATAAAAAGAACCATTTGGATTTGTTGAGAATTCAAAGCTTAACTTGAGTTTTCAAAAGAGATTTAATTGACTAAAATCAAACTTTAACTAAAATCAGCTTTTGCCCTTTTGAGCTGTGTTGGAGTTCTTTCATTGTCTTTGTTTGCCTTGTGCTTGGCCTTGGCCCAGTGCTTTTCTTTCTTCTCTAGTCCTCCCTTGCCCCCTGGACCTTCTCTAGTGTTTTCTGTTGGGTCTTATTTTGTCCTCCTCCAGACCTTCTCTTGCTCGGGCCCCTTTGTTGGTCTAAGTCCTCTCTCTTTTGAGTTTAGACCAGCTCGGGTTTGTGTTTCAAACATCTTTGGTCTCTCGATCTTTCCCTGTATCTTTTGTTTGGACTTCCCTTAGTCCAGACCTTCCTTTTGTTGGTTTGAATCTCTTTCTGTTTAGGACCTCCCCTTTGGAGATCTTAGCCGCTCAGACCTCCCCTTGTTAGATCTGGCCATTAGGACCTCCCTTTGGAGCTCCTAGCCGCTCGAGATCTCCCCCTTGTTAGATCTAGCAGTTAGGACCTCCCCTTTGGAGATCTTAACCTCTCAGACCTCCCTCTTGTTCAGATCTGGCCGTTAGGACCTCCCCTTTGGAGATCTTAGCCGCTCAGACCTCCCCCTTGTTCATATCTGGCCATTAGGACCTCCCCTTTGGAGATCTTAGCCGCTCAGACCTCCCCCTTGTTAGATCTAGCCGTTAGGACCCCCCCCCTTTGGAGATCTTAGCCGCTCAGACCTCCCCCTTATTTAGATCTGGCCGTTAGGACCTCCCCTTTGGAGATCCTAGCCGCTCAGACCTCCCCCTTGTTAGATCTGGCCGTTAGGACCTCCCCTTTGGAGATCTTAGCCGCTCTGTAACATCCCAATTTTCTGAGCTTTAAAATCTTTTAAATAGTTAGTAGGAGAAAATTCACCATTTGGATTTTATTTGAATTTAAATCCAAAGCTTAATATGGACTTTGTACATCAAAACAATTTAATATGATTAAAGTCAACATCAACAATGGACAAAACTATTTTATTTGGGTTCTATGAGCTTGGATATATTTTCTAGATTTTTCTAGAATTTTTCTAAGTTCATTTGCTATTTTCTATTGCTTATTTGAATTTCTGGTATTTTATTAAAAAGGAAAAGTATTTAAAAATCTCAGATTTCTCCGTGGACGAAACCCCTCTCTGCTCCAAATTGGCCCGGCCATTTGTCAGCCCATCCACCCGCCTTTCGCCCGTCCCTGTCGGATCAACGAGCGACGCTCGGATCGGCACCTCCCGCATGCGTTAGCGTTTCCATTTCGCTGCCAGTGGGCCCGTGTGCATCGTCGTCTCCATATCGTCTTCGTCCTCGCATGAGCCCGAGCCGTGTCCGCCATGGTTTCCTTCGAAGCTCCATCCGACAACGGCATGATTGGCCCGCAAATCCCGTGTCAATCTCGTCTTTTAAATCCTGAATCTCTCTGCATCTGTTTTGGAACCTTATCTCCTCCGAATCGCATCTCAACCTCTTGAATTTCCTTATCCTCTTTTGCGGTTCCGAGTTGAACTCCGCCACCGTTGCGCCTCCTAGCCTCGCCCGAGCCCTATAAATAGGCACCCCGGGATCGCAAGAACACCCTCAACCCAAAACCCAGATCAATTTCGCCTTAGATCCACCCGAGCCGCCACTATTCGAGCTTTAGGGTTCTTCATCGAAACCCTAAGAACTCGAATTCCGCCGCCGCCGTTGGTGCTCCGCTCCCGTGGACAACGCCACCGTCTTCCTCGTCACAGCTGCTATCTCGTGCCTCTCTCCGTTGCCCCGGAGCGCTTCGATTTGCCGTTCCCGACAAAAGCCGCCGTCGTCCTCCGCTCGGTCCACGATTCTCGCTGCCCGTCCTCTCGGTGCCAACTCGGGTAGCCCTGCGCGCAATAACCTCCCGTCGCAATGCGCACATCCACCGCTAGTCCTGCGCCGCCGCTTGCCGTTGTCGGGTCGGACCAAAACCTTCGTCGGCGTCTAGTTGACGTGGTAGCCACCTCAGCGCCGCATCATCGCTTTGGGCGCCAGTGTCGGTAGGTGTCGCCGAAGTCATTGACGGTGCCAAGACGCACCCGCCACCAAATTAACCGATCCACAACCCCAATGGACTTAGTCCATGGTGCACCCTGTCTATGACAGTGGGTCCCACCTGTCAGGTGGATTTCTTTTTATTTTTCTTTCCGGTGGAAAATCCTTCGCTGACGTTAGCCGACGTCATTATTCCGATTTTCTGTTAAAGAATAATTCGGGATAATCCAAAATTAGGGTTTTCTTTAGATTTCCAACTTCCCAAGCTCATATCTTTTGCATCCGAACTCCGATTGAGCCCATTCAAATTTCTAAATTCATCTAAAATCAAGATCTATCTATCTGAGATTTTTATTTAATTTTTGGAATTTGTTTTGCCTCTGTTTTTATTTATTTTTGTTTGTTTGTTTCGTTTGCGAGTAGACGTTGATACCTCGGGAGGTTTTGAAGAGCAAGGAGCATCTCAAGACCAAGATCAATACTAGGACCTTTTCCAAGGCAAGTTATACCTTTGATCATATTGAACCCAGTTTTCAAAAGTTATATTGATTCAAAGTATTGCATTTACTTTAATTATTTATTTCAATGCTTTTGGGATTAGTTAATGCCCAATTTGTTATGACCTCCTTGCCTAGTTGTATGCCATAATCTTTTGTCATCCTAGTTTGGTTTGTTTAGTTGGTGCTATTGTATTACCAACGTGGGTTGGTTAGATGCGATTAGATTGCTTAGCCATGCTACGAGTCATCATCTCATGTAAGTTGCGAATATAAATTTGACTAAGTGACTATAGAACTATGTAATAAAAACTATGTGTACTATGTGCTATTACTCGTTGATGGCATATGTTGCACTTAACTAACATGGTGGAAAAAGGTTTTGGACGGGGGCAAGTGGTCTGGTATACTTTTATGGTGGATCTGTGTTGGCGGGAAGGATAGGTTAGAATTGGGAAGTCTTGCCCCAGTCAATTAAGGACTTAACTTTGTGCGCCATTGAACTGAGTTTTTCGTACAACCACATGCTTGATGGGACGGGCCTAACTTAGTAAGTTATGGAGTCTTGACATTGATTACTCAAAGTTGTAGGTTAGGCTGGTCGGATTGGGTGGAGGTGTGTACTACCAAGTAGTCGATCACGGGCGGTTCGCCGTGTCCCGCCCAACGGTGTGCGCTCATGGTGGCTAAGCATACCGGAGTGTCAATGTCGAGATGAAGTTTCGAACTGTTTTGTTACGGCTAGTGCTAGCTACACTAGTTGTATCTTGTGGGTAAAGTGTACAACCTCTGCAGAGTGTTAATCAATCTATTCAATAGACGCGTCCGCTGGTCATGGACAATGCTCGGGATTTCACACGAGGGTAGATTTTATGAAAACTTTGGGAAGGAGCAGTGACTTAAGTCATATGGCTATGTGAATAACTTGCTTAGGCTATGTGTCTTTGTGAACTAAAAGCATCAAATTATTATTGTCTATTTGTTTTGAATTATGCTTTCAATCTATTACTCGTATTTAAATCGCAAATCTGCATTTACGCAAAAGAACCACGAAACCATTCCTTTGGAATAAGCACGGATCTATAATTGCATTTACGTGGTATGACTTGATGCAGTACAAGGTGTACTCATGCTTGTTGTAAAACATGCAATGAAGTGGAGGAGTCATCGCCGCTTTAGGAGGAGTTCATCGAAGGTGCTTGATCGTAAGGTCTTGATCGATCGGTTACTGTGGTGAATTGATGGGATTGCGCTGAAGTTTCTTCATTCCGCTGCTATTTTATTTCTTGCTAGCCCTGCGTGGCTTAATAATTGTAAACTTGACCATAAGGTCAAAACAACTATTTGTTATCAAATTACTCGCTTATGTTATTAATTGCTTGTGTGGATCTATATTCACCTGTGTTGACACTGTGTGCACTAGCGTGATCCTGGACTAATGCATTATACACAGAGGGTCCAGAATTGTATATTTTGGGTCCCGACACGCTCAGACCTCCCCCTTGTTCAGATCTGGCCGTTAGGACCTCCCCTTTGGAGATCCTAGCCGCTCAGACCCCCCTTGTTAGATCTGGCCGTTAGGACCTCCCCTTTGGAGATCTTAGCCGCTCAGACCCCCCTTGTTCAGATCTGGCCATTAGGACCTCCCCTTTGGAGATCCTAGCCGCTCAGACCTCCCCCTTGTTAGATTTGGCCGTTAGGACCTTCCCTTTGGAGATCTTAGCCGCTCAGACCTTCCCCTTGTTAGATCTAGCCATTAAGACCTCCCATTTGGAGATCTTAGCCACTCAGACCTCTCACTTATTAGATCTGGCCGTTAGGACCTCCCCTTTTGAGATCTTAACCATCCAGATCCCTCCTCTATTTGATCCAAGGGTCCCGACCTCTCCGGTGTTTGATCTAACGATCCAGACCTCCTCTTTGTTTGGATCGGATGGCCCGGACCTCTTTAGGTCTAGACCTCCCTAGCGTTTGGACTCACTGCCGGCTCTTGCAGTCGTACTGCTTGAGTTTTGCCTTTCTGGCCTTAGTACCGTTTGATGCTTATCGGACGGCCCAATCTTGTTGGAGCGTTCGGATGGTCCGAACATCCCTTTTCCTTTTAGCCCTCCGATCTGCATCGGACGGCTTGGTTGAGATGGCTCGTTCGCTTGGTCCGAACGACCCCTTTGCCTTGCTCCGTCCGATCAAGATCTGACGGCCCTTGTTCCTCCCGCGCATCCTTGTTTCCGCGGGCCTCCCTTTGCTCTCGGTCTTGACCGTCAGGACCTGCTCCTTGAGGATCTGACCGTCAGGACCTGCTCCTTGAGGATCTGACCGTCAGGACCTGCCCTTTGTGGATCTTGTCCTTAGGTCATCCCCGTTGTGTGTCTTTTGGACCTCCTGTCCATAGGACCTCCCCGTTGTGTGTCTTTTGGACCTCCTGTTCATAGGACCTCCTTGTTGAGGTGTTCCTTTGAACCTCCCTGTGTCCTTAGGACTTCCCCAGGTCGGACCTACCGCTTTCCTGGTTGGACCTACCGCTTGAACTTGGTCTTCATCGTTTGAGGACCTCCCCCTTGTTGAGCTAATCGTCTAGGACCACCCTGTCCTTTGAGCCTCCCTGTTCCCCCGGACCTCCCCCTTGTGTGTGTTTGGACCTCTTTGTGGTCTAAACCTCCTCCTTGTGTTAGGACCTTTGTGGTCAAGACCTCCTTGTAGTCTTTAGGGCCTTTTGTCCTCAGGACCTCCCTGTTGTCTTCAGGACCCTTTGTCCTCAGACCTCCTTGGTGTCTTAAGGACCTCCTCCTTGGACCCTCCTTCGTGGACCACACCCTTTGACCAAATCTGTTCCCCCTTTTGACTGGACCCCTTGCCTTAGGTTCTTAAGCGCATTTGATGTGGGTTGAAGTCACATTAAAATGATGTCCTTTCCTTTGTACTTATTCCTACTTTTTGTCACCTCCTTAGCCCTGTTTTTATCCTTTTGGTACTTGCTAGCAGTGTACCTTTTGTACCAATGCCTTGAACCTGGTCTTTCCCTTTTGGTGGTGCTTCTACTTTCTTTCTCCTTTAAATGGAGCACCAGGGGCATCCACTTCCTTCCTGTTCATCATTTTCAAACCTCTCCTTGGTTTCTCCCTATTCTGGAGAGCCTCCAAGCTCCTTTGGTTCGAACCTCTTTGGGTTTGGACCTCCCTCTCTCTGGACCTTCCCCTTTGTGGATCTTTTCCTTCTGTTCTTGTTAGTTCTGTTCGGTTTCCTTTTGGAGCTGCTTTATTTAGTTGTTTTTCTTTGCTTCGTGTAGATTCCATTGGTGCTGAGAAGCTCGAAGGTCCAACAGCCCTTGTTGAAGCTCAGCAGCTCGCCACTAAAGGCAAGTCGTGGGACCCTTGACCATCTTGATCCCATTTGCAAAAGTATTTTGATTTTAGTTAAACTTGCCCAGCTACTTTTATAGAAGCTGGTTTGGGTTTTAGTTAAATACCTATTGGTTTTATTCCTCCTTGTTTATTTGGCAATCCACATGTTGACATGTTTCCTTGAACGCCCTAGGATGGTACTGTTAGTTGGTCTTTTATTGTTATTGCCAACATGGATGCCGTTCTTGCTTAGCCACGCTTTAGTAGACGCTAGTCTCCTTATGATTCATTATTGCTAAACTTGACTAATTGAATTATGGAACTTTGGTTGGTGCCACTGATAAGCAACTAGGGTGGGAAGCCTTAGTTGTATTGTTTGTGGTGCGAGGCCACTCTAAAATATGTTGTGCCAAGACCAGGGTGGTCTTTGGCCTGGTGAACCCAAAACTGTTTTATGCTCGGGCGAGTTGGCAAGATGCGAGTAGTGGGTGCTCCAGAGTTGTTGCTATGGAGTCACTTGGGTGCTCCACAAGTTGTTGCTATGGAGTCACCTGGGTGCCCCGGAGTTGATGCTATGGGGTCACATTTGGGTTGTGGTTAGCCTCGTCTGAGCAACCAATTAAGGACTGAACCTTGGGAGCCATTAATCTGGGCCATGCTATGCAATCACATGTCCATTATGGGGTAGACCGGGTATAATAACTAGGGATGTTCTGGTTTAGTTCTGTTGTGGTTGAGCGTTGTCGCGCTGGCGCAAGAGGGGGCACGAATCCGGTGGAGGTTGTAGCCCACGTTGTAGCACACCGGAAGCGAAACCTCAGCGGACAGAACTAAGTCGGAGCGTACCTTTGTAAAAGCCCGGTGGTGGTCTCTACTTGATTCACATATCTAAGGTAACGTGTGTAATATCAAGCGACTACCTCTTGTGGATAAAGTTGTACACCTCTGTAGAGTAAATCTATTCGAATAGCCGCGTCCTCGGTTATGGACACGCCCGGAGATTTCGAAGGAGGGGTAGAATTCCTTTTCTAAAATTGTGTTCCTCCTGGGCGCTTTGGTGAGAAGTCATGACTTTTACCTCGAAGAGACCTTGGCCGGCTCCAGAGGGGTCATGGTTGGCTCACAAAGTGGTCCAGGGGCTGGTCTTGAGGTGCTCTGGAGTAGGCGCTCCAGAGAGGTTCGGGTTGGTGCCTTAGGAGTGAGTGGGTGCTCACTATCTCCTTTGCAAAATCAAATGTAATTATGTATTATTACTTTAACTTGAGCTTTGCAATCTATACATGTTATTTACTGTCAAACTTTGCTTTCTACAAACCATACAGCTCTCATTGTCAAGCCGTGCATAATACTACTTGCATACCTTACCCACGGCTTTCTGAGTACATTCAAAGTACTCATTGGCTTGTGCCCTGCTGTTTTGATCAGCAGCGGTGGGAGATCCAGGTGATCAGGTGCTCTCAGGAGGGGAGTTCTTTGAAGACCTTGCGCAGTAGGTGGCGTCCTCCACTCGGTAGCCTGTGGGCTGGCCGTATGGACCTTGCTGTGGCTTTGTTTCCACTGTGGTGTGTTGTCTCTTTTGTTGTTAGCCTTGTGAGGCACCCCATGTACAAACCTTGGCCATAAGGCCTCTTGTTAATATATGTGATCTTTTGGTCTGCCCTTCCCTTTGTGCGTGTTGTATGGATTTGATTACACTGATGTTGATCTATGCGAGCTAGCCAATCTGATCCTGGGACTAGCTCGGTGTGCGCAGGGCCAAGACCACCAGGAGTTCTTGGGATCTCCTAGGAGGTTCTGGCGGACCTCCTCTCGGATGTACCGAGTGGTACTACCGCTCCTTCGTGCGGTAGTACCGCGGCTCAAAAAAAAACCGGTTGCGACCATTTCCTGGTGCATCCCGAGGGAGCTCCTCACACCGGCGCGCCTCCCCTTCGATGTGGCCCTGCTGCTCCGGTGCTCCCTGCTCGTCCTTCTCCTCGATGCCCAAAGGTAACAGATGCTGAGTTGCCGACCCCAACGCCCCTTCTCACACATTGCTCAGATTGCTCAGTGGCTTTGATTGCCATCTGTTTCGTGAGTATCACAGCATTTTAATTTAATTACCCCTTTGCATTTGATATGTTCATATTGCAATGTGGTGTAGTGAGCTTGAGATGAATGCCTTGTGATGATAATAGTCTTGTACTGAAATTGTTTTGAGCTCTAATTAGAATGGAATGCTTACTACTGTTGATTGATCTTTACCATTTGGTCTGTTACTTTCGGTTGGTTAATTAATTGAACCTCCAGGTTCTGTGATCACATTCATAATACATGCTATTCTGTCAGTAGATCAAGTGTTGTTGGCTGACTTGGAGGATTTACATGTTTATATGTCAATTATGTCATTTAATTGGTATGTATACCCATACACATAGAGAATCTTATGATAATATATTCATGTGTGTCAGAATTTCTATTTCTCGTAAAGATGGCGTCCGCTCATTCTTCGTCATCGTCGCCTCATGAGTCTGATGTGCTGTTCTCTGGAAAATCCAAGCGCAAGGAAAGAGGAATATCGAAAAGGCCCAAGGGCCGATTTACCATCACGAGTCGATACGCTCAGGCCCTTCGAAGTCCTCGCTGAGAAGCGGCGTCGGCATTCCGGACAACGGTCGGAATAGCTGCACGCCAACGGGTCAAGATCACCTATGATTCATGGAAAGAGTCGACCAAAGATCAGAAAGATACACTGGTGACAGAAATTTTACGATCATTCCAGATCCCGGAACAACACCAGGCCTCCGTGCAACGATACACATTGCTAATGGCGTGCAAAGCATGGAGGAACTTCAAAAGAACGCTTACCAAGAATTACGTGGAGAAGGATCTGATGCCCTTCCAGAAGTATCCGTTCGTGGAGGAGTACTGAGAAGATTTTGTGGCGAAGATGGCGACAGATGATTTTAGGAGTGAAAGTGAGGCACATAGGGCCCTACAGGAAAAAAACATGCACCCCCCACAGACTTGGCACCGCTGAGTATGCGGGTAAACTCATGCAATGGAGAGATCAGGACGAGCATGCAAGCCGGTTGGACGCCTCCCCACCATTTGCCGAGATCCCTGATGAGCACACCTGATAGTGGCTAAGAGCAAGGTTATCTACCGCGTCTTCGGCGGCCATCCCCTTTCCAAACCCCATAGACGAGGTAATTACTCGATAACTTCATATCAAGTGAAATAACATATCGGGCTCTTGCAGGAAGAGCTGAGTACTGCACAATCTTCCCAAGGCTCATTTCAGACAGTCAGAGAGAGAGAGAGAGATGTGCACTCCGAAGTCCTGAAAAACAAGGAGCATCCGGGTCGTACGAGAGACATTGGTCTTTATGTTCCATGGAAATATGGATTCGCAGCGGACTCCGGGGCATACCGGAGTAAGAAGACAGCCAAAGCTGAGCACAAAGCACAGCTACGAGAGGCGATTTGTGCATCCCTGACAAATCAGGTGGAAGCCCCGCCGCTCTCGTGCTACCAAATTTCTACCCAAGCGTCCAAGTAGCCTGCCGCGTCCAACCATAACTTAGAAATCGATACAGATTTCTGTTGATGACATCCTAGTAATAATTATTATCCCTGGAATGCTCGATCCATTGATAGGCCTGTTGGAGTAGCTAATTTTGTATCGTTATATAGGTGGCTACGGAAGTGCAAGCTCCAAGTGAGATGTGCCTCCATTGCCTGGATGCTGCTTGGGGCCAAGCGTATCTATTCGGTGTCGGGGCCTTGCTGCATGGTGTAAATATAGCGTCGGGTTTCGCAAAATTGAATGTGGACGGTGTTTATGCCTATTTTGAGGTCGTCCAGCTGGAGATGCCTCCAAACGACGAGGTCGTGACTTTAGGGCAAGCCATTGGAGCATTCATCCACTAGCCCAAGAGAGACATCTGTCTGGAGCTACCACACCGGTGTCAACTTCACGGGAAGTATTTACACCAGAGCTACCTGCACCGGTGTCAACTTCATGGGAAGTATCTGCACCAGAGCTACCTGCACCAGAGTTACCTGTACCAATGCGGCAAGGAATCGGTACATCAGATGCATCTACACCCCGTGTCCGGTCGACCTCTAAAAAGCGAGACGACAAGGGCAAATCGAAGCAGCCCAATGATACCCCCTTCTTACCGTTGGCCCAGAAATTCGTGCATGACAAGCCGTTGGTCGTCCCGGAAGAGGACCTCAAAACCCTAGGACTAGCTTCCCAGAGATTGCACGAATGGTACATGGAACAGGCCAAAAAGACGGGTGTACAACGGTGCTCGAGTGTCACCATCAAGTTCAAGAAAATTCATTTTAACCACGAGTTTCAATATTGTGTCTTCACGGTGACCTTCGATGACTTGTTCTTACTCTTCAACCTCGACTCCCTCGACGCCTCACTCATGCGATGCTAGACACTGTAAGTGTATACAATCATGGTCTATGTTCGTGTAATACCGATAAATGTCATATATAACTTCTAGTTTTGTACATATATATAGATACATGATCGTAGAAACCACATCAAGTAAACCATCGGTAGGTTTCCTCGACCCACACTTGGTCTTTGAGCAATGCATCAACACCAATGCAACCTTCATCGAGGAGTACATGGCGACATTTTTGCTGGATCACCGCGAGAAGGATTTCATACTTTTGCCCTACAACCAGGGGTAAGTGCTGCACTAGTGGCTATACTTGTTGATTTGTACTTTATAAGCAACACGAACTTAGGTTTAATGACCACGACGACATACGTGTAGGTGCCACTGAATTCTAATTGTAATTATACCAAAATGGAACTAGGTAAGATACCTTGATTCCCTAAAGAGGTTTAATAATAACTTCACAATTGTCAAAAACTTAATTGACAAGTAAACACATTTCCTCCATAGATAACTCTATTGTAGTATTTCCTTCCTTTGCAATGGTAAGGCTAAGTTTTTAGAATCACGTAGGTCGTTCATCACGTACTATGCAAAGGGAGGGAAATGCAAGGGAGTGAACCTGCGACACGATTTCAAATTCTCGGTATTCGCTAGTATACATTAATCTTATATAACACTTCGTAGTAATGCCTCTCGAACTAACCAATTCTATTTTTGTAGTGCCACCAAGGCCGCCAGCAACACTGTGGATACTATGTTTGACACAACATAGAACTACTCCTCGGTTCCCCGATGACCAAAAATCCTCAGGTTTGCCAATCTTGCAACAATTATTTCATACTTATTAATTTATATATGCACGACTTTAATCTTCCTAGAGACAGGTTGCAACCATCGCTGAAACTCCATTGCAACAGACCCAGCTCGAATGCATTCGAAGACAGTTTGCGACCTTCTTGATGTGTGAGGTCATAAGCCCAAAAGAGAAGTTCCACAATGTAGATTGAACTTGATTGGGATAAGATTGAACTTTATGGAACATGTGTGTATATTTGTTCATGAATGATTAATTTTAGTTCATTTGAGTTAATTGATTTCTGAAATGGATGTGCTTGTTTCTGAAATGAATGTGAATTGGATTTGCTTGTTTCTGAAATGAATGTGAATTGGATATGTACTTGTTGTGTTTATGCTTGTTTCAGAGGGCATGGCTAGTATTTCCTAAGGCTAGTTAATAAATAGAAATAGATTTAGTAATATAAAAAGAATATCACAGACGGTTTCTTAGGACAAACCGTCTGTAATGCATCATCTATCACGGACGGTTTCATATACAAACCGTGCGTGATGCAACCGAGATATCACAAACGGTTTCATCTACAAACCGTCATGATACATAAGATATCCTGAGCATAGCTTACGAGTTAATAACTATACGTGGTAGTATGCATCACGAGCGATTCCGAAAACCATCTGTGATGACCTCATGTCATCACTGATCTATAGACTCAGACGGCTCACGAATCCGTCTGTGATGACGTTTTTTAACCGTCTGTGAAGACCTTTTCTGTAGTAGTGTTTAGTGTTATCTATAGATGACATAAAGAGTTACTATAAACAGCAGTTATCTGTACCATTGTATATGTCTTTAGGCAAACACACGTAGTTGCTAATTAAGCGCCTAAGCATATGAGGCTCTCAGTTGCTTCCGATGAGACGCATCGTGCGGTGCACCAGCGCATGGGAGCCGTAGACGATGCTGGCGAGGCTGGCTCACGAGCTCGTGGCGCATTGGTGTGTAGGTACCTCCTTAGATTGAATACCTAAGTTCTTTTGGTTTTTGTATGCGTTGTCAACTTGCTTGGAAAACAACCATGATCTTTCTTTCAATAAAAGTTTAGGAGACTTTTTAGGAACCTTTTAAGCTTGTGCACTCTGATGTGCATGTGCGGGGACCAGCACCTACAATCGGTGGCAATATTTCATCTTTCATTTTTAATGATTTTTCTACTTTGATTTGACTTGGAGAACCGGGGCAATGGATTACGTTACGTGAAGCTTAATGGAGTTTAGGGTATCTTTAATAATATATTTATTATCGTCTTTTAGCTATATCACGTCAACAAAATTTTATATAGAGAAAAGAGGGAGAGAAGAGAGAGCACAAGTCGTCTCTTCCTGAAAAGATTGTCGTGTACGTAAAACAAGATATGATACATTAATCTACTCTAGTTGATATGTAGACCCGTTTCAAAGAAAAATTATAAAATATAAATATTGAAGAATATGCTAGAGACTTTCTATTGGCGATGTTATTTCTAAAGATAATATAGCATATATTAGAAACAAGATTATCTCTAACTATTAAAGATACCTTGTAGTGATCTACCACAATCTTCAAGTGATTACGAGACAGGTCTACGGATTTTAAGCTGTGCAGACCAGCGAAGTGTTCGCCTCTAACGACACCATGCAAGTCATTGTAGCTTAGGCAAGCACACGCATGCTTCCGATGAGACGCATCGTGTGGTGCACCAGCGCATGGGAGCCGTAGTTTTTTTTCCTATAGATCATAC
Organism: Phyllostachys edulis; assembly: GCA_036346405.1. NCBI lineage: Eukaryota > Viridiplantae > Streptophyta > Magnoliopsida > Poales > Poaceae > Phyllostachys > Phyllostachys edulis. Next base: position 357,367 of record JAYEVD010000355.1, on the reverse strand, counting down.
CACGAGTACTAAATACGGAGGGGGTGTCAAATATAAATATTATATTATTTTTTATAAACAAACTAAGAACTATATAAAGGTTTTATTAACCATTAAGGCCAGGGCTCCCAGTCCACTAGCCCCTTGTCTCCGTCCCTACTTAGGATTCACTATTAAGCCTTATCACGACATATGTATATTTAGATCGTTGTCTCTGAAGAGTAGAGTTGTATTCGGTGTAGAACTCTATCTATATCTGACAAATCTCCATCGTTATAATCTAGACTCATAAAAATCAACGGTGTAGATCTTTATCTTTTTACTCCGATTTTTATGATAATTTTTAGCCATTGAAAGCGAACGTAGTGACTTTTTTTTCCTTATCATTTTAATAATATAATAGATAGATTGAATACCTAAGTTCTTTCCTTTTTTATATGCCTTGCCAACTTGCTTGGAAAACAATATCCTCTTCCTTTCAATAAAACTTTCCTTTTTTGCATGTCTTGCCAATTTGCTTGGAAAACAATATGCTCTTCCTTTCAATAAAAGTTTCTAGACTTTTTAGGAACTTTTTATCTTGCACTCTGATGTGCATGTGCGAGGACCAGCACCTACTACACCGACGATGGGTGGCAATATTTCATCTTTTTTTATGATTTGTCTACTCTGATTTGACTTGGAGAACCGTGGCGATGGAATGGCTATATATAGCTGATTGTTCCGTCTTGTTGTGTGCTTACGTTACGTGTAGCTTCATGGCATAAGTGACCCACCACAATCTACAGGGGGTGGGCGAGGGCAACCATTCAGGATCTACTGCAATCTTGAAGTGATTACGAGACAGTCTATGGATTAAAATTGTGCAGACTAGCAAAGTGTTCGCCTGTGACCACACCATTTAAGTCATTGTAGCTTAGGTCTATGGATTAGACAGTTTAAAACGACGTGTAATTTGATGTGTTATTAGATATGTTTGACGTGAGAATAACGAAGACAGAAAAAAAACTCTTGCTAGGAAGTTGCGGCGAGGCACCAAAATATTCTCTAATGGTCTTCTTCCTTCTAGCGTGTGTTTTATGTTCTCTTTTACCGTAGATTGGTGTGAATCTAGGTGTTCCTGTAAGTTATGTCTATGAATTCGCGTGCGTAAATATCTGATCTGTGCCAACATTTTGTATTAGAACACGAGGTATATATCACGTTATGCCGAAACAGATGTTATCTCGCTCAAGTCCGTGGCCAGTGGCAACACTTATCTTCTTTTTTCTATGCCTTGTCAACTCTCGGTAAACAACATGCTCTCGCATATCACGTTATGCTGAAGTATCTCTGCTCAAGTCCGTGCCAGTGGCAACACTTATCCTTTTTTTTCTATGTCTTGTCAACTCTCGGTAAACAACATGTTCTTCTTTGAATAAAAGTTTCTAGACTTTTTAGCAACCTTTTTAGCTTGCGCACTCTGATGTGCATGTGCGGGGACCAGCACCTACTACACCGACAATGGGTGGCAATATTTCATCTTTTTTTAATGTTTTTTCTACTTTGATTGGACGCTGGTCCAGAGCTGTGGGCGTAGTAGGTCATAGGTAAACACGTCGTCATCGTCGATCTCCTTGCTAGCTGCAGCGTGTAAACACGTCCAGACAAAGCGATAAAAGCCACTCGAAAAGTGATGCTGATCAACCAAACTAAAGTTTTAACTTTTGGGTGCGTGTATTGCCATATATGGCCACTTGAACCGCGAGAGAGTTAACTAGCGTTTAATTGTGACCGACTGGTACGGACGTTTCGAGTGGTACATCCACTAGCGATAGAGTTTTTCTTTCCTTTTATTGTTTAAATTATTTTATTTATATTAACTGGCGGAGTCGTGCACGCAATTGTATGGGTAGCGCTGCTATGCAGTAGCAGATCTAGAATTTGATCATGTCACGGACTATATTCTTACGGTTGTGGTGATACAATCAGCTACAGGATTGTAGACAACATACAATCTTTTAACACTTTTATTGGTTCTGGTGCTACAGTCGGCTACAGGATTATAGACAACACATTTCTTTTTCTTTATTTTCTTTCATCCACATTAGCTTAAATCATACGTAGCAGAGGCTATAGACAGCTGATATAAGCCCATTGTACATGACTTAATAGGCTAACATCTTAAAACTAACGCTAATTTCTATCCACATAAGGACTTAACAAAAAATAAGCCACAAATGTAATTCATTAACGTGAAACTTTAGCAAAAATGCTTTAACATAAAATATATTAAGAAAAAATATGGCAAAACATAAATAATATAGCATCTTAGATATACAAATTGAGTACCTAAATAACGAAGATTTTATCTCTAACCTAGCCCACCATTTCTTCGTTAATAGTTGGACAAATACCAGAATCTACTAAGACAACATAAAAAAATAAATCAAACATAGGTATGATTAAATACAAAGAACATGACGTTTAGATTTGTAAGAATTTAACTTACCACTAGCGCGAGATAGTTATTTCTTATGTGACCTCATTCCTTGAAAACGCTCCAAAATCTTATCATCTTTAATGCCTGCGAATATGTTTCACTCAATATAGCATACCATGCTATGATTTATCCATTCATCATTCATCTTATTCTGCAAATCAGTTTTAATAATGCTCATAGCTGAGAAGGCTCTTTCTACAGTTGTTGTTGCCACTGGCAAAATCAAAGCTAATTCAATGAGATAATATACCAATGGGAAAACTATGTATCTGTCGATCTGAACCATCTTAACAACAAGATATCCAAGATCAGTACAGTTTGCAAAATCTAGATCATCTCTCATATCAGCAATAAATGTGCCTAGTTGGTCTCTAAGGACTACACAGTCGTATTGGGATAAGTCAGTAGCATGCATCCTAACAAGTTCAATTAACTGTCTTCATCAAAGTTGGCAAAAGAATTCTTTGGATCAAGACAAGCAATGCAGCTCAATATCTGAGTAGATCTTTCAGTAAAGCTTTTATTCAACTCAACAATAACTTGGTCATGCGCCACAATAAGTATTTCATGATGGAAATGATCATACTAAGTTGCCATCTGTTTGCCACAACGCCTTGAATGACCTGTAACCGGTATTTTACCAGACATGTTTGGCACCAAGATATTTGCTAGTGACAAAAGGTGTTTGATTCTTCAAAAACCTCATCCTAACCACAATTTATTATTACTTCAGTTGTCTTCAATGTGGTCCCAACCAACCCTACGGCACGAACAATGTTTTAATCTTTCTTTTGAAAGCACTGCGAAAGATCATTAGTCTTACCCAGAATTTTGATCATAAGATGCATCATGAATAAAAATTCAAAGCTTTACATTTTTTCCAACAAACCCAAAGCTGTGGTTTTCTGTGTTGCATTAGTCGCATCATCACACAAGTTCTCTAATACCTCTATGACCGAATCCCAATGAGAAGAGGACGCCACAAAGTTTTATGATGTGAGCCCCAACGAGTATTGACTGGCCTTGCAAGGTTAGTTTGTTGATTTTTCCCTCTTCTTGGGAAAATTTCACCTGTCTCTAATTTGTTGACAATTTTATGATGGTGATATTGGGTCAATTGATCTCTTCTGTTACAAGAAGCATTAACCGTGTTGACAATCATGGTGGTGTAGTTAAAGAAATCGAAGATAGAAGAACAACACTTGGCAACAAAAACAACCACTAATTGCAACTGATGAGCAAAGCAATGGACATAAAAAGCATATGGATTTTCATCTAATATGTGTCTTTGCAACCCATGAAATTGTTCTCTCATATTTGATGCTCCATCATATCCTTGTCCTCGCAATCTAGACATACATAGACTATGAAATTGTAACAAACCATCCAAAGCTAGTTTTAGCGAAGACGATGTCGTGTCACAAACATGTTGAACCCCAAGAAATCTCTCTATCAGCTGCCCTTTAATATTGGCGTACCTGCATGCGAGGGTGCAGCACTAGCCGCTGGGCGTGGAGAAAGGGTCTTGGCCGGGCGCGTAGGCATCGCGTCGGGCAGGGATGAAGGGCGCAGAGGGAGCCAGGAGGGGCGAAGGGCGGGCGAGGTCACGAAGGCATCGAGCCGCCGATGGAGGGGCAGGGCCATGGGGGCATGTGGGTGAGGCCGAGGAGATTAGGTCTAGAGTTGCTCTGGACTAGTGGGAGATAGAGAGTGGGACATAGGAGGGAGGTGTGGGCTGTGGGGACTGGGCTGGTGTGGATTGGCTGGGCCTCGGTTTAGATGCTATCACTCAATTTGTTAGACCTATGTCACAAAAAAAAAATCACTGCAATTTTTGTTAGGTCTCGGGCTATAGCCTCGCCTCGCCCGAGGCCCAGATTCGCCTGCTACCATGAGTACAACCTTATCTGATACATGTAACATGTGGAGACTCAAATCTTGTACGGAGCAGTCATTATTCCACGGATGTTGGAATTTTGTTGTAATTTTATGTTTGGATACATAGTATTTTTTGGAGTTTTAGGAGAATACATGGTTTTTCAAAAATAACATAGCACTAAAAACTGTGAGGTGTTTGGTTACAACAAGAATTGTGGTAGTAAAAAGTACAGTTTCCTTAAAACCATAGTATTATTAGAGATTTTTTAAAATCTACTCACAACCTTTTTTCCTTAAATCGAGAAACACAGTACATAATGAGCTACATAGCTTTCTTGCTCTCTCTAATTAAATCGAGGAGCAGGAAGCAGCTGGCCTATTTAAGCACTGCTGTTTATTTTAACACTGCTGTTTATTTTTCCTATTTTAAGTATTTTAATAAAATAGACTGTATATTTTTGATGTAGAGATCGAAAGAACTTTTCTCTTCTATTACCCAAAAAAAAAAAAAGTGAAGCAGCTAGCGGTGGGACGCATCGCGCGCGTGCGCTTGCCTAATGCTGGTGATCGATCGATCGATCGGCTGATTGCTTAGTTAATTTCTTGGGCTCTTTCGTCACGTACGAACGTGCAGTGTCCTTAATCCGCGCGTCAGTCTCCTTGCTGGCCGCTTACAGCAGTACAGCGTTCGTGTAAACCGATGCAGACAAAGGGTAAACGGACGCACTCTAGCTCATACGGCGAACGTGGAGTTTATTTACCAATATAAGGCGCAAGCCACGTTAAACCTGGAAGTTAATTTATCATGCTGCACGACTTAAAATATAGAAGAAAATATAAAAATACATTTATCATAACATGTACATCTCAAGATATAGAAGTGCATCTACCATACTCAAGAAAACACCTATCATTGTACCGCATGCGAGCTTAATGTTTGGACTCGTAAATTAGGTGGCCAAGTCCTCCTAATCTAGATATATGGTTGTACGGTAGTGCTCATTTCAATAGACATAAGCGTTGGTCCTTAATCGACCAAGACGAGACAGTCAAAACTCAACCCACTCGCCCTAGTCTAAACAAGTTGGTCCTTAATCGACCAAGGCGAGACAGTCAAAACTCAACCCACTCACCCTAGTTTAAACAAGTTTTCTACCATTTTATTTTATATTCCAAACTACTGGCAATACCTATTGCTATACATTTCTCAAAAAGATTTGCATAAAAGGTAATAATAGTTTCCTCCCAAAGGGTGATCATGATCGACAACATAAGTCTAAGCAATTCTACCATTTTAACTATTCTAGCAATAATGTAATCAATATCGTGGATTTTCTTTGCTTGGGTGACAATGGATCACGGATAACAACTTCAAATGACGGTAATACCAAGTTAGGATTAACTAACAACCTAGGATTTGAACTTATCATTATTTGTAAATAGTTATGCACATTAATTGTGAGACTTAAAACAGATTTTGAAAAAACAAAGGTACAATATGGTCAGAGGAAACTTGCCTTCATCGAAAGTTGAGGTCACACATTCCGGTTGGTCCAAAATGACTTCGGCGGCGTCGGACTCCACACACTAAATGAGGCAAAATAAATAATAGAAAAACAAATAAAATCCAAAAATTATAAGATTAGTACTGGAAGGAATATATTGAATTTAGATGAATTTAGAAAGAAAAATCAACTGATTCAGAGTTTGTACAAAAGAGAACGAATTCTCGGAAGATTTGCTGGAAAGGAAAATGCCGAAAATTGAAAGGGGGAGGAATATTCCTTTCAGTTTTTAAAGGATTAAATCAAAAAGTCTGACGAGTGGGACCAATTTGCTAGTGAGAGAGATGGATTAGAGAGAGTGAATAACATGTGGGTCCTATTGTCATTGAGAAAGTGAGAGAGTGAAAGAAAGAAAGAAACAGGGGAGGCAGAACAAACCAGGGGCGCAGGCAGTGGTGGCGCATACACTACTACAAAAAGGCTAATACTGAACGTCTCATCACAGACGGTTGATCAAAACCGTCTGTATTACATACAATCACAGACAGTTTTGGTTTTACGACCGTCTATATTATTGGCTGCGCTAAAAACCGTCTGTAAGGTAATATCACAAACGGTTCATTATGAAAACCGTCTGTGAAGTATCACAGAAGGTTCTTAACAATAACTGTCTATGATATTTCGAAATATCACAGACAGTTTTCAACAACAATCGTCTATGATACTTCACAGACGGTTTTAATAATGAACCGTCTATGATATGAGACCATATCACGGACGGTTCCATTGTGGAAACGTCTGTGATAAGTGTCGACGATCGAGTCGCCGATCTTACGAAATAAAAGAGAAAAATGACGTGATCTTTCCTGCGAGAGAATGGAACCGGTCTTTATTGATATGAACTAGATTTACAAGTGGTGCTAATGACCCAGCTGGGGACTACTCCTAATTACACTGAATGTGAAGATCGGAATGCAAAGTAATCAGACTTAGAATATAGATCTAAGACTGATTGTCCTGCTTCTGATTCGACTGCTTGAGTTTTATCTGGTTGCCTCTGTCCCTTTGTCTTCTGTGCTCCACCCTTAAATAACTTCCAAAGAGGTGGTAGTTACTCCTGGAGAAGGCGTCCCTGGTGAAACGTTACAACTGGTCAGAACGAGATGGCAGTTAACATTGTGTCAACTGCTTTGCGGTTGAGTGTCTGTGAGACAATTAACCATATGGTGGTTATTGTTAGTGTCTTACGATCATATAACATCGCACGGTTTGGAACATAAAGCACGTGTTCCATTCATCATACGGTAAAGATGCCAGTTCATAGCTTTTCCGAGCAGCTATCTGGTTGGAGCCTAGGCACAAGACCTTATCCGACCAGGGTACCCATCTTGTAACCTCTGGAATCCTCATGACCAGTGAGGTCGTTAGCCTTAGGGGTTACGACCAAGAAGACTTATGATCTTTTATTATGTATTAAAATAATACATAGAGGTTTTAATTCTCGTCAGCTAGCCCTTGAACTTTAAATGAACAAGTCGTGTGAACACCTTCTTTCGATGAAGTCGTGTCGGGCAGACCTCCATTTAATGCCGTGATATACGAGGTGGTCTGTGTTCACTTTAAAGTTGAGAACTTGCTTTGGGAACCGAAGAGTTTTTCTGTCCGTTGGACGAAAAAAGTTTTGTCCGTTAGACTTTTAGGTAACTCCCGATCGTAATTAAAGATCTGAAGCTATAAAATCTCCATCGCTAGGCCTTTAGAGCTTTTACGCTTCCAGATCTTCTTTTGACCCCTTTCAGCTTCTTGCCAAAAAAACCTTTTAGACCTTTTACTTTGTTCTTCCGACCACAAAGCCTCCTACGACCAGTACTCATCCTTTGAGGATTTTCATCATGTTCGAGCAAATCATGAAGTGGATGCCTTCGGAGTTAAGTGAGAAGAAGCTCGATGCGTTGGAGAGGATTGGGATGCTCCCAAACAAGTATCTGATTAAGTGGAGGTTAGCGATCAGAGAGCATTTTTCGAGCATCGAAGATGGGGAAATCCCTGTTTTCCTCGCCTACATTGAATGTGAAATTTGAGGTTGTAAGATACAAATTCCTCCTCCGCATTCTTGAATATTATGAGGTGGAGTTGGTGAATTTGGCCCTGAACTCCACGCCAACATCAGTATTTTCACCTACCTGTGTGAGGCGTACCTGGGAGTGCCACCAAATTTGAAGCTCTTCAGGTATTTCTACCGAATGGTGATGGGAAGATCCATGGCGACTCTCGGAGAATGCACATTGTGTCTTCACGATGGGAAGGTCGATGAGTACATCCATATGCACTCGAAATCCTCGTGGTCGTCATGGAAGAAGAATTGGTTCTACATGACAGTTACGAGAGATGATAGCCTCTACTTCGCCGGAATTAGAGCGAATGAGAATCCCAAGTGAAGGAAGACCGTGGAGAAGGCAGGGGTGGTCGGAAGATGGGTGGATGCCATCTGTGACCTGAAGATCAAGGGCTTGATTCCTAGCATGTGGTGAGAGATTTCACCAAACGCCAGATTATTCCTCTAAGGCTCTGGACTCATTCCCTGCTTTGGTCCAATAGTCGTGATGAAGCTATCTTAGGAGGTGATAAGTATTTGAGAAAAGCTCCGACCAGTATGATTTTTTTTATTATCGTAACACCTTAAAATCTGCTCTTGTCTTCTTCTCTCTATTTTTTAAAGCCCTTTCTCCTGATGAAATCAGAGAGTGGATCAGGATGATCTGCGCCGAGGAGCTCGTGAAAAGGCAGCATTCCCCGATATCCTGGCAATTGTTTCTTCTAAAGAAAGACTGGCAAGACTTAAGGTATATAATCAAATCTCTTTTGTCATGTATACGTATTCTCCGATCAGTTTATTGATCTTGCTCTATTTTTGTAGTCGGTCGGATTGTGAGTCATACAATCCGGTGAGGATCAACATCCCACCGTGGTTCCGATCGACTCGTGCCCAGATGCACTGGAAGAAGATGAATCTCCTGAGGTAATAGAGCATTTTAAAAGAATAATATATATACTTTAGATAAAAAATGTCATCACCTAACCAAACTCGTTTTTTGATTTAGGTGGAGAAGACTGAAGGCCCACAGAGCGTAACTACGGGGCCGTAGACTCCAGACTGGTCGTTCACGGCCTTACAGTTGTTACCGAAACAACTAAACTGGAGGTTGATGAAACCACTCCCTCCGACTCGATGGTTAGGGATGCAATCCTTGATGAACTGATCGAGGATATTGCTTCCAACATTTTGTTGGAGGATGTGAGGGTTTAACCAACCTGCAGGTTTGGAGCCGTGAAATTGGTTGAGAAGAAAAGGAAGGTCAAGGTACAGAGTTTACTCTTCCGCGTTTCAAAGTCAAATCCTAGAAATTAACTAGGTATGTACAAGTGAAAGAGGTCGTATAGATGCATACCTTTAATAGTTCCTTGATGATTTGATGTTTTGAACTTTCCTTCTTTATTTTGTATAGGTCTTCTGGTGTTCCGGTTGTTTCCACCAGAATCTTACTGAGGACCAGACACCTGTGGAAGTCCTCGACCAAAACACTTCCCAGGACAGAGTTCCTGAGGATAAAGTGGTCGAAGAAGCCCCCGAGCAGGCGTCAAAGCCAACGGTGGAGCTGGAATCACTGGTGGCTCCAACTCCTTCTGCGGAGGTAGATGCCCCTGAAGGCCCTCAACAGGTTCTGACCCATGTTGGTAATCCCTCTCAACCCAATTAGTTCCCTTTTCGTCCCCGATTTATCGACGATAAGGAGCTTGACGAGGCATGGGGAAAAATATCGGATCATCAAATCAAGACAGGTCCTGATTTGATTTTTGCGGGTTATAATGACTTGGCAATTCGGGTAAGTATCTATGACCAGTTTCATAGCCTTTCTTAAAAGTTTGCAGGAAACTTAAAGAGAAAAAATGCTATTTGTGTAGCATTTGGTCGAGAACTTTGCTGTGGTCGGAGGACTAACCCAGCGAATTAAAGACTTGGAGCAAAAGCACTCCTAACTGGAAAGTAAGAACCTTCCTCTTAACCTTTTTCCTTCTTCAATACTTTGTCCTTCTCTAATTATTCTTCCTTATTGTATTTGATAGATTTGGAGAAAATAAAAGAAGAAGTTGTGGTTGATAAAGCCAGAATAACTCTGCTTGAGGAAGAAAATAAAGCTAAGGACTGGTCGATTGCCGAGGCAACGACCAGGAATGAGACACTTAACAAGAAAATTAAAGGTAATAGATCGTAGACGTGACTTATTATCCTCCTTTAATCATATTGTGCTTACTACTCGTTTTACTCTTGTAGAGCAAATGCAAGTGTTGGATAGAATAGAGAAGACTCTGAAATTTGAGCAGGATAAGGAGGTGATTCTTGTGCAAAGCATTGACGAAAAGATTCATGCTTTAAACAAGATGATCTTTGATATGGGATCAGGATGAAGTCCGCCTAAATTAAGAGATCCAATAGAGAAATGAACTACTTGGGACAACTTCTAGAGGATCTCAGAGGTCTGCTCAAGACTACTCGAGAACTATGCCCAGACCATGAAAGCAGGCGTTGCTAGTGGAGTTAGTTTTGCACTGACAAAACTGAAGGTTCCAACCCCTCCATTGATCTCCAAGCCGTTGAAGATGACTTCAACCGCCCACGATGAGGCAACCAAGTTTATGAAAGAACTTAGGCCACTTGGAGACAAAGTTGGAGAGGAGATGGAGGCCGAATCTCCATCAAGCAAGATTAGTCTGGAGACATTTCAAGAGTAGGCCCCTGCAATGTAAGAATATTGAAAATGTATAAAACTTACCTTTTATGTCATCAACAATTCTTTTGTTTATCTTGTTTGACTTCTAAAATTCTCGTATATTTCCTAGCCCCCGACTGCTTTATAGTAGAAGAACTTTACTATACAAGCAGGTAGCCAAGAAAGAGATTGAAAGTCGAAACCATTGTTTTGAAGGTATATACTGATGTGAAGACAAAGCTGATCGTAGCAATACTAGGAAATCACTTTGGTTGGAACCAGTGTATGATTTCAACTAGTTATAGATCTTTGCTTGTCATAATCGAAATACCAATCAAAAGCTATATATGGTCGGAAAAAAGATTTATTGTATTGACATAAGAAGAAATGCAAAAATGTATGCAACAAACGATAAGTGATCGTATATTTATATATACAACCCAAAACTAGTCGGAAAATACTGCTAACAACAGAAGTTATAGAGAAACATTTCGCAAAATGTGTTCGGGCTCAAGTCCGACTGGTAGCGAGGATCATAGGAAAAGAACAGTCGCTAGGAAACTCCTTCTAGTGAGCAGGACCATGTGCGGAAAAGGAGAGACTTCGACTAGGAGGCTTTCCGTGTCCCGACTAGTAGCCAAACAAGAGTAGAACAGATTTTTGAAATGAAGAAATATAATCTTCATGATCTTGATAGTATAAGGAACTATATGAAGTTATTTGTATTATGCTCTATTCACTCGTATGGTCACGCGTGGAATCATTCATGGAATGATTACGACTAGGACCTATACAGCGTATAACACTGATGTCGTTGCCAAAGAGTAACAGAGATCCTGTTAAAGGATATCGGAGAGAAAAATTGTCTTCTCTGACCATCTTAAATAACAATCATAGGTGACCAGAGTATAGGCATAGATATATAAACTATATCACTTCGTGAAAAGAAATGAATGAATGTACTAAAATAAGAAAGAATTGAAATAATGTACAAAATAATTAGACATAGAACTTACGCAATTGATCAATGTTCCAAGAATTTGATGTAACTTGCCGTCCGACATGGCTAGTCTAATGTAACACAGTCGGTGACTTCGACCACAGTGTAAGGACCTTTCCACTTGGGAGAAAGTTTGTTGCGATTTGTTTGGTTCTGAATTTTTCTGAGAACCAGATCACCTATAGCAAGGCTACGAGGTTACACCTTACGACTATGATACCTTCGCATGGCTTGTTGATATACTGCTAATCATACTAGGACTTGGTTTCATCGTTCTTCAAGGAAATTGATGCCGTCGAGTCATCGTTCATTCTGATCATTTTTGTTAAAACAATCAGTTCGAGCATAGCCAATTTTTAGTTCTGGAGGAAGCATGGCTTCAGCACCACAAACCAAAAAGAACGGCGTTTCACCGGTCGTACGACTGGTCGTGGTTCGAACGGCCCATAATATAGACGGGAGTTCTTGAACCCAAGCTCCCGACCGTTTGATTAACTGGTCGAATACTCAGCGTTTGATCCCCTGCATAATGATACCATTAGCTCGCTCAATCGCCGTTGCTGTTCGTGGATGAGCAACAAAAGCAAAATGAACTTTGATACCAAGTCATCACGAATTCTTGGAATTGACCGCCGGAGAACTAGGCACCGTTATGCGTGATTATCTGACCGGGTACACCAAATCGTGTGATCATATTTTTCGTGAGAAATCTCTTAGCGACCTTAGTTGTTGTTTTAACAACAGGCTCGGCCACGATCCATTTTGTAAACGTGTCAATCATGACGAAAAGAAATTCGAATCCCCCGGGTGCTCTTGGGAAAGGTCCTAGAATGTCCAGTCCCCAAGTTGCAAAAGGCCAAGAAAGAGGAATTGTTTGTAAGGCTTGTATCGGCTGATGTACTTATCGGCTATGAAACTAACATTGTACGCACTTCGTCACGAGCTCTTTTGCATCATGAAGGGTAGTTGGCCAGTAGTATCCTTGCCTGAAGGCTTTACCGACCAGTGTTCTGTGGGAATGATGTGCTCCACAGACTCCTTCATGGATTTCGGTTAGCAACTTAATGCCATCCGTTTGAGATATGCATCTCATCAACACTCGTGAGATCCTCGTTTATACAAGGTACGTTCGATTAGAGTGTATGATTTGGCTTTTTACGCGAGACGATCAGCCTCTACATCATCTTCTGGAATTATGTCATGCTGAAGATAATTGTAGATCGATGTCATCCAATCTCTACCTTGATCATGACAACGCCAACCGTCAACGACCTGTGGAGCATCCATGTTCTCACGATCAGTTTGTACGACTTGTAAAGAATCATGCATGATCTCGGAAGGCTCGACCACCGAGGGTGAATCGAGTTGCTCGAGAAAAACTCCGTGCGGGACGGTTGTCCTCGTGGAGGCCATCTGTGCCAACTGGTCTGCGAGAAAGTTTTCCTTTCTAGGAATATGTTGGATCTGGAAACCAAAGAAGTGCTTTTCGAGTTTTCGTACTTCCGCCAGATAAAATGACATCTTGGTACTTGAGCATTGATACTCTTTCCCTACTTGATTCGCTACTAGTTGAGAATCGCCTTTCACTAATGTCTCATAATCCGGCGAGCTTAACGAGCTACTCGTGGTCTGCCAATAAATATTCATATTCCGCCACGTTGTTCATGGCGGGAAAATTTAACTAGATGGCGTACTTAATGTGTTCGCTAGTAGGGTATATCAGGACAACTCCAGCCCCCGAGCCTTTTAGCATCAAGGAACCGTGAAAGTACATTGTCTACTCATCGTGGTTTTCATACTCGGGCCCTTGGGTGGGTTCAGGGTTTGTCCATTCGGCAATGAATTCTGCTTTTGCCTGGGACTTTATTGTTGTTCGTGAGATGAAATGGAGGTCAAACGCCCCTAGCTCAACCGCCCATTTTGCTATTCGTCCTGATGATTCCCTATTTCCAAGGACTTGACCAAGGGGATACCCGGTTGGTACGACCACTTTATGGGCTTGAAAGTAATGCCTTAGTTTCCATGAAGACATAAGGAGACCATAGAGCAACTTTTGTACCTGTGGGTATCTTTCCTTTGGTCCATGTAAGACTTCTCTTACGTAATACACTGGTCGTTGGATATTATCCCGTTCTACGACTAGTACACCGCTAACTGTCTGTGGCGTTGCAGCCATGTAAATCAGCAATGTTTCACCCAATCTTGGAGAAACTAAGACCGGGTACTCGTAAGGTACTTTTTAAGTTTTTCAAAGGCATCGTTTGCCTCTTTAGTCCACTCGAAGCTTCCTTGTTTCCGAAGAAGCTTAAAGAAAGGTAATCCTTTTTCCCCTAACCTTGCTATGAAACGACTTAGCGCTGCCATACAGCCGGTTAGTTTCTGGACCTCTTTCTTCGTGGTCAAAGGGCGCATCTGGTCGATGGCATTTACCTTTACTAGATTTGCTTCAATACCTCTAGCCGAGACTAGGAAACCGAGCAATTTTCCAGCAGAAACTCTGAACACACAATTTTCCGGGTTCAACTTGAGGTTATGCCTTCTCAAGTTATTGAAAGTTTCTTGTATGTCATGAACATGGTCACTAGCGTTGATGCTCTTTATGACCAGATCATCAACGTAGGCTTCTAGATTCTGACATATTTGTGGATTAAAGGTTTTTGCATCAACTTTTGAAAAGTTGCACCAAATTTTTGAGACCAAATGGCATCTTAACATAGTAGTAAGTGCCATATGGGGTGAAGAAGGAAGTTTTCTCTTCATCTTCTTTACACATATTAACTGGTGGTACCACGATACGCATCTAAAAACTTAGTAACTCACACCCGGAGGTAGAGTCGACAAGTTGGTCAATGCGTGGAGGGGAAAAATCATCCTTCTGACAAGCTTTATTAAGATCTCAAAGTCGATACAAATTCGCCATTTCCCATTATTCTTCCTAACCATTACAGAATTGGCGAGCCAACGAGGGTGGTCGACTTCACGGATAAACCCAGCCTTGAGGAGCTTGTCAATCTCCGACTGGATTGCCTCCTTCTGATCAGGTGTAAAATACCGCAGCTTCTGCTTGATCGGTTTCTTGTCAGACTGGAGAGCTAGCACGTGCTCGATCACCTCCGGGACTCGCATATCGGACGCTTTGCCAGAGAATACGTCTTGATTTGCTCGGAGGAAGGAGACGAGCTACTCTTCCTATTTAGGGTCGAGTCTTGCCCCGACCAAAACCTTGCGAGTAGATGAGTCAGCGTTTCCTGACCCAGATGATGACTTGGCGCTGTCTAGAGAAGCGCCTTTGTCGAGTGGTACCTCTCTTGTCTGGTCGGATGGTTTTGGCATCATCTTTGGCCTCGAGTGCTTGACCTGTACGGTAGATGGATTAGCCTCTCTGGTCGGAAGTTCATCGACCAGTTCTAGAGATTTCCGATCACACACGTAAGCCATTTTCTGATCTCCTCGAACTGTGATGACTCCTTTTAGTCCCGGTATTTTCAAACTTTGATAACCGTAGTGCATGGCTATCAAGAACTTTGCTAAAGCCGGTCGACCAAGAATTCCATTATATGCGGATTCAAAATCCACAACATCAAATGGAATTTTTTCTGTTCGAAAATTTTTAGGCTTTTCGAACGTAACCGGTAGGGAAACTTGCCCTATCGGTTTAGCGGTGGAGCCGGGAACTATGCCATGAAAAGCATGCTTCACTGGCTTCACCTTTGACCTGGGGACTTGCATTTCTTCTGAAGTCCCCGCAAATAATATATTCAAAGAACTACCTCCATCTATCAAGACTCGATTAACCCTACAATTATTGATAGTAGGTTCAACAACAATAGGGAACCTACCTGGTCGAGTTGAAGGGATGGGGCAATCTTCTTTGCTAAAGGAGATTGTCGTGTCCGACCACTTTGATTTCGCTTGATTATGGTCGAGGCTCGACTAGGTTGACCTCCGGCTCCACGGTCTTCAGATGAAGCCTTGAGTCGTACGACGAAGATCCTCCAAAGATCATGTTGACCGTGTGTTGAGGGTCCTGGTACTTCATCTCTTCGTCGCCATCCTTTTCCTTTTTGGAAATCGTCTCCGAGCTCCTCAGTATTGCGAAATGGTCCTTTACCCGCATAATAGTCCTCCAATTTCTTTCGCTAGACTCGACAGATGTGGAGGTCGTGCCCTGCTTGCTGGTGAAGTGGACACCACTTCTTATTTTTCTAGAATCCTTCGGTCGGAGCTTTTGTTTTGCCTTGACCGGTATAGCCTTTCTTACCCTTCGTGAACCTTTCAGGAATCGCTAATACTTCCTTATCATTGGGTCTGCGGTTCTTTTTCTTCTTGAGAGACTTCTTGTTCTTTTTCTCTGGTTTGTCCAGGCTAGGCTAGGAATTTTGTCTTTCCGATCGATGGCTTCGCACTACTCAATCGCTTCGCTAGCAGTTGCGTATTTGCCGGCCATGTCAAAAAGTTTGACGGTTGTTCGTGGAGGGTTCATTGCTATGTCCTCCATAAATCACCGATTCCTTAGACCTGTCTTAAAAGCCTGGATAACTGATGATTCTGCGACCTTCGGTATGGAATTAAGAACCTAGTTGAATCTCTTGATGTATTGACGGAGAGTCTCATTCGAGCATTGCTTGATTCGGTGGAGGTCGTCCTCCTTTCTAGGGCGGTCGTACGTACCCTGGAAGTTCGCAATTAGAAGGTCACAGAGTTGCTCCCAAGTATAGATTGATCCGACCGTAGGTTAAGTAACCAAGACCTGGCAGACCCTTCGAGCACGGTGGGCAGATAGTTAGCCATTACATTTTCGTCACCACCAGCAGCTCTGATAGCAGTGGTATATATTTGGAGAAACTCTAATGGGTTTTGAGTCCCATTGAATTTGTCCAAGTTGGCCGGTCAGAACCGGTTTGGCCAACGCACAGCTTGGAGCCCTGCAGAGAAGGCTCGACAACCCATGATGGATTCATGGCGCCTTCTTTGGAAAGGCGCCGGATTGTAATCAGTCGGAGACCGGTTCCTAGGGTTGGAACGTTGGACCCGGCGTACTGATCCGGTCGTAGACATTAGTATGATGCCTTCGACCGCCTGCTTGATTTAGACGATGTCGGAGATCGTCAGGTCCAAGCGTTTGTTCCTCTTGATGTGGTGAGGTAGTGGCTACCTGGAATAGCCTTCTTCCCTCGTGACTCCTTGGTCGGAATCATCGAGGAGGCCTTGGTATGGATTGTTCCCCAATACGACCATGCTGCCTCTACTGAGGGAGGAGCGTTGAGACAAAGTCATGGATTGACTTCCTGAATTTCTTTGTTCTCGATACGCCTCCGTTCGTTGCATGGTTTGTTGCAGAATCTCTGATACATGGCCTACGAGCTGTACAAAACTTAGGGTTTCTACTAGAACAGGGTCAGAATTATTTAATATATCCTGAACACGTTGCAGGTTTCGTACAATTACCGAAGGTCTCGGGGGGTTCATACTGGTCGCAGGTGTACGCAGATCTGAACCTTCCCCGACCTCTGGATTTGTTCCGTCCGACCAGCTACTCTTGGTGGGGCAATACCAGGCGAGTTAACTGATAGACGTCGATCAACTCTGTTGCCTCCGGAAGCTGGTGCTTGATGGCCCGCATCATTTTCACCAGCACGTGGTGGCGTGGCAGAGTGTGTAGGACCGCGCAAGGCATCTGGATTTGCATCTCCGATCGGATTGACTTCGTGCCTCCAGCAGTGATCTTCCGATGAGCTTCCATCGTAACTAATGGAGAGCTTTTCAATACTTTTGCCAGAAGTTTCCACGACGGAGAGCGGTCGGAGATGAGCACCTCCTGAGGCCTTCTTGGTGGACTCAGCCTGACCCAGTGAACTACTGATCGTATGTGGAGCCTTATCATCCCCACATGGCCTACGACTAGTGGAGGTTTCATCGACACCGTTACCAGGTGTTGGTTCACTCCTGGAATTACCAGAGGCCGTAGGTGAGTATCTTTCAGCCATGATCTCATCGAGAGTATAGAGGTTCTCGAGTTGTGGTGCTGAAATTTCTTCACCTATTTTGACGGTCAGAAAGACCGAGCTTGGAGAGAACCCCTGACATTCAGAACTAGTCGGAATGGTTGGTTCCTCTGACAGTGCTACTGGTTGTGGTGGCGCATCCTCGTCCATCCGGTCAATTTCGCTAACGTCGGCGATGTGCGAACCAGTGGAGGAGGAGGAGGATGACATGCCATTCTCTTGCATAGCACGAATGCATCCTTCCATGTCGAGGTCGGCCTAGTCCGCCAGGTCGAACCAATTCTCCTCGTCCCAAACTCCGGCCATAGTCGCATGAGCGATTACAAGGATTGGGCGAAGATTTTAATGAGCGAAGAGTTTCTTTAGGAAACTTACGTCTTCTTCCCCACGGACGGCGCCAGCTGTCGACGATCGAGTCGTCGATCTTATGAAATAAAAGAGGAAAATGACGTGATCTTTCCTGTGAGAGAATGGAGCCGCTCTTTATTGATATGAACTGGATTTACAAGTGGTGCTAATGACCCGGCTAGGGACTACTCCTAATTACACTGAATGTGAAGATCGGAATGCAAAGTAATCAAACTTAGAATATGGATCTGAGACTGATTGTCCTGCTTTTGATTCGACTGCTTGAGTTTTATCTGGTTGCCTCTGTCCCTTTGTCTTCTACACTCCACCCTTAAATAACTTCTGAAGAGGTGGTAGTTACTCCTGGAGAAGGCGTCCCTGGTGAAACGTTACGACTGGTCAGAACGAGATGGCAGTTAACAATGTGTCAACAGCTTTGCGGTTGAGTGTCTGTGAGACACTTAACCATAGGGTGGTTATTGTCAGTGTCTTAGGATCATATAACATCGCATGGTTTGGAACATACAACACGTGTTCCATTCATCATACTGTAAAGATGCCAGTTCATAGCTTTTTCGAGCAGCTATCTGGTCGGAGCCTAGGCACAAGACCTTGTTCGACCAGGGTACCCATCTTGTAACCTCTGGAATCCTCACGACCAGTGAGGTCGTTAGCCTTAGGGGTTACGACCATGAAGACGTATGGTCTTTTATTATGTGTTAAAATAATACATACAGGTTTTAATCCTCATCAATAAGTATCACTGACGATTCTATAATAGAACCGACTGTGATAAGTCTCTTTTATTAGTAGGAGCCCGCTAGGGTTTGCGCTCTAACTCGTCACTCCCCAGCGGCCTTACTCTCGTCTGTTCCCCTCCCCACCCGATCGAGTGACCCCGTTGCCGACGCCGCCATTCTTCCCGTCGCCGACGGTTGGGACACCACGGTTCACTGCATAAGACACTCATACGATAAGAGTGTATTTTGCAGTGTCACCGTTGTGCTACAATTATGGTGACACTGCGCGCCTTCCCCTTCCTCCTCCCCCCAACGTGCGCGACCCCGGCTACCTCATCGACCTCCCCCGGCTACCTCTAGCTCCACCGACCTCAGCCTCGGCTACCTCACCACCGACACCGACGATGTCGATCGAGGTAAGACAGATCTATTGGTTTGTGCTGTTGGTATTCATGTGAACTGAGTTGCAATGTGGGCTACCTAGCTAGCTAGCTTAATGGTCGGTTTGGACACCCTTGGCCTTGCTGTCTTGCTTTCTTTCCCTCTATGACTGCTGGCTGGATGGATGGATCTGGAGGTGGGGAATGGGGTTGTGTTTGGGTGTGACTGCTGCATGGTATGTTTCAAAAGACAATTTTTGTTTTTGATACGTATGATGCAAGGTGTACTGCTGAAAAAACACATTGATGCAACCTTAAGAAGTGGCAATCTGAGGGAGGCAATTTGGTTGCCTCCTGGAGAGGATCTTAACAAATAGTTGCCTGTTAATAGTAAGTCTGATCACCATCTGTTCTTTGGATAAATAACACCATGTAAGTGTTTCATGGATATAGGTGAGTTTCTACAGGTTGTTGCTCTTATCTGCTTGACATGAAAACCGCAAATGTTATTAGTTGTGTTCACTGATGAGATATGAAATGAATCTCCAGGGATGACATGGATAAAGGTGAGTTTTTACATATTGCTGCTCTTATTACCATTCGTGTTTCAACATATTTTATATGTTTCACTGGACTTGTATTCAAGTATATATTATCCATGAGAGTTTTTGTCTCAATCCTTGTGAGAGTTTTCCAAACAGTGGTTTCCTCCTCCCCGAGCTCGCCTCCCTTTTCCTCTATTCTTGATCTCTTCTCTACAAAATCTCTAGCGTGGTACTTTTGCCTTTAAAATTGGCTTTATATATATATATATATATATATATATATATATATATATATATATATATATATATATATATATATATATATATATATATATATATATATATATATATATATATATATATATATATATATATATATATATATATATATATACATACATACATACATACATAGTTAAGTGTAGCCTTTGTTAGCTAACTCGAGACCTAATCAATTCGGCTAGCTAGCTCGCTTTGGTCGTTCATCCAAAATGTTGGTGAACCACGGCCTGCTTCATCGATCGACACCTTTGGAGTGTGCGATTTGCTTCATGCCAAGGCATGAAGCAAATCGCACACTCCAAAGGTGTTAGATCGATGAAGTTGGTCGTGGTTCACCCGCATGTTTAGGATGAACGGTCCAAAGGAGCTAGCTAGCTGATTCGTGCATCGATTAGCTAACCAGGAATACTGAACTATATATATATATATAAAAGCCGCTTTAAAGGCAAAAGCGACACGCTGAGATTTTGTAGAGAAAAGGCTATCACAAATCTGTTCCAAATACCAACCGTCTATGAAGAGGCTATCACAAACGGTTCGAAATACTAACCGTCTGTGATAGTCAGCTATCACAGATGGTTTTGAGTTAATAACCGTCTGTGATATTGTGCATCACAGACGGTTCGAAAACCATCTATGATGACCTCATATCATCACTGACTCATAAACTCAGACGGCTCACGAAACCGTCTGTGATGACGTTTTTGAACCGTCTATGAAGACGTTTTCTGTAGTAGTGATAGTGCTGGTGGCGCGGGAGCAGCTAGTGATGGCCAAAATGGAACTCCAAAGGGGTTCCTGACCTTCGGGTGGTGGCGGCGGCATGGTCCTGTGGGCACACAATATCAGCAGTGCGGCGACGGAGGCGTCACGCGCATGGGTGGCGCGGGCATGCGTGGGAGGAATCAGGTGGTCGGGGAGGCTGGGGGTGTGGCCGAGGCTATGAAATGTGCAGAGGGATGTGATTGGTCATATATGGGATTTGCCCCTCCTAACATAACAGGAGAGATATCTCTGGGCCCCTCGTTGTAGTCGAATAAACAAAGTGCATGGCCATGCCACTAGTGGTCGAAGTGTCGACCACATGAAGTTATTCGACACTTGATCGAGAAAGTATTGAATAGTCCATGGATGACAAATAATCTCACCTGGAGTTCAACCAGATGTCGTGAGGCAAAGGGATAACACACAAACAGGACGTTCAGTTCAACCAGATAGTACAGCTAATATCCTTTCTCCACGTGTAGGGATAACCGCTTTCTAGGACCTCCTCTGCCTGGAGTGGTCCTGGAGTGGTCCTGGAATGGTCCAGGAGTGGTCCTGGAGTGGTCCAGGAGTGAACCTAGAGTGGTCCTAGAGAAGCCTATCGAGGAGGTCCTATAGGACGTCTCGAAGCTGGTCGATAGCTGGTCGTATGGAGATACGAGCATGTCATAGACTGGTCGGAGCTGGTCGTAGACTGGTCGAACATAATCACTAACTGGTTGTAAGGAGTTACGAACTGGTCGTGACTGGATACGAGGTAGTCGTAAATGATAAGGACCTGGTCATAGATCATATTGCATTAAGGTTCGTCCGATATATTCTATGTGTGTTCGGGAATCATTATGTGCTGCTAGGTACCGCTAATGACTCGTGGTCGAAAAAGAGTTTCCAAGTCACAACCGATCACACATGAACCTATAGGGTCACACACTTAAAGGGATAGGATTTGATTTGAATGGTGATCCGAATTCTTATAGGCCATGAGTTCCTAATGGGCCTCAAGTTCGAGACCCGTCGTGAATGCCTATAAATAGAAGGGCGGTGGCATGGGGTGAATCGGGCTTTGGAAGACTTCCCGAAACCCTAATAGCCACGCCTTCCTTAGCCACGCCGCCGGTGCTAGCACTCCAGCGCGTGGTGTCCCTGCCCCATATGTGTGGATACCTTGGAGGTGTTGTTGCAAAGCATCAGCACTAGGACGATCCGCAACTCGTGACGACCACTCGGAGGAGAAGACGCGCAGCGAGTATGACCACTACTGCTTCAACTCGCTACATTGACTCTACTTCCACTATGAGTCGGCGTGTCTAGTGGTAATCTCGTGATCTATTACTAGCGGAGGTCCCTTGGTTGCTCTGTAGAAATTTTTGTTTGGTGCTATCGTAGCCTACCCGTGACCCAACATATTGTTATGCATCCCGCCACGGCCTCGGTTGTGTGCTGATGCAAGAGGAAAAAGTGGTGGCCTATGCCTCACGTCAGTTGCAGCCTCAAGAGACTAATTATCCAACTCATAACTTGGAATTAGCAGCCGTGGTTCATGCTCTCAAGATCTGGAGGCATTACATCAATGACAATCGGTGTAAAATCTACACCGATCACAAAAGCTTGAAGTATTTCTTCACGTGAACAGATTTGAACCTAAGGCAATGAAGATGTATCGAGTTGATCAAGGACTACAATCTTGGTATTCATTGCCACCCTGGTAAAGCCAATGTTGCAGCTGATGCTCTTAGCTGGAAGCTTCACTGCATAAACGCGTCGATTGAAGCAAATCAACCGGCATTGCATGAAGAGTTTCAGAAGCTAAATTTAAAAGTGGTTGAGGAAAGTTATGTTGCTTCCCTAGTGCTGCAACCTACTCTCGAATCTCAAATCTAAGCCGCTCAACTCAATGACCCAATAATCGCCGAAATCAAGCACGACTTACATAACGGCAGAAAATCC
Organism: Phyllostachys edulis; assembly: GCA_036346405.1. Classification (NCBI taxonomy): domain Eukaryota; kingdom Viridiplantae; phylum Streptophyta; class Magnoliopsida; order Poales; family Poaceae; genus Phyllostachys; species Phyllostachys edulis. Next base: position 334,742 of record JAYEVD010000355.1, on the reverse strand, counting down.
ATGCAACCCAACTAAAGGCCTCCATGTTTTCTTGAAGAGCATGGCACAAAACACCACCCAAAGGCCACCAACAAATCCTGACACAAGGCCAAGGTAAAGGAACATTGGATCAAGGACATTCACAGTTCTCTTGTAACATCCCAAAATTTGAGCTCATTTTCAAATATGTGAAAATGTGAACTTTTTAAAAGTTTTTGATGCATTTTGTCGACATTCATTTTTCTAGATTTTTATGCAAGACTTTTTGTCTAATTGAGAAATTTAAGAATCAAATTATGGAAGTACAAACCTAATTGAGAATTAAAATAAATTGAAACAAAATATGATAATAAAAAATCCAAACTTGGTGTATTTGTACTGTTAATAAAATGGGGAAATACTTTAAGCATGTTTTGAAACTTTTTTCAAATCAAATGATAAAAATGCATACAAACAGAAGCTTAAAAGAATTTTAGAGAAAAATATAGATCAAACAAAATCCTACAAATTTTTTTAAAAAAAAATCTACACTATGTCAGAAGCCTCCCCTAAATTTTTTGTAATTGTTGGAGCTATATTTCTATATCAAAAATTCCCTAAAACCCACAAACTTTTTAGAAATTCTGGGAACAGAATTTTCTTTGTGCCTCTCACTGACCAACCGAGCCCACATGCAAGGCATCTTCCTCCACGCTGCTCTACCCTGGTTGCTGCCATGGCCACGCTCAAGACGCCGAGCTAGTGCAGACACCTGCCTCTGCTTTGCCTTGCGCCCATGCCACACCCATGCTCTATCTCGGTCACACTAGCCAGCTCCGCGCCCATGCCCTGTTGCCTCCGCACGTCATCGCCTGGAGCAAGTCGCCATCGGCTTCTCACGGGTTTTCGCGAGCTACTTCGTCCTTCTCTCCCCCCCCCATATAACCCAAGCACCGAGTGCGTCGGTTCTCCCTCTCCATTTCCCCAACCAACCTCTCCAGTTTCTCTCCTCCCTGAGCTCAACCAAGCTCAGAGCCAAATGCCACGCCCGGTCATGGACGCCGTCGCCGTCAAGTCCCCCGGCCACACCGACGGACTTCGGCCTTCTTCTTCATGTCCTTCTAGGCCTCCTCAATGTCCTATTTCCATCCCTCACCTTCTTCTTCTCTCTCTGCAGCCGATGCTCTGAAAATGCTCACATCTTCTTCGCGTCCAGCGACATTCAGTACGTGGTTGCCGCCTCCACTTGTCATTCCGACCAACCCGGTTAGACCCTTCACTAATGGACCGTGTCACTACGTGTTATTGCCCCTAAAGAACATTTCCCCTCACTTGATTGGTTCTTCATCCATAGTAGTGCCGCACCACCATTATCTTCCTCGCGCACGGCCGAAACCGCCAACACCATTTCCTCTCGGGTGAGCTTCGCATTAATTCCTTGCGCCCAGAGCATCTCCACACCAACCCTTAGCTACTCCCACCATTCACTCTCGCTCTATTTCTCTGCAGTGACGCCGCCACAATGACCTCATCGCGCCTCCAAGGGGTTACATTGCTGGACCAACTCGGCACTTCTCCGCCTTCATCGACCGCTCCGATGAGACCCCCTTTCTCCCCGCATGCTCATACTCCCCCTAGCTTGGCCCCTATAGCACCCTACGCCGCTATCCCCATTTCACCCCCATGATCGGCCGCTGCGTGCCACCACCACGCCGCCATAGAGCCGCCCGAGCCACAATGTACCACCGAGGTCCCACTCCCTCCCTGGTTCCATTTTGGCCACTAACAACCGCCTCAGTAGCTCCCCTCGCTGGAGACATGCGCCGCCCGTAGCCTCCTCTGTTCTACTCCCTCTCTGTTGCTCTCTGATAGTGGGACCCACCTATAAGTAGTCCAGCAATAGCTAGTAGGCTAAGTGACTGACAGTGGGCCCAAAGCTAAATCAAATGATTAGGCTTAACTGAAAACGCTTAGTAGCCATTAACAACCAATATAAGAGAAAAGAATATGCAACAAGGAATTTCATCCAAGCACAATTGCCTCGGTAGCAGTGAACCTCCAACCAACATTTGGACAAACAAAAAAAATGGTTAGTGAACAAATCAATCAAGAGAATACTTCAATTCGGTAAATTCCTAATGAAGATGATGAATAGTAGGAAAATTGGAATGGAACAGTGAGACAGAGCCATGACAAATGCCAAAATAAGTTGATTAGAAAATATAATGATTTATTAACCATTGGCATTTAATCTAAAGGCGTGAAACTAATTAGAAATTATGATTTGAAATATAGATGTCTAAATGAGTAGTGAACCCTAGGCCATAGTTGTGATGACATCAATAGGTCAATGAGATGGTTAATAAAAATTGGTAAAATGATTAGATAGTGATGATGAAGAATCTAGGCCCCATTTGCGGTGTTTAGGTAATTATAGACAACCATGTGTTTTGTACTAACTCGCTTTATCAAGAAGTTACTAGGTTTATTCTTGGACTAAGATGGAAGAGCGCTAAAGGATCTCATCTCACTAAAGGTAAAGGTATCTAGTTGATAGGACATTTTCTTAGTTTTACCGGTCTAGGAGAATGAAGGATAAAAGACCGGATTGTTAGCGTAGAAAGCCGTACTATGAAGAGGGATAAAAAATCTAGTAGCTTGAAAGCGAATGATGCCACAAATGCTCAATCTTACTTGGTTTAAATCTTGGATTCATTTGAATTGTCTGGCCTTTATTTAAATATGCTTTATCCTGTTGGCTGGACTGACCGACGTTGTTGTTGGAAATATGCCCTAGAGGCAATTATAGAGATGATTATATTTCATTATGTTCTTGACATTAGATAATATGTTATCTTGTTCCTAGAATAATGTGACGACCGGCCCGTGGCTTACCCGAAAGGTCCTCAGGACCTCCGGGAGGTCCGTAAGGACTCCCAAGATGTCCCGAGAGGTCCCTCAGGACCTCTGGGAGGTTCAGAAGGACTCCTGTGGCGTCCCGGGGCATCCCAGAGGACCGCCTGCCTCTCGAGAGGTCGGTTGGACCACTTGAAGGTCCAGGGTCTGGCCCCGAGAAGGTCGTTGGACCTTAGACCTCCCCAAGCTCCACGTCCTGACCCGAGGGAGGTCAGAGAGGAACCAACCGAGGAGGTCGAGGGCTTGGGGACAAGCGCCAAGTCCTCTGTGATCTAAACCAATTTCAGAGATCAATGGTGGTTCTCACAAACAAGCAAGTGATAACATATACATCCACAAAAGGCTTTATTAACAACAAAGAGGGTTGATTACAAGGGTTTCTTACAAGCTCCAAAGAACCAAGAGCAACACACACACAGCGGAAACACTAAAAGATAGACTCCATCCGTTACACCACAGGTGATTGGCTGGAGGGCGCGGCCTAATTGACTTGGTTCTCTTCATCATCAAAGAGCTCATCACCTGCTCAATTCATCAATCAAGCAAGAGTGAGCACAACTACCGTGCTCGCAAGTTACACCCGTCAAATAACAGTATGACATGCATAAGGATATATCAATGGAAGGCATATTAAGGTTGGTTTGCACAAAGCCAATTTTATTTCAAATACAAGTACTAAGTTCCAAGGCAATTATGATAGGTAAAGGTTCATTTTCAAAACACAATTTTCAGTTGGATAACATTCATCATCAAGATGGTGAAGGATACCCTCCTGTCACATGGCTCCTCACCCACACCCAATTTGGATAAGAATCCAAAACCATTTCACAAGTCATTTTAAACCCAAAACTGAGATCTAACTTTGAGTGACATTGCCAAAGATGTCCATAATCATGACACGGCTATTCGAATAGTTTTACACTCTGCAGAGTTTGTACACTTTACCCACATGACATGAATTCTCTAGTTTGCTTGGCATCCGTCGATACCACCTCACACTTCCTTTGGTGAGAGGTCTAGAGCACATGACAAGGCCTTTACAATGCATCATTCCACCACAGTCCACCCACTCTAAGGTTTCGCTCCCATTGGACTTTCTGTCCGCAGGGTTTAGGCCCCCTCTTGAGCTAGTGGGGATTACATAGTCATAAACGATAGGCCATAAAGACCACCCACACCCCAGCCGGATCAACTGTGATGGAACTTTGCAAATTAATTAGCCAGGTCCTACTCCCCATGCTACGGACATGTGGTTGCACGGTGAGGCATAGCCCATTATAGGCATAGCAAGAGGTGGCTCAAAGACCGGTCCTTAACTGACTTGGGCGACAAACCTCAACCCTGGGGCATCGAGATCACACGACCCCCGTGCATAGACCTGCACCAACCAAACAACCAGCTTCGCCCAAGTCCAAATCATTTTCCATTGCTCATTGTGTAATCAAGACATTTATAGAATCTCCATGGCACACAAATGCCACGGCCCAGAACAGCCTCCATGACACACCCATGTCATGGCCAAAATCATTTGAACAAGTGATATTTTTGGCCAAAGCTCCCCAAATCAAGATTTTGGTCTAAGCAAGACTAAGCATTCATTTTTCATAAACCTCTGGTCCTTACTATTGCAAAAACCAGATTTTATCTAAGGTGACAAGGTGGTTGATTCAACATAGGCAAAGGGCCATACAAAGGGATCGGGTATAGCTATGAACCAAAAGATAGGAATTGAAATAACTTAGTAAAAGTAAGCATGCATACATCTTTGAAAACAATATAAGTATCTTGAAGTAGTGGGTGCAATATGATCAAGTGTGTAACTTACCTTGCTCAAAGTCTTGAGCTTCCTCTTCTTCTAGAAACTCTTGCTCCTCACAGCCTTCGTGATATACACGTTGAAAACCAAATAACTCAAACAGAGCTCCAACAAGATCCAAAGAAACTCCAAATAAATTCAAAACATAAAACCAACTGAGAGGCTGGGAGGTCAGGAGGAGGTCCCAAGAGCTTGCTGGAGAGGTCCTGAGACTCAAGAGAGAAGGTCCAAGAACTTGGAGGGGGGTCTAAGGAATGCTCGGTTGAGACAGAGTGAAAATGAGGAGAAAGTGAGAGAGGAAGGGCTGCCCAAGCTATATATAGCTGGAGCCCTAGAGCTTTCCCAAGCTATAGTGTTCAGGAGTTGGTAAAAAGGACCATGAAGGCAGGTAAGGGAGGTGACAAAAGCATGGCATGAGTACTGCAAAAGTAGGAGCATTTAATGTGATACAACATGCATTAAATGCTGGAAAGACTTCCTTGCACAAGGACACAGTCAAAGGGTAAAGAAAACTGGGTGTGACTGCCAAGTGGGGACAGCCAAGACCCGAAATGGAGGTCCTACGGAGACCTTGAGGAGGTCCCGCAGAGAACAAGGGGAGGTCCTCACCCACTGGGGAGGTCCTGATGGTTGGATCTCCAAGAAGGAGGTCCAACGGCCAAGATCAATTACAAATGAGGAGGTCTACAGAGGTCAAGGGGAGGTCCTCACCCACAAGGGAGGTCCTCACGGTCGGATTGAATCCAGGGAGAGGTTTGGATGGTTAGGATCTAATCGGAGGAGGAGGTCTTGAACGGTTAAGATCTCCAAAGGGGAGGTCTAAACGGTTAGGATCTCCAAGGGAAGGTCATAACGGTCAGATCTGCAAAGGGGGAGGTCTGGACGGTTAAGATCTCCAAGGGGGAGGTCTTAACGGCCAGATCTACAAAGGGGGAGGTCGGGACGGTTAAGATCTCCAAGGGGGAGGTCTTAACGGCCAGATCTACAAGGAGGGAGGTTTGGACGGTTAAGATCTCCAAGGGGGAGGTCTTAACGGCCATATTTACAAGGAGGGAGGTCTGGACGGTTAAGATCTCCAAGGGGAAGGTCTTAACCGCCAGATCTACAAGGAGGAGGTGCAGACGGTTAAGATCTCCAAAGGGAGGTCTTAACCACCAGATCTACAAGGAGGGAATGCGGGCGGTTAAGATCTCCAAGGGAGGTCTTAACGGCCATATCTACAAGGAGAGAGGTGCGGATGGTTAAGATCTCCAAGGGAGGTCTTAACGGCCAGATCTACAAGGAGAGAGGTGCGACGGTTAAGATCTCCAAGGGGAGTCTTAACGGCGATCTTCAAGGAGGAAGTGCGGACCGTTAAGATCTCCAAGGGGAGGTCTTAACGGCCAGATCTACAAGGAGGGAGGTCTGGACGGTTAAAATCTCCAAGTGGGAGGTCTTAACGGCCAGATCTGCAAAGGAGGAGGTCTGTAGCGAGATAGGAAGCGGGAGAAGTAGGAGCCGCTGGATTTCAATCGGACCACCCAAAATGATTAGGCCGTTCAGACCAACCGAGCTAGCACTAGATCTCAGCCATTGAACTGAATCGGGCGATCCAAAATGGTTGGGACGTTCGGACCGTCCGAACGCCTCTGTAAATCGAACCGTCCAGCAAAGATCTAAGGGCTCAGAGAGGGTGGGACGTTCGGACCATCCGAATGTCTCACCAGGATCAAACCGTCCAATTCAAATTGGACGATTCACAAGTGCTATAGGTGCCAATTGACAAGGAGGAGGTCCTGGAGGACCTGGGGAGGTCCTGAAGGGCACGGGGAAGTCTAATAAAGGTAAGGGGAGGTCCTAGAGGACATGGGGAGGTCCTGTAGGACACGGGGAGGTCCAATAAAGGTAAGGGGAGGTCCTAGAGGACATGGGGAGGTCCTGTAGGACACGGGGAGGTCAAATAAAGGTAAGGGGAGGTTCTAGAGGACATGGGGAGGTCCAAGTGAACAAGGAGGAGGTCCTGAGAAGCGGTAGCACCGCAAGGTGCAGGCGGTACTACCGGGTTGGCGCCGAAGAAAACTTCCAGAGAGAGTTTCAAGGATAAAAGCAACGGAGGTAAGTCCAAGTGGACACAGTGGCGCTCAAAAGACACAGAGAGCGAACTCGAATGATTTTCAGGAAGGTTTAGACCTAAAAAAGTTTAAACCTGGGGAGGAACCACGGAAGGAGGTGTAGACCAGGGAAGGTACAATCATTTGGGGAGGTTTAGACCTAAGGAGGTTTGGACCCTTGGATCCAAACGAAGGAGAGGTCTGGACGGAGGGGTTTCTAAGGGAGAGGGATCCAACGGAGGAGATCCACAAAAAGTGGTCCAAAGAAGATCTGGGCAGTCAGGATGAACCCGGGGAGGTCTTGACTACCAGGATGAAAGACCAAGGAGGTCCTTAGGAACACACGAAAAGTTTAAGTGGACACAGGAGGTCTATGTGAACAAGAGGGAAGTTCAAGTGGACACAGGGAGGTCCAAATGAACACGAGAGAGGTCTGGGCATAAAGGAGTGTCCAAGCAAGAGAGGGGTCTGGACATAAAAGAAAAAGTTAATTCCTTATTTGCCATTGGAAGTTGGCAAGCTCCTCAAAATGCCATCGAAAATTTACTCATCCCTTTTTTGCCACTCGTTCTCAATTTCTATCCCTTTTTTGCCACTCCGGTCAGTTGACCATTGACTTGACCGTTGACTTGAATGTGAAAAGACGATTTTGCCCCTAAGTATGCTGAGATCTTTAGAGAATTGTTTGACATAGTAATATAGTTCCAAAAATTATAAAATTTTTTAGGGAAGTTTCTGACATACTGTAGATTATTGTGTAACTTTAAAGATTTTATTTGCAAACATGTTATAAATAAAACCCTTTCAAAATTAGCCGAAACTAATCTACACTATTTCAGGAACTTCCTAAAAATTTTATAAATTTTGGAACTATATTACTATGTCAAATAATTTCCTAAAGATCTCAGCCCTAAATAATGCACTTAGGGCAAAATCGTTTTTCAAGATCTGTCAACGGCCAACTCCACGATCAACTGACGGAGTGGCAAAAAGGAGAGAAGTTGAGAATGAGTGGCAAAAAAGGGATGAGTAAATTTTCGATGGCATTTTGAGGAGCTTGCCAACTTCCAATGGCAAATAAGGAATTAACTCTAAAAGAAATACCCAGCAAAGAAGAAGGTCTAAACCTGGAAGAGATTCAAACCAACAAAGAGGTGGTCCAAATACAAGGGTAGTCCAGACACACAAGAGGTCTAGACTCACAAGAGGGTTCCAGACACAGGAGGATCTGGGCTCCAAGAGATGGCCAAAGAAGAGGAGATCTGGACATAATGGAATGCCCAAACAAGAGAGAGGTCCGAAGGGAGTTCAATCCCAAAATTAAGATTTCAGATATCAAAGATATTTGAAACACAAACCTGAGCTTAGGACATCTCAGGGGTAATTGTGACCCGAAGGAGAGGTCAAAACTGAGGAGAACTAGAGAGGAGGTCTGAAAAGAAAGGGCTGAGCATAAGAGGAGGGCAGGACTAACAGAGAAAGGAAGAGATAGTTCCAGAGAGCTCAAGTAACACCAAAAGAACCAAACTTTAGGGTTAGTTGAAGTTCGGTTTAATCATTTTAAACACGGAATTAAAAATCTCAAGTTAAGCTTTGAATTCTCATCAAAACAAAATGGTTCTTTTTATTTTGATTTTTTTTCAAAAAGGCTCAAAATCGGGTGTTACAAATAATATTGTTAATATTTGTTATCAAGTATGTGACTTGATTGTGAAACTCTATATTTCTCGATAATTATTCTTATACGATCCTCGGCCTGGAGACATATGAGGACACATATGAATAGACTAGCATATGTATTGGTTGATGACTATGTTTCACGGGTCATGGATATGGAGATATCAAACCAATAATATGGACACATGTTAGAGAATATGATGTTGGATAAGACCCACCTTGAGACATTATTGAGATTGTTATGATTCTATGTGTTGTTAGTTGGTCTCAAGCAATGATGATGTATAATCCTTAGACCTGCGATCAACATGGTTTCCTACATGTGTAATAGCACTATTAGGGGTTGCCAAACGCTACACCGTAACTGGGTAGTTATAAAGGTAGTTTTCGGGTATGCTATGAAACATACAGAGGAATGTGATTGTCGATATGGGATTTGCCCTCCTAACATAACAGAGAGATGTCTCAGGGCCCCTCGTTGTGATCGGATAAAGAAAGTGCATGGCCATGCCACTAGTTGTCGAAGTGTTCGACCACGTGAAGTTATCCGACACTAGATCGAGAAAGTATTGAACAGTCCATGGATGACACAACATCTCACCTGGAGTTCAACCAGATACCATGAGGCAAAGGGAGTATACACGAGTAGGTCTCTTAGTTCGAATAGTTATGGACTGGTCGTATGGAAATACGAGCTGGTCGTTGACTGGTCGAACGTAATCACAGAGTGGTCATAACCTGGTCGTAAAGAGTTGCGAACTGGTCGTGATCAAATACGAACTGGTCGTATAAAGATAGGACCTGGTCATAAGTGATGAGGACTTGGTCATAGATCATATTGCATTAAGGTTCGTCCAATAATTTATGTTTATTCGGGAATCGTTATGTTCTGCTAGGAGCCGCTAACGACTCGTGGTCGGAAAGGGTTTTCGAGTCACAACCGATTACGCATAAACCTAATGGGCCACACACTTAACGGGTTGGAACAAACCAGTACGAATATGATTCGTAAACGTGTTCAGATAGGATCCGTCACGAGCACTATATAAGGAGATGCATGAGGCTGTTGGGCGTAACGAAGTTTTACTCCACCGAAAGCTCTGCCGTGCGACTTGGTGCTAGTACACCGACGTACGGTTGTTCCTTCCCTGGACGTGTGGATACCGTAGAGGTGCTACTACGATTGTTGCACTTGAGGACGATCTGCGATCTTCACAAGGAACTACAGACGTTGCTGGAGGAGACGATTGACTACGCCACTGCATCGACGTGATCGACGTTGAACGATCGACTATGACCACTACATCGACGTGCGCTACGTTGGACCAGGCTGCTCCAACCCTTCTTCTGCTACTCTGCGCGTCTGGTGGTAACGATCTATGATCATCTACTTTCTTGTCTTCCCGGTTTGTGTGGTAGAAATTTTTGTTTGTAGCTATCGTAGCCTACCCGAATCCCAATAGTGGTATCAGAGCCATCCTGCGTAGTTTTTGATCTGGATCGATCGTACATACTTAATATGTGGTAGTAGTAGATTGGATCTATTACTGGTCGGGTCTGGTAACCTAGATCGGTTCATATAGATGGAACGATCTAGTCCCTAGTCGATAAGATCGATCGGGTTTTCGGTGGTAGTAGATGGGTTTTACGAGGAGGTACGAGCTATAAGGACCAGATGGTTTATTGTGCTTGTTCACGACCATACTGCATATCACTCCTACCGGTCGGAATTCCGCCATCGGAGTATGCCGCAGTGTGTGGTCGTATCAAGGCATTGATCGGATTGGTTCGGAATAGAGTTAATATGATTAATCCGATGATTTCCAAGGCTCGGGACTGCCATGCTGGGTATTCGTACCGCGCGCTATAGGTAGTGTGTGCTCATGTCTTCCGAAAGAATTGGATTCTTTGCATAACTTGTTTTTGCAGGGATTGGTGTGAATAGTATGACCCATAATGGTTCATGTATGAGATGCATGTATGTATGTAATTTTCATGACCTGTGTGTCATGCTTATTGCAGCCCAAGGCTGTCTATATTTTTGTATAACGGCTTGCGTGTCGACTTGTGATGCTTCTTTACTCCTTGTGATTCATTACTAGTGTTGTTAGGAAGTAATGGCTTAGTGGGAGTGCTTGGAGGAGTCAACCACTCGGAGACACGGCAAACAAGATGCATGGCGACGAAGATCACCATGGAGAAGGGTCATACTATATCACAATGCAATTTGATTGTCTGTGAATGCCTTTATATTCCTGTTCACTTATTTCTATACATGTTTTTGCAATAAATGCTTTTAACATGGTAGAAGTAAAATTCTCTCACATAATATTAAGTTAAATTGATGCCCTCCCAAATATGCTGCACCATCCAAAGTTATGTATTTTAATGGTAGGTCTTGCCAAAGCAGAGTGCCATTATCTCTACTTGACTAGATGGGTTTGTGTCAGACACTTACACGCTGAGCATTGGTTTAACTTAACAAGGTTATCATAACAGTTGTGGACCTTGGGGCATAAGGGTTGGGTGCCGCAGCATATAGATGCCGCCCAACAACAAGAGTCATATAAGAGATATGATTAGCAAAGGGTTGCTTACCGATTTCACTAATCTTCTAGCAGTGATGCCAAAGCTCACTAGTGAATTAAATGATTATGGATCTTGAATCACTAAAAATCATAAGAGGGATATGGTGTTCAGTGGGAGTATCTTTATTAAATTGTTTAATAGAAGTTACTTTGATTGAACATATGTCTTAGTTTGCATATTTTATGTTGTAGATCATGGCACCAACTGCTGTACCTACATGCAGTTTTGCTTTACGTTCAATACTTGAAAGGGAAAAACTGAATGGAACAAATTTTGCGGATTGGTCCCGCAACCTAAGAATTGTTCTTATGCAAGATAAAAAGGAACATGTTCTAGAGGAACCAATTCCAGATGTGCCTACAAAGAATGCTGCTGCTGCTCTTAAAACCGCCTATAAAAATGCATGTGATGAATCCCTTGATGTTAGCTGTCTCATGCTTGCTGCAATGAACTCAGACCTTCAGAAGCAGTTTGAGAACATTGAGGCCTACGATATGATCGTGGTGCTCAAAGGCATGTTTGAGACACAAGCAAGAACTGAGAGATATGAGATCTCAAAGAACTTGTTTGGATGTAGGCTAGGTGAGGGTGGTCCGGTGAGCCCTCATGTGATCAAAATGGTTGGTTACACACAGAGCTTGGAAAAACTTGGTTTTTCACTTAGTCAAGAGTTGGCTACAGATTTGATTCTTGCTTCGCTTCCTGAAAGCTGTGGCCAATTCATTTTGAATTTCCATATGGACGGCTTAGACAAGAATCTCACCGAACTGCATATGATGCTTAAGACAGCAGAGGGCAGCATTAAGAAAAGCAACACTCATATGATGATGGTGCAAAAGAGTACAAGCTTCAAGAAGAAGGCTAAGACTTGGGTCAAGAAAAAGGGCAAGGCTAAAGTTTCAGATGAGATCAAAACTAACAAGCCTAAACCCAAGACTAAGTCCGGCCCGACTCAAGAGAATGAATGCTTTTACTGCAAAGAGCTAGGCCATTGGAAGAGGAACTACAAGAAATACCTGGCCGGGTCGAAAAAGAATGGTGGGACTAAAACTTCCACTATAGGTATTAATGTTATAGATGTTTTTCTTGCTGACTCTTCTGTTAACTCATGGGTATTTAATACCGGATCGGTTGCTCATATCTGCAATTCAATGCAGAGTCTAACAAAGAGTAGGAAAATTACAAGGGACGAGATGGATCTTCGCGTCGGGAATAAAGCAAGGGTTGCTACATTAGCCGTCGGGACTTTGCCGTTACTTTTGCCTTCAGGATTTATTATGGAATTGAATAATTGTTATTACGTTCCAGCCATTAGTTGAAACATTATCTCTGCCTCATGTTTGATGGCAGAGGGTTATAAATTCATTATTGAGAACAATGGTTGTTCTATATTTTTGAATGAAGTGTTTTATGGCTATGCACCTGTTTTGAATGGGTTGTTTATTTTAAATCTTGTTGATGCACCCGTCTATAATATTAATACAAAGAGGCTTTGACCTAATGCTTTGAATTCCACTTTCATTTGGCATTGTCATTTGGGTCACATAAGTGAAAGCGCATGAAAAAGCTCCATAATGATGGAACTCTAAACTCATTTGATTTGGAATCATTTGAAACATGCTAGTCTTGCACAGTCTGGAAAGATGACCAAGACACCTTTCAGCGGTCGGAGTGAAAGGGCGTCCGACTAGTTGGCACTCATACATACTGATGTATGTGGACCAATGAGCACGACAAGAAGAGGTGGTTTCGATGCTTCATTACTTTCACCGATGACTATAGTAGATATGGATATATCTATTTAATGAGGCACAAGTCGGAATCCTTTGAAAAGTTCAAGGAGTTCGAGAATGAGGTCTGAGAATCAACTTGGCAAGACAATCAAATCTTTACGATCGATCATGGAGGTGAGTTTTTGAGCCATGAGTTTGGTAATCATTTGAAACAATGTGGAATTGTTCCACAGCTTACACCACCGGGCACTCCACAATGGAATGGGGTGTCCGAGCGTAATAGGACCTTGTTGGATATGGTTCGATCAATGATGAGCCAATCAGATCTGCCATTGTATTTTTGGGGTTATGCTCTAGAAACTGTCGCTTTCATTTTAAATAAGGTACCATCTAAATCAGTAGATAAGACACAACATGAGATGTGGACTAGGAAGAGTCCTAGTTTGTCTTTTCTAAGGATTTGGGGATGTGATGTCTATGTTAAACGTTTGACGTCTGATAAACTCACACCCAAGTCAGATAAATGCTTCTTTATAGGATATCCTAGGGAAACTAAAGGATATTATTTCTACAACCAAGTAGAAGGCAAAGTTTTTGTTGCCCGAAATGGTGTCTTTTTGGAGAAAGAGTTTCTTTCAAAAGGAGTCAGTAGGAGAAAGGTGCAACTCAAAGAAATTCAAGATGCATCTGAAAGTGTTTCAACTCCTACTGAACCTCTACTGGATGAACAAAATGTTGTTGAACCTATAGATAAGGCACCAGCCCCACGTAGATCTAAAAGGCCGCGTCAATTGCCTACAAGGTATGGACATGACATATTATTATTGAATAATGATGAGCCTAAGACTTATGAGGAAGCGATGATGGACCCAGACTCTGAGAAATGGCTTGGAGCCATGAAATCCGAGATAGACTCCATGAGAGAAAATCAGGTTTGGAACCTAGTCGATCAACTTGATGGTGTTAAAACCATTGAGTGCAAATGGATCTATAAGAAAAAGATTGATATGGATGGAAATGTTCGCATTCATAAAGCTCGACTAGTCGCAGAAGGGTTTCGACAAGTTCAAGGAGTTGACTACGATGAGACTTTCTCACCGGTAGCGATGCTTAAATCTATTCGGATCATTCTAGCTATTACTACATATTTCGACTATGAGATATGGAAAATAGATGTCAAAATGGCTTTCCTTAATGGAAACCTAGACGAGGATGTGTACATGACACAGCCTGAAGGTTTTGTCGATCCAAAGAATGCTAGTAAAGTATGCAAACTTCAAAAGTCCATTTATGGGTTGAAGTAAGTATCTCGGAGTTGGAATATACGTTTCGATGAGGAAATCAAAAGGTTTGGTTTCGTCAAGAACAAAGAAGAACCTTGTGTTTACATGAAGGTTAGTGGGAGCACGCTTGTTATTCTAGTCTTATATGTGGATGATATATTATTGATTGGGAATGACATTCGTATGCTGGAATCCATTAAGTCATCATTGAAAAATAGTTTTTCCATGAAGGACCTAGGAGAGGCAGCATATATCTTGGGAATAAAGATCTATAGAGATAGATCAAGAAGGCTAATTGGATTAAGCCAAAGTACTTATATTGACAAAATGTTGATTCGGTTCAACATGAAGGATGCCAAGAAAGGGTTCTTGCCTATGTCACATGGCATTAGTATTAGCAAGAGTCAGTGTCCTTCAACAACTGATGAGCGAGACCGCATGCATGGTATTCCATATGCTTCGGCTATTGGATCTATCATGTACGCCATGATATGTACTCGACTAGATGTATCATATGCTCTAAGTGTTACTAGTAGATACCAAGCTAATCCCAGTGAAGGTCATTTGGACAATTTGTGAAAAACATTCTTAAGTACTTAAGAAGGACTAAGGATGTGTTCTTAGTTTATAGCGGTGATGAAGAGCTCGTTGTAAATGGTTACACCGATGCAAGCTTTCAAACCGACAAAGATGATTATCGTTCGCGATCTGGTTTTGTATTCATTTTGAATGGAGGACCGGTGAAAGTCGAAAAGTTCCAAGCAAGAGACGGTTGCAGATTCCACGACAGAGGCCGAGTACATTGCGGTTTCTGAAGCTGCAAAAGGTGTTTGGATAAGGAATTTCATTGCTGAGTTGGGTGTGGTTCCAAGTGCCTCGAGCCCAATGGATCTCTATTGTGACAACAATGGAGCCATTGCACAGGCTAAGGAGCCTAGATCCCATCAGAAGTCCAAGCATATACTCAGGCATTATCATCTCATTCGTGAATTGGTGGATAGAGGAGATGTTAAGATATGCAAAGTTCATACGGATTTGAATGTTGTTGATCCATTGACAAAGCCTCTCACATAGCCAAAGCATGAGGCACACACAAGAGCTATCAGTATTAGATACCTAAATGATTGACTCTAGTGCAAGTGGGAGACTGTTGGAAATATGCCCTAGAGGCAATCATAGAGATGATTATATTTCATTATGTTCATGACATTGGATAATATGTTATCTTGTTCCTAGAATAATATTGTTAATATTTATTATCAAATATGTGACTTGATTGTGAAACTCTATATTTCTGCGATAATTATTCTTATCGATCCTAGTCGGAGACATATGAGGACACATATGAATAGACTAGCATATGTATTGGTTGATGACTATGTTTCACGGGTCATGGATATAGAGATATCAAACCAATAATATGGACACATGTTAGAGAATATGATGTTGGATAAGACCCACCTTGAGACACTATTGAGATTGTTATGATTCTATGTGTCGTTAGTTGGTCTCAAGCAATGATGATGTATAATCCTTAGACCTGAGATCGGCATGATTTCCTACATGTGTAATAGCACTCTTAGGGGTTGCCAAACGCTACACCAGAATCGGGTAGTTATAAAGGTAGCTTTGGGTATGCTATGAAACATGCAGAGGAATGTGACCGGTGGGATATGGGATTTGCCCTCCTAACATAACAGAGAGATGTCTCGGGGCCTCTCGTTGTGATCGGATAAAGAAAGTGCATGGCCATGCCACTAGTTGTCGAAGTGTTCGACCACGTGAAGTTATCCGACACTCGATCGAAAGTATTGAATAGTCCATGGATGACACAACATCTCACCGGAGTTCAACCGAAATCATGAGGCAAAGGGGTATACACGGTAGGTCGCTTAGTTCGAATAGTTCTGATTTGGTCGTATGGAAATACGAGCTAGTCGTAGACTGGTCGAACGTAATCACAGAGTGGTCGTAACTTGGTCGTAAAGAGTTGCGAACTGGTCATGATCAAATACGAACTGGTCGTATAAAGATAGGACCTGGTCGTAAGTGATGAGGACTTGGTCGTAGATCATATTGCATTAAGGTTCGTCCAATAATTTATGTTTATTCGGGAATCGTTATGTTCTGCTATGAGCCGCTAATGACTCGTGGTCGGAAAGGGTTTCCGAGTCACAACCGATTACGCATAAACCTAATGGGCCACACACTTAACGGGTTGGAACAAACCAGTACGAATATGATTCGTAAACGTGTTCGGATAGGATTCGTCACGAGCACTATATAAGGAGATGCATGAGGTTGTTGGGTGTAACGAAGTTTTACTCCACCGAAACCCTTGCCGCCATCTTCCTAAGAGCTCTGCCGTGCGACTTGGTGCTAGTACACTGACGTACGGTTGTTCCTTCCCTGGACGTGTGGATACCGTAGAGGCGCTACTACGATTGTTGCGCTTGAGGACGATCCACAATCTTCACAAGGAACTGCAGACGTTGCTGGAGGAGACGATCGACTACGACCACTGCATCGACGTGATCGACGTTAGACAATCGACTACGACCACTACATCGATGTGCGCTACATTGGACCAGGCTGCTCCAACCCTTCTTCCGCTGCTCTTCGCGTTTGGTGATAACGATCTGTGATCATCTACTTGCTTGGCTTCCTGGTTTGCGTGATAGAAATTTTTGTTTGTAGCTTTCGTAGCCTACCCGAATCCCAACATTTGTTTGGCTGGACTGACTAGCCTCCCGGACCAAAGGAGCGGTCAGCTTTTTCCAGAAGGGAGTTTTTCTTGATTTCTTTGAGAATTTCAAGGCCAAATGACCGCTTGATTTGGGTCGGACGACCGGTCTCGGGTGAAGGACCCGATCGACTTTTCGAGAGGTGCATTTTTGAGTCATGCTTCTATTTTTCTTAAGCCGGACTGACCGGAGGCTCAATCCCGGACTGATCGCACCCCGGGATTGGATTTGCGGTCAGGTTTTTCCGGTAGCAATCTTTTCTCTTGTTTGGATTTTTGGAAGGCCGGTCTGACTAGGCTTACATTTGTGGTCTGACCGGGCTCTCTATAACGGCTACTTTCTTGTGCAATTAATGCGCATCGAGAGTGATCATTGTTTATCGGTAGGACTAACCGCCACTTGTCTCTTGATGCATTGGACCCACCGCAAATTGGGGATTTCGTGCCCGGTAATGTAGTATGGGTGGAGGTTATAAATACCTCACCTACTGTAGCTATAGTGTCTTGATGAACCTCATTGAATACACTTGAGCCCTTCGCATTGTCTTCGACTCTTTGAGAGCTTTAAAAATCCTTTTGCAAAGGTTGTTGAGGTTTTTCCAAGAGCGTTGATTAAGGTTTGATCATTGTGGCATTTGAGCATCTTCAAGTGAAGAATCTTTGTTCTATTACTCTTGGAGATTGCCGTCTCCAAGGCGGTTTGGAGTTGTGTCGGTGATCTTCTCAAAGGAGATTGTGAGAAGACCCGGACATTTGTGAAGGTTGGAGCTCGCCTATCCGGAGTGGAGAAGAGCTACCATTAGTGATTGAGGAAGTGCTTGTGTGAAGCCGACTTGAGTTGATCAAGTTTCCTCAACGTGGATTAGTGAAGACCGGTAAGTCTCAGAGACCACGGAAAACATCGCTTGTCTCTCTAGTGTGGTTTATTCTCTCGCTCTTTACTTTGTGCATTTATGCTTATGAGCTAGTTGTTTATCTTGTTTAGATTATTTAGCTTGTCTTGATAGTGTAGTGCACTTAGATAGCCTTGACATTTTAGGCCTTAAATTGTGAAAAATTTTTACTAAGTTTTAATTTTGGAATAATTAGTTTTTAGTTAGAAGAATTTAAAAACCGCCTATTCACCTCCCCCCCTCTCTAGTTGGTTATCCTTGATCCTACAGATGATCATTAGTATGCACATAGAATGAATTCATGAGGCGATACCCCCAAATTGAAAATTAAGTAAATCTGCTAATTGTCTTTGGTGCCACGATAATTGCCATAACTTTTGCATACAAACTCCAAATCAAATGAATATTTTTCCTAAATTCATATAAAATCATGCTCTGTATGAATATGCAAAAATATTTGGATTTTCTTGATGTTGAATTTATTTTTCCATTTGTGATTTATTCTCCGTTCTTTCGAAAAGACGTCGGAATTTGCGAGCGAGATTAACGACAATCAAGTGACCTCACTCTCTGAACAACCTGAGCAAGACAAGCATCCCCTTTGATCATGTTGATCCTACTATTTTATTTATTGTACTTCTTTTCGCAAAAAAATATATTATGCATTCATGTTTGTTTGATTAAAATTGCTAAATTTGGGGATAATGGTAGTTGTAATCCTATTCAATGCATGAACCTCCTTGAAATATTGATGTCCTCACCGTTGTAGCCATTAGGTTATAGTATAGACAATATATGATGTCAAATTGGGAGTTTTGAGTGCGAATATCGCACAATTGCTTAGTCAAGCTATAGTCTTTATAAAAATTTGGGAGATTTTGAAATGATAGTCTAGAGGGGTTTACCTCTGTTATTTTATATAAAAATAAAATGAAAAACTTAGTTTGTGATGCAGGCAAGTTGTATTATAATATGAGAATTGTGAGGAGTGTATCTCACAAGTAGATAGGGGGAGATCCTTGCCTGGGTCAATTAAGGACCGAACACCGATATATCCAATCTAAGCGTGAGCATACTACCACATGTGTCAGTATGGGACGGCCTTAGATAATTAAGTCATCGAAAACTAGCCTTGCACGTTGGTAAGCCATAGTAGTACGAGCATGTGTAATTGTTTGAAGGGGCTTCCTTTACCGAGGCGTTGGGTACAAAGCCTTCTGACACATCGGTGAGTGCCTCACTTGATGGGGATGAGCCCAAGTAAAGTGAGGGCAATCATTCACCGGGCTAGTGCAAGGATATGACTAGATAATGTAAAGGTCTCGATGCGTGCTCTAGACTGCTTACTAAAGATAGTGAGCGATGGTATCGACGGGTGCCGAAAAAACTAGAAAATTTGTATGTTGTGGGTAAAGTTGTACCCCTCTGTAGAGTGTAAATCTATTTAAATATCCGTGCTCGCAGTGATGAGCGTGCTAAGTTTAGTATTGCCAGGTATAGTCTTGGTTTTCATAAAATAGTTTCGTTTGAAAACGTGGGAAACGGATTGTTGGTTTATATTTGAGTTGAGTGTCATGTCTATGGCTGAGATTAAAATGTTTCTCACAGCCAAGGAGGGTTGCGAGTTGTTATTTATTCAATTACTTAATTGTTGTCCTTTATCTATTTAACCGCTCTTTAAATTTCCGTTGCAAAGTACTACATATTAATATTGCAAATAAAACTTGCTTGATGCTAAAAATAACTTGTAGCATAAAGCCTCATCCTTGTTAGCCATGCATGTATATAAACTTTGCGATACACTACAAGTCTTGTTGAGTACGCAATGTACTTAATTTTGCTTAATTTGTTGTTCAGACTTAGAGGATGATCTTATGCCGGACAACGCCTTCTTTGTACCCGGAACCGGTGGATTCAGTGATGGATCTTTCTAGTACTTGTATCTAGTCGGTTGTCTAAGGGTCGGATGGGTATGTCGCTAAAATTTTGGATTTATTACATATTTTGCTTCCGCTGTTACTTTCGCTGCTTCTGATACTTAGGCTTTTATTTGGCCGCTGTACATATACGGATTGTTCACGTAGAGGGTTTCAAGTTGTGATCCTGATGGTATTCTTCCTGACAGGTTATTGTACGACAAGTCCAAGTAGCTCAAATCTTACTATATAAATTGAGGGAGGTTTGGGGCGAGGGGAGGGTGGCCACGTCGCGCGTTTTTTCCAGGCCGTGCGATCCTGTCGTGGGATTCGCTTTGCGTGCCACGTCCTCGCTTCTAGCTCCTTCCTATCGCTCTTCACGCGTCACAGGCTCGCAGCCTCCTCGTCCACTGTCTCCATTCTGAACGCTACCTTCGTTTGGTCTGTGCTTCATCCTCGGTTCCTGCTCCTTCCTCTCGTTCCGCATGCTTCGGCCTCGTTTCCTTCTTGCCTCGTTTCCTTCTTGATTTTTCCCTCTATATTTTCGTTGATCCCCTCGATCTGCCTCTCTCTAAATATCCTAGACATCTTCTTCCTTCCTCATCTCTCTTCCCTTTTTGCTATTTACTCATTCTTCACTTCCTTTCCTTTTCCTCACGGCTTTGCTCGGGCCCGGCCGAAGCTCCTCCAGGCTCACGCCGCTGCCTCCGGCTCATCGCCAAGCTGCCGGCGCCGCCGCCCCCGTGCCTTTGCTCCACACGCGCCGCTCGCCCTCGTTTGCACCCTAAGCTCGCTCGCCGTGGCGCTGCCTCCAGCTTCAGTGCCCTTTGCCATCGTCGCCGCTCCGTGCCTTGGCTCTCCTCCCGTCTCATGCAGCCGCCTCGGCTCGGTGCCAGATCGCAGCGTCGCCACTCCGCGCCTTCGCTCGGCATGCCCGCTTCGCCCCCTTCGGCGAGGCTCCAGCCACTAACGCTGCCTCGGCTCCGTGCCCATTGCCGACGCCGCTGCTCTCGCGCCTTGGCTCGGCCTGCCGCCGCTGTAGCGCTTAGCGCCGTCTTGGCCGCGCCCTGCCTTCCTTCCTCCCTCGCACCGCCCCGGTCCGCCTTACCGCCCTCAGGCTTGCGCGCCGCTCCGCGCCAAGCGCGCCGCCGCCTGAGTCTTCTTCATGGCACCTCCTCCCTCCGGCACCCTCCTCGGCCCCATGCCCGTTCGCTGACGCTCTTGCTGTCGTCGCTACGCCTGCCCAGCTCAACAGGTACTCAATTGTGTGCTTCTCTCGCTATTCAAATCGTTTGTTTTTCCTTCGCTCTGTTACAATTCTCTTATTCATTACATAATATTTGCCTGGTGTAGGGTACTGCTATGTATGGTGAGATACCTGGAGGGCATGTCGAAGCGAAGAAAGCCCAGCTGCAAGAAGACCATATCTACACTTTCACTCGCTTCTTAGTGTGTCCTAACAAAGAGAAATACAGAGCCATTGATAGTGAATGCATGATTGAACTCACGTACTATACTCAGATAAAAGAACCGAGTGATGCACCATCAAATTTCCCAACATATGCATACAAACTGGTACCATTTACTGGTCTTCCTTCGTATGTTGGTGAGACTAGATCTTTCGTAGGTATACTTTTGCACACATGCCTACTGCTAGACTTTGTTTCGTTCCTGCTTTATTTTCTATTGTCTTATTATCCTATCATCCTTAACGCTGCATTCACGTTTTTTTTCATGCTGCAGATGTTATTGGTGCTGTTGTGGGCGTCTCAAATTCTGCTTCCATCCAAGGTGTCAACCAAAATGTGCCTACAATCAGAAGGACTCTTTATCTTACAAGATGCTAGGTATGTCACACGTTTTAATGTTACATTCCATATATAGTCCACACATCTGTAGCCAATCAAACGTTACCAAATTCTATTGTTTCTGACAAATTCATCCTCTATACAGCAATCGTTAAGTCAAGCTTACTCTTTGGGGTAAATGTGCTTCTGAATTTGACGGTGATCAGATCCATGAAAATGGGCAGTCCCTGGTCTCCTAATGAAGAGATATGGACCTATGTTTACAGATTATTACAACTTTTACCATATTACTTTGCCACTACTTCCCGTTACATCTTGTACTTGTTTTCTCACCTTTTATTCTATCGCTTCTTATTTGTTTGCTTCTTACCCTTGCCCTTATTCCTTTTACATCTTTTTAGTCGCACCAACTTCTGTTTGCTAATCCCACTAATATTTACTTGCACGACGATAGCTACCACATCAAATCCTGCTTACATAGTATCTTTTACGTAATAATTTGTGTTCATTCGTCCTGCTCCTATTCCTGTCAGCATTCTTGTATCTTTATATCCACTTACCGTTTTCCTTTGTTGCTTATAAAAAATAAACAAACTTCCACCCATAATTAGTTCTACATATCTATAGTTCATAGCCACTGTGCTACACACGGCGTTTCTACCTACATCTTTGTTTAACTATGCCTTTCCCCCTCTTATACCTTTCTTTATATACCTATATATATGATGCTTTCTTACCCTCGATCCTTATAGATGAAGAGGGGCTTACTGGCAACACAGCCTGTCGATAGTATATCTCTCCACAGATACTGGAAGCTTCTATTATCAGATCAAGGTACATATCTCTATGTCTATACAATTTGCATTCTTTGTATTGTTCTTTATACACAATACTATTAGCTGTTGAATTACTGTCGTTAAAAAAAACAGTAACCTACCTCTTTCTCCAAAATATACAGTCTACAGGCACACTTCCAGTCGGTGTACCGCATCGATTTGCACGATCACGTACCAGGCAGCGCTGCTGTATCAGACAAAACTGATGAAAAAACACTACAAGAAATCCTTGAAATAGATCTTTACGATTTCCCAGTTAGACTCTTCTCTAAAATTCTTTCTTTACACCTTATTTACTATACATACAACTACCCTGCTTACTTAGCATACATTTGTTTGCAGCGTTCAGTGTAACATCCCAACTGTATAAACAGGTGTGTGTTTCAAATGTAAGAAAATGTGTAGAAATAAAAAAAAAATCTCACATCTTGAAACTCTTGAACTCCTCTAAAATTCTTATCAAAAGTTGTGGAGTTCAAAAACCTAAACCTCTTGTGGACTAAAGTCCAACCCTTATTCAACTTGTCTCAATTCTTGTGCCTAACCCTTTGGAAATATTTTTCCTTGGTCCTTGAGATGTTGTGGGACCCCTCTGAAAAATATCATAAGTTGTAAAACTTGTTTGATAATTTTTGGAGGTAAAACAAACTCTTGAACATCCTTAATGAATTTCTTGAGAAAAATGCATTGCATAAAAACCTCTGGAAATTTTCTGTAAGGATAATCCTTATGTCAGCAAGCTCCAGTTAAAATTTCATGAATTTTGGAGTTCATTTGCTATCTCAAATAAATCCTCAAAAGTCTCAGGTTGTTATTTCCAATTTAATGGACTGGTTTGACTTGGGCTTGAGCCACTTTCCAAAGTGGCTAAACCCAACCGCAACTGCAACTCACCAGACCTCCTTTCCACCTTGATGAGGCCGTAGCCGTTGGATCAAGATCCAACCGCCACGACCTCCTCCGCGATCAACACCGCAAGGACCTCCCGCCTCATCAAGGTCATAGCCGTTGGATCAAGGATCCAAGGCCATGACCTCCCCTTGTTATCAAACCACTCAGACCTCCTCCCACCTTGTTGAGGTCGTAGCCGTTGGATCAGATCCAACAGCCCACGACCTCCCCTCAATATCTAGCGCACCAGACCTCCCCCATCTTGTGTTGTGCGCCGTTAGATTTAAAATCTACGGCCACGACCTCCCTTTGCTTTGTGCGCATCAGACCTCCCACCCACGTGAGGTCGTAGCCGTTAGATGTAAATCTCACGGCCATGACCTCCCTTGTCCTCTCCTTGCCTTTGGATCTCGTTTCAACGCGCGAGATCAATGGGCCGTTCGGACCATCCCCTTTTTAGCCGTTAGATTTAGATCGCGCGGTCTCTGTTGAGTGGGCCATTTGGACCACTCTTGTGAGCCCTTAGATCTAAATCTAAAGGCCATGACCTCTTGTGCGCTACGCGCAAGCTCAGGACCTCCTCACTTGATCAGCACCATTGGATTAAAATCCAAAGGCCCTGACCTCTGCGCTTTGCGCAGCGCCTAGGACCTCCCCTTTGGTTGTGTGCCCTTGGATTTAAATCCAAAGGCCATGACCTCCACGTCTTTGGCAGTGTCACGCACAGCGTTAAGTCTTCCCAGGAGGTCCACACCGTTGGATTTAGATCCAACGCCTTGGACCTCCTGTCCCCTTATCCTTTGCGCATCTGCGCAATGAAAATCGGAGGGCTAGGACCTCCTCCCAGTCACTTAAAACGTACCGGTTCACAAACCAAATCTAAGGGCCAGGACCTCCTTTTCTTTTTGCATCCTACGGTGGATTTGAGGGCTGTTCTTCTCCTAGCTTAGGCGCTCGTCGTGTGCCATGGCGATAGGCAAGGTCGGCCTTGTCTTGTCCAACGGCTCGAGCACGCAAGCATTTAATGCGTGTCGGCTCCTTTCCGCCCCTAGGCCATGCCCTAACCTACTCCCTGTCACCTCCATTGTCCTGTCCAAGCCATGGACCGCGCATGGGCTAAGCTCACCATGAGCTTAACCCGTGGTCCATGACCTCTTTTGCCCTAGGTATAAAACCTCCCCACTGTTTCCTTGGCTTCCTTTGCACACTATTGAGTTTTGCCTTGCCTCGTGCTTGGCCGAGCTTCTCCTCCACAGACCTCCTTCAAATCGCCATTGTTGAGCTTGGAGCTCCTCGGTGGCACAAGGGTCCCTAGAGTTTTTCCTTTCCCATCCTTTCTTCATTTTGAGCCATTCACCTCTGTGACAAGAGCCCTAACTTCTTTTGGTTGGGAACATTTTTCAGAGGTGGCGAATGGATATTGGAGCTTTGGCCGAGGAGCAACCTAATCTTCTCGGCTCGGTCCTCACCTTCTCGACCTCCTCGGCACCTCTGGACCTCCAGTAACCCTCCCGATAGTCCTTAGTTCTTTGGGCACTGCTGTATGTCGCTATGAGCTTTTATTTTCAAATATGTCTTTTGACCGTGCTTGTCACCTTTGTCATCTCGGCTCATGGCGTTCAAAACCGTCGCCGCCAGAGAGTGAGTCGAGGTGTGCGCAACACTATTGCGCTACACGTTGGTTCCTTTAGTTAGCGCCGGTGAGGTCCTCATCGCCAGCGACAAGCCTTGGAGCACGCTCGGGATTTTGTCGGACGAAAACAGCAGTGCTGTTGTCATTTAAGACAAAGATCCTCCCCCTTAAATGCCTCAATCATTGTTAATCATGGGGTTAGCCTTTAATGCCTTTAATCCTATCCTTCGTCACAAGATTTAAGACCTCGTGCGGACCTCCTTGTGTCCTTGCGCCTTAACTCCTTGCTCACAAGACGCTGCGGCGCTGCGGACTCTGGATCTGGCCGTCCAAGACCTCCTCAGGAGATCTTGAACGTCCAGGACCTCCCCCATTCGCATCTTAGCCGTCCAGACCTCCCCTGGAGGTCTGTAACGTTAAGACCTCCGCGTAGGACCTCCTCGAGGTCATCTCAACCGTTGAGGACCTCCCTCGCTAAATTTGGGCCGTCCCGGTCCTCCCCCTTTTCGTTGTGGTCCGTTGGATGTAGCATCAAT
Organism: Phyllostachys edulis; assembly: GCA_036346405.1. Classification (NCBI taxonomy): domain Eukaryota; kingdom Viridiplantae; phylum Streptophyta; class Magnoliopsida; order Poales; family Poaceae; genus Phyllostachys; species Phyllostachys edulis. The sequence continues at coordinate 309,424 of JAYEVD010000355.1, read as the reverse complement.
GGCCACGACCTCCCCTCTGCTTCGCGCGCGTCTTGCATTCTTTGGGAGGACATGGGCTGTTGGATCCAAGATCAGTGGCCCATGTCCACTGGACCTTCGCGAGCGCGCGTGTGCGTTATCACATGGAGGTCTTGAGCCGTCAGATCCAGGATCTGTGGCTCATGTCCTCCCCTGTCCTTTTTGGTTTTTAGGAATTCCAGAGAACTGTTATTTTATGAACTGAAAAAGGTAATAACTTTGAAAATGCATGTCTTTTTTATTTTAAATCCAAATGTAGTGATTCAAATTGTGTTAGCTCTGGCTTGACCTGGGCTCTAATCTAAAATTGGTTATGAGCTCAGTTCAGCTCCAGAAAATGATTTTGCAAATAGATTTCAAAACTAACTTTAAATGTTTCATTAAAAATTCATTTAACTTGTAAAATGCATAAGTATTGCTCTGTAGGTTATTTTTGAGTGAATCCAACTTTGTTGGATTCCTCTGTTAGTGCTCTAAATGTTAGAATAGGATTTAGGCATGTCACTATTTTTAAAAAGCTTACTTGTGCATTTTAATTTTGTTCAAGTTCTTGTCTTTGAAAAATTATAGAAAATGCATAATAGCTCCAAATGAGGTGAACTAAATTGTGTTGTTCATCTCATGAGGTGCTTGTTTTACTGTAAAAATATCAGCTGCACCACCTTTCTAGAAAATGTTGCCAAATAATTAAATTAGTGAATAGTAGCAGTTTGGTATATTTAGGGCTGAGCAGAATTGTTTTGCTCATATCTTTTGCATTGAGAATCCAAATCAATTGGTTCTTGTTGCTAAATTCCTTAAAAATCATCCTCTTGCTGTTGTAGAAATTTCAGAGCAATTGGAATTTGTTTTCTGTGCTGTCTTTGTGGTTTCGTCGTTCTTATCGATTCTTTTCGCCTTTTCGTTTAGGTGCCGACGAGTGCTTTGAAGCCGTGAGTGATCCTCAGCAACATATTGAGCAATACCAGCAAGGCAAGCAGTTTGATCATATCCCAGTATTGTCCCATTACTTTAAAGTTTAATACCTTGTTTCACTTGTATGTATGCATGCTGCTTTGTGTTGAAATATCGATTAGTTGAGCCTATAGATGCATATCCTGTAGGTAAATGTTCATTCTCTACTACTAAGCCTAGGATTATCTTGCTGTGATTTAGAGTTCGATGGATGGACTCTTATCACTTAGTAGTTTACGTTGATAATGCTTAGCAATGCTTAGATAACGGTAGAAATGGGCGGTTGTCGACATTATGTCGATAACCTTGATCACACAAAAACTATTATTCCATTATGTCCACCTTGTGCTTGTTACTTTGTAAATAAACAAAAATGAAAACAAAATTGTTATTGACTTGGGCACAATGGATGTGGGTGTGAATTGTTGGGTGTGAACGGAATGGTGCCTAAGTCCCCAAGGACCGAGTTACTTGCACCATTGATCCAAGTACTTTTGCGTGCTAACCACACGAGGGGGATATGGGACCTCTCTTGACTAAGTACTTTGGGAGGTGTTAATTATGAGCTGGTCGGTGGGTGTGTTAAAAATAAAATGTGGGTGTGTGGTATGGGGAGGGAGCATTAGCAGACCGGTTAGGCTGTCTAATGTGTCCTTACCCCCGTGGGTTGCGGCTCTTTATTGGCATCATCCATTGGAAATGTCTCGTAGGACTTAGCCGTGCCGGCATACCAAAGGAAGTGTGCTAAATCATGTGGCGAAAAGGCGGTCTGGCGTGTGGGTACATTGGTACACCCCTGCAGGGTTAAAACTATTCGAATAGCCTTGTCCTAGGTTATGGACACGCTTGGTGATTTCCCGCAAGAACTAGACTAAACAATTAATTAAAACTTGATGGGTGGTATGAATTGGGTAATTCATGCTATTGTTGTAGTGACTTGGGTGAGTCACTTCCAGGTTGTTCTTGTTGTTGTTATTATTATTGTACCGTTGTTATTTCAACAATTAAAAATACTTTGTCAAATTGCTTTCAATCTACTACCTTATTGCAAATGAAAGCTTGCTTTATGCTAAAATGAGTCCAAAGCCTCATCCACTTAAATAAAGCTTGCATGTAGCTATTTATAGTTCTGTATACTACACGCGATCTTGCAGTACATTTTTGTACTAATTTGCTTTGCTTAATAACTTTGTTGCAGAGGAGGTAGAGCCCAAAGGGCTTTACTTTTGTGAGATGTGCTGCGGTTGGGAATCGAGCTAGGCGTCTTGGTTGGTTGCCTTGTGGGCTAAAGGCAAACCTTGTGGCTCTCTTTTGTTTATCACCATCTTATGGCTTTTGCTTCCGCTGTGTTTATCTTTCTAGTTGTATTTGGCCGGTCGGCCCCTTTTGTAATAACTTTATTATATGTATGTCTTTTATTCTAGTCGTGCTTTGGTTCTATGTCTTGAATGGAATTGATGCATGATTTTGTAAAGGGGTGTGTATACTGCATTTTGGGAAGTATACATATCTCGAAGACACGGATTATTATGTTTGTGATGCTAGGGTCGATGGATGACTAAGTATTACAAGCCTAATAAACCGGGGTCCTCACATTCAGGCCTCACATGCACTGTTACTATTGCACGCTTAAGTGTAGACCAAATATGGTTCTTTTTCTCATGCAATAAATGTAGTAAGAAATCTGTACCGTTCGCTACTTCGTACAGATGCTCTTCGTGTCCATTCACATCTGCTAAACCAAGGTACCCTTCTCATTCTACTCACGTAGATGCTACATATTTGCTCACAAAGATTTTTTTCTTCAATCTACTCTGCCTTATCTACCAAATTTTTTTCTGTATGACTGCCTCAATAACTACAAATAACTTGTACTTTCTAATCTGTTGTAATATGTTTTGTTCCTGAAATATCTAACACAATAGTACATAATCTAATATATAGCTCACACTTACCCTATTTCCTTTCTTATGCTTCCATATTCGACACATGTTTTTTTAATAATTAACAATATTAACTACCTTTATTATCATTGTGTTAGGTTCTTCTAATGTTACTTCGCTCATATACCGGCTACACATCATCGTCTATACACTCAGAGATTCCGCTTCGATCATCCTGCTATACACTACCCTCTTTATATAGCTACTATACGTTACAATATCTATGCTGATTTAATGTGCATTGCTATATCATATACCAGGCATACATGTATACTGTACATTACCCTCTCTCGTTTGCATCGTTCTTATCTACAATCCGATACAAGTATTTACCACTTCACATACTCTATCTATCCTCCTTATTTTCTTACATAACTATCTACGTATTTGCAAAGCCTCTATAACTTAAGTACCACTCTTGTGTATTATACGTCTAATATATCTACAAGTCCACTACATACTATATTATGTGCCCTATCTTTGTCTTAGTTATATGCCTTATCATTATCTGTCTTATCCTTATCTTGGTACTTTACCCTACTCAACTCGTTTAACACATATATACCTATATATAAGTAATGACACTACATTCTTTCAATACCATCACAGCAAAACACGCTGCGTACATAGCTATACATCCAACCTACATATCTAAATTTAGCTCTATTTGTTTTCCATTACATGTACAAAATTTGTGTCATAGCTACCGATGGAACAACTGAGGCTGAATTCATCTTATTAGGAGACATTGGACAACGTGTTGTTGGCAAACCGGTCGGTCACGATGCTTAGAACGAACCAAGGAAGTGAAAACATACCTCCAGCCATTGCTCAGTTGTATCTCATAAGTTTACTTGGCATTGTAGCATAACAGAGAGAAGCTTCCATGGCCCAAATAAAACTTATCAAGTCAACCGTATCATCGCTGCGCTTGGAAGACAGACTTTTATTCCACGTCTCAGCGATTCGGTACATACCACACCATACTCACTACAGCCTACTACTTCCTCTATCAAAATCATAGCTTAAGATACTATACTTCATTATGCTCTCCCATCTCCACGATTGCCTATTGCTGATAACATGACTACTGCACCTCCCAGTCGTGGCTACTAACCATTGTATTTACTTATTTTATTCTAATGATTCATTCTACTATACATGCTTAGTTTATTAATATATAACATATTTCTTAATATTGCCTATATTACACCAAAACATACACAATGCATACCATATCATACTATACCATTAGCAATACTTACACAACATTGTTTTCCACACACACATACTACATTTGTTTCCTATACCTCGCATTGCTACGCTTACATACCTTCCTAAACATTACGTACATTTCTATTCTTTCTAACAATTATTTATATTCTACATCTATAGATGTCAGCTAGCACACCACCTTCTCCGCATCAACCTGCCTATTACTAGGTAAGTAAAAACATCTATTATATTTATCGATCGCTTATCCACTATTATTCCACTTGACAATGCTACGCTTCTATACATGTACATAACATTTTTTTTACCGCCCGAGGCCAGGTCAACAAAAATACCCCCGCTGATTTCCTCTACTCAAAAAAGACTTTTTCAATATACTACTACTACAGATCATGTAACTCATAATATCCGACTCTTATCTTCCCTTAACAAATCGGTCTATACATATTGATTTATAATTTACATAAAGATATTTACATACAACTTCATTGCTACATATACATGTTGAACATCGCCAAGCCAAAAGTCCCCACCACACCGACAAACCACTCTCTTGGACTCCAAAAAAAAAACCCGAATAATGTAAGTCTTCAACAATAAAGAACAAACCTGCAAATTTTTTTGCATTATCATTCTTATCTCCTTACATCTTTATTAATTTCTGTATCGCTATCCTCTTAATCTTATTTTGTTCTTTCATATTTCCTATTTCAGCACAATCCTCCCCTATTAATATAAAGCTGTAATATATTGTTTACCATTCTTCAATAACTACAGAAAATACACTCACTATACAAAAAACACCAGCCTACCAACTTATTACAACATCTACTCAACTAGATTCGCTACGTCTATTCACATAGCACATACATTAGACGTACAACCAAAATAAAATACTTACTAAACGTGTCTCTACTACTGTGTGCTCACATGTTCGAAATCACTTACACCTTATATATAACTCTACCTATACACTATCATCTCTACACTCTACTATACATAAATCACATCCTCCCGATATAACCTCACAACTAAAGTCAAGATATACTCGATAACCGACACCTCAACAAGTCTTTGCCTATTTGACAGCCACTCCATACAGATCTACATCAATACTTTATCACACCCTTCCTAAAAACGTGTATTACAACTGCAAATTCCAGTTTCGCACCTCTATTCCAACCTACTGACCAAACATGTCTTTTATATTAATTGTATTGTGCAGATTAGATCTACCTCCATTTGAAGATATTATTGCTTCTACATCTTTGGGAAAAAAACGCTCAACCAAAAAAGACAACTAGAAAATGGTACATTTCTAATAATCTCTTGTAGAACAATCCATACGCATTGTTCCTCCTACATACACTACCATGCCGCCATATTAACTCTACTCTACGTTTAATCCAAAAACTTATATTGCCTTGTCTATAGTGCACTTTTAAAAAAAATTGGTCACTAACTTATTCAACTAACCCAACTACATTGTTTTATTCGTGCAGCATCTTCTACGCCGCCTACTATGCCATGATTTTTTTTGCCTTCATCCTGCTGCGGCCAACCCTACCATCACATTACTATCAGTAGTATCACTACTATCTATTTCAGTTTCTTGTAATCGAACTATCTATTATGTATATAGTTACGTACTACCATATAAAAACAACTACATACTTCATTTTGTCAACCAACTCGGCTCTACACGCTCCTTTAACTAATCTGTAACACTCTTGCTGATAATCAGCAGACCATCTATTGTCGATTATATTTCCAGTTTTTATCTTATATCAAATTATTCTCTTTTTCCTGTTTGATACTATCATTTGCACTACCCATGATTGTCTATTATAGTAGAACCATCCATTCTGTCATTTCTACCACATACTTACGTTTCGGTTTTTTAGTAATACATATACTTGTTTTGTACTAAACTTTTAAATATCTCTGCATAAAACGATTGCACTCTCTCTTTCATAACACAATACTCTACCTATCTACCGCTCACGCTCCTTCATAAATCCTTTTCTTCATCGAGACTTTGTTTTTCCTTCACAATATCTTGTAGCTAAAGAGCGCCACGGTCACTAGTATGTTATATTTGACATGCTGAGTGGGATTTCTCCTAAAAGTTTGTTCCTTGAGAGGTCTAGTGATTCCAATGATTGCATGGACCCAATCTTATAAGGAATTTTTTCGGTCAAGAAATTGAATGACTAATTCAGATTTTTTATCAATGCAAGAGAAGCTATTTCTTCTGGAATTCCACCGGTTAAGAAATTCAGTGATAAGTCAATGCTCACCATGTCCTAAAGTGCCCAACCATAATAAAGTTCTTGCCGCTTCGTGACCACAGACAAAAGATAATCATAGTTTACGTGGTCACCATCATCAACAACATACATTCCTGTCATCGTCGTTAAATTTGACAAATGCTTAGGTATAACACACGAAAATCTATTGCACGCTAGATTCAAACCGGAAGGATGTATAAGATTGGTGATGTTTGCATGGAATATTCTAGAGCGTATTATAGCTTAGCCAGAGATAATTTATAATGCCATCAAGTCTCCAATCCACACAAGCAATCTTCCAGAGAAATTGTTATTTGAAACATCCAGAAAAGCCGGATGTGAGCAGCTTTGTAGGAAAGATGGGAACTTGCCTGGGAACTGAAACAAACCAAAAATTCAGAGTTCAAAAATTTTGAAAACTTTTGATTGAATTTGAATTTATTTCCCTTTTTGGAAAACCCACCCCAAAAACCGCTTTCCCTTTTTGGCGTTTCCGCCTTGCCAGCCCGAAGACGTCTTCCACCCTAGCGCTTTCCCCTTCGTCTCCCCCGTCACGCCTGCGCGTCATCGCCTCCAGCGCCGCCCCCGTCACCGCCACCTCGCCCCCCCCCCCACCTCAATGCCTCCGCGCACCCATACCGCCACCTCCCCGCTCAGCACCGCCCAAACACGCGTAGCCGCACACGTTGCGCCGCGCCACTCCCGTCCCATCACCGCCGCGCCACCTCCCGCCCGCTCCAGTGAGGGAGCCAGGCCACCGCGACACCGCCCACGCGTATGCCCATGCTCCCACCTCACCCCTACCTGGCGCCAATCCTGCTCCACCGCCCATGTCGCTGTCGTGCGCCAGCGCCTCCACTGCTCCCACCACCCTTCACCGGCTATAAAAGCCGCCTCGCTCAGCCTTCATCACCCGCACCAAGCTTCCCTCCCCCACCCTCCTTCGTCTCCAAGAGCCGACCGAGTACGCCGCCGCCGCCTCGGTTCCCTTCCTCGTAAGCCAATCTCACCCATGTCCCTTCCTCTCCCACCAAAAAACCAACCCAAGCAAAACCCTAGAGAGGGACTACCTACCTAGGTGGAGCTCTCCCTTGCACCCTTCCCTCCTTGGCCAGCTACCACCGTCACACGTCGTCGGTGTCGCTTGATTCATCACCTTCACCCACCCTCCGCGTCTTGTGTGATCTTGAAGGCGCTATGGTTTTGGCGCCCAAAGGCCTTTAAGGCCACGCGGTTTGGGCCATCGAGGCGTTAGGCCAAATGGGCTTCGGCCCAGTGCCATAGCCCAACACTGTGCATAGCCTGTTACTATTCATTACAAATCCGGCCCAAACATTGTTCAATGCACTGTGAGCTTCTTTTCTTTGTTCACCAAAAACCCATTCACTTGTTCATTATTTTAATTCAGCCCATACCTTTGTTCATCCAGTTCCTTTGTTCAAACAAGTAAATTGATTCTTGTTCCTAAACCTAGATTAGTGGTTAATCATTGTTCACAATCTATTTTAGGTATGAACAATAAAATGGTCACTATTCATCGAAATCCTAAATTGACATATTATATCCATTCTGACCGTCTCGAACCCATAAAGCTCATTCTTAGCTCCGTTCAGCCATATCAAACTCTGTCAAATCTTTTTACCTCTTTAAGTTGTTTCTTTATCTCTTTTCAATATTTTTGTTGAACTTGGATCCAAATCTCAACTCCGCACAGTCCAATCAGCACCAGATAAATCCCCACCATCCCACACCACCTTCCTTTAAGTTTTTTTTTGATTTATTTACTTGTATGTTGTTCCCAGCTCATTCCTTGTTGAGCCGGATTTTACTTGATTTATTTTATTGTATTGCTTCTCGTTAGGTCACGACTTTGACGACGATTCGTAAGACATCGGACAAGACCAAGATTTAGAAGATGTTGTGCAAGAAGGCAAGTTGCATTCTTTGAACATTTTGAACCCACATTTCATATATTTATTATTACTTTCATTATTGTATTTGTGTCAATTACTTTAATGATTGAAATAATACTTTTGAATGCCATGATAATTAGATAAATCATATTACCCCACATACAAACCCACCTAACACTTGTAGGCCATATTCACCTTGACAAGTTCACATAAATTATTAGCTATAGTAGCTTTGTCACATAAATGTGTTTATCAATCAAAAGAGAGTGTTGGCAGTTCACCAATGGTTTTGGTGGAGAGTTGAGGGTTGTGTCCAGAAAGTTGGACAACCCAATAGACTTGTGGTAAAAGTGAGTCATCAGTGAGATCTGGAGGTGGACAGCCACGAGTTGGTGTTGGGCCATCGCCTCACTGGATGCACTACTAGAAAACAAAGCAAACCTGAGGGCCACAAATTATGCTGATGGGCCCGCTCCGACCGTCACGTTTACCCAAATTATGCTGACAGGCCCGCAACGACCGTCAAGTTATACTATTTTGGTCACGGGAATAGTAACTCCCTCAGCAAAATTCCAAATTTCCTGACGGTTATAATAAAACCATCAATATAATATATTTTCCTGATGGTTAAAACCTTCATGTTAATTGTTTGGAAATTCCTACACTTCGCGCGTTCGCACGAAAAAATTTGGGTACTGTTTGGATGTGTAACAGTCTCAAGTTAGTGAACAGTAATAATATACATTTCATATCATATTTGTCATTTTTAAGAGCATGTGCATAAGTTGTTACTTTTTAAAACCTCATTTCCAAACCCTAATTTCAAACTTGTCACAAAGCTTCAAATAAAAATACAAGTTAATGCTTGTATTAATACAAGTTAATGCTTGTATTGAAGCACAGGAAGTATTTTTATCAAATACTATATTATTTTTCACAAATTAATATGATTTTTGTCAAATTTTTGAAATCGGCTTGAACTTAAGATAAACCTATGTTATTATTTAAACCTTTGTGATTAAGGATTTTAAAATAAGTATTTAAACCTTCAATAGTGAGTTTTCAAAATTTATATGCGACGTATATCATCCTAGTAGCTTCTATGAAAAATTTCGTATTTTTATAAATTTATTTGATATTTTTATCCCTCCGGTCAAACTTTTGAAGTTTGATTTTAGTTCTAGTTGACCCTAGACCCAGCCCGAGCCTCTTGGCACTATAGCGACTCAAACCCTAGCGACTTGGTTAAACCCAACCTTGCCAATCGGACCGACCCGAGCCACGTTCAAAATACTCAGCTTAACCTCCAGGTTGCGCGTGAGCCGTTCGATTTGAAACGAACCGCTCAGATCTTTTTGGCCCACGCGATCTCCACCATTCGATTTGAAATGGACGGACCAAATCAGTTGTGATGTTCGAACCGTCCGAACACTCCATGCAATCTAGGCCTTCGATTTTCAATCGGACCATCCACATTTTAATCGGGCCGTGCCATTTTCCAAATGGTAAAGCCCAACGTGCGTGAGCCGTTAGATTTAAAATCAACCGCCAAGATCAATTGGGATGTTCGGACCGTCCGAATGCGCATTGCTTTTGGACCGTTGGATCTAGATCGTACCGTCCAGATCAAGTGGGCCGTTCGGACCGTCCGAACAGCCCGTTGATCATGACCGTTGAATCCAGATCCAACGGTGCCACTTTTTCATTCGTTTGAAACTAAAGCGCGCGACTTTTCGTGACCATTGGATTTTGATCGCACGGTCATTATGAGTTGGGCCGTTCGGACCGTCTAAACGCCCCACTCAATCTGGGTCGTTCATTTGTGATCGGACCATCCACATTCGTTTGAGCCAAATTAAACCTATTCCAAATTAAAGTTCACTTAGAAAGAAAATTATCAAAATTGGTTTCACTTGATTTGGAGTTACTTTGAATTAGTTATACATTTTTGAAGTTATTCTATTTTGGACCGTCCGATCGCGATTCGACGGTCCTAATTGAGTGAGCTGTTCGGACGGTCCGAACGGCCCAATCGATACGGACAGCCCGATTAAGATCTAACGGTCCAGATCGCATTGGCCGTTCAGACGGTCCGAACGGCCCAATCGATCTGGACAGTCCAATTCAAATCCAACGGCTCGCACTACCAGAACCCCGGTTTTTCCCGAGTGCCTAAAACACTCGGGAAATTATAAAAAACACTAGGATGCTAAATTCCCGAAGGTCAGCCGTTGGGAAAGAGCACTCGGGATAGATTAGTCGGGACAAAATCCATTTCCCGAGTGCAAATATATACACTCAGGAAACAAAAACACTCGTGAGAAAATACTCCTGAACGGCTTGTTCAACCGTGTGAACGCGTTACCGAGTGTGGGCACTGGAATGTCTTGAAAGAAACACTCGGGAAAGGTTCTACGGTGAGGGACGAAAACAGGGAAAATTGCCACGTGGCCAACCTTTCTTGAGTATATGGCAAAAATGACACTCGGGAAAGTTTCCTCCGGTGACGGACGAAAATAGGGAAAATTGCCACGTGGCCAACCTTTCCCGAGTGTATGGAAAAAATGACACTTGGGAAAGTTTCCACCGGTGACGGACGAAAATAGGGAAAATTGCCACGTGGCCAATCTGTCCCGAGTGTCGACACTCGGGACATTATTGGTAGATTTCCCGAGTGTCGAAACTCGAGAATTTTTCGAAGAGTACCAATCAATTTTTCACCAATTTTGTACAATTGATTTTGCATTTAATTTTAAACTATACTGACAAAAAACTCAGCAATCAAATAATCCATACAAAAGGCATGATACATACATCCACAACAAGAAAAATGCCACAATTCATTACAATATAGATTCAACAATATTGACATAATTCCCGAGCTCACAATATATATATATATATATATATATATATATATAGATCGGACAAAAGGCATGATACATATAATAGTTCCCGAGCTCACAACATTCGAGTTCAAATTCGAAGATCTGGACATAAGGCATGATACATATAATAGTTCAAGTAATAATTTCACACAGTCTTATCCGTAATGCATCAAACAAAAGCACAATATCATCAGCTACCATTTGCACGAAATTTCTGCTTCAATCTTCTGTGCTATGTTACTATGGAGGATGCGACGGGGATCATGGGGTTTCATACGTATTACTCCAGCATCATTTTGTGAGTTCTACAGATACAAAAAAAACTTAATATTAGTGCCATCTTACAACAAAAGCAAGGAATTGACATTACATGAAAAGATGCATTTGACTGAGAACAAGTACTATTACTTTCTAACATAATGAAAACATCACTTGTTATCAATGTTGTTGATGAAATCTCAGTATGCTTGTCTTCATGATTTATGCCATTTCCATTTGATAAACTAGGGCAACTTGAACAAACGTGCATGATCTATAGAGACAAAACAAACAAAATATGAGTCTCTCTCTCTCTCATGAAATTTTGCACTAAGCTTTGATTCATATGAGACAATGGTTTTTTTACTAGTTGTTAATTACATAATCAAGACTCATATTTGCACAATGAAAACATCACTTGTTATGAATGTTCATGTTTGCACAAGTAGATCATGAAAATAGCAAGCACCTGGTGCCTCTCGACGATGGACACATTCACATGATCTTCGTTTGGGAAACTAACACGTGCACCATCTTCAGCATTAGCATTACCACTATCATTAGCACCAGAAGCAGCTGGATCTACCATTGATCCCACCGTTCCCTACATTTTCATAAGAAATCGCATTATAAGAAATCTGCATAATTTTCAATGAGTGCATTCATTTCAGGTCAAGATTGTTCATTTCATCAAATAATGCATAATTTTCAATGAGAGCATGCATTTCAGCTGGATCTACCATTGAAGGCATCTAACACAGTTTAAGGGATAACACATCAATGAAAGACAACACAGAAATATCGCTGACCCAACCAATCATCACAATGATGAAAATGATATATAAAGGTTAATCGTTCACATCAAATAAATAAACATAACACAGCATTTGACAGCTGAAATTACAAGCTAAAGATTTGTTAAATAAAACTAATTGTTAGTTTCATGGTATTCTAGAGTTAGCTCCAGTTTAGTAAAAAAAATCATAGTAGGTACAGCAAGTGATTGCAGTATGTTAACACAAAAATAGACAGAAAATCGACTGCTACTTATATTATGTGGAGGAAAAAGCGTTTAAACTCCCCACCATCGCTGCATTGATTATGGCAACCAAACTAAGGATTCACCCAAACTAGACAAGAAATCTAATTCTCAATTAGGCATTACAACAAACATGTGGTGGGCAACTGAATTGCACAAACATGGAATGCTATAGACTCCTACCTCCTGGCATGGGACACGCAGCATTCGTGCCATCCATGAAGCTGGCACATTTATCATTCTGGCCTCTAACCATACACAATATAGACTCATATATTTGAAGTAGCGACCAATAATTACATTGCATGTCATTTCAATGTCTTCTGACTCAAGCACTCATAAGAGACTAACAATATAATAATCAGTATGCAGTTAATAACCGGAGGAGATAAGTTAGGCAGTGGTTCCCCCGGTGTAGGGCCATCAAGTCAAGGTTGAAGTGCCTGCATATTTGTTTGCACATTGTGATACATTAGCCAAGTACGAATATATATATATATATATATATATATATATATATATATCATATTACTTTGTTATTGTATTACTACGCTCCAACTAACCTGCAGGTGCATTTGCTCCAACCGCTGCCTAGCCTCGATTTCCTCTTGCAGCCTCGCCTCAAGCTAAGAAAACCTCTCATATGATGGTCACGGTCGTCTTTGAGGGTGTACTTCATCCATTGATGCAGTACACGTGGTTCGGACCTCCAAGAGGGTTGTCGGTGTGCTAATGTAGCCGGCACCCATGAAGAAACGACCGTGTTTCTTCCCCTTTCCAGCCTTGTACACAGCAGTCGCGTCCAGTGGTGAATTCATTACATCGAAGTTCGAGCCATGACTCTCCTTAGCAACCTCAGTATATGCAGCCTATTGGACAAAATCATCAGGGAGCGAAAGCATCAGGAGCAAAATCAGCAGAAATCATACCAAGTTATCTGTTGCACGCTGGCTGCACAAGGTGCCCTCCTGATCACCCCTCCTAGCATCTACATATGCCTCTACATCGGAGACAGGCCTCTGCTTCTTCTTTTCCTGCACCAAAAAAAACCACGGAGGTAAATAAATATGTATCTGCGGACGTACAATCAATATGAACATCTTTGACCTACCAAGTGCTTCTTGTAATGAGCCATGGAGGAGTCCTTGACGATGTCTTGCCCGCCCATCAACAATCTCCGCTCCCTAGCAAAGACGAGAGGCCTCTAACCATTGTTCATTGCACCACCTCTTTTGGGCAATCTGCTGCCATGCATCTTCACACTTGTGGGCCCACCAAGGTATTGCCTAAATTAACCAAGTGTTAAATATGAATAAACTAGAATTGATTGTAATGAAGACATCGTTGTACAGCTTGGTTACCTACATGTACTCCTCCAAAGTGATATGTGTTTGGCAAGCCTCCGCCCTATGAATTCCCTTTCCAAGGACTTGTGTATGGTAATCTGTAATAGATCACCGCTTGGATCGTGCTTCAGAGATCATCTATGGGATCGACTTCTTATGTAATTACGCACCACTCTCCTAGAATCGACTTCCTATCCCTCAGCCATCTAAACCACCACTACAATCTGGCATATATTGGAAACAAATAAATGATAATACACCTTTGTGCATGCCAATGCAGTAAACTAAATGAAAGTTTCAGTTTTGAAACTGCAAACTACCCATATTCTTAATCAGATCTTTATTAGTACTGAAGTTAATATCATGGAAATGGTAACGACAACTTCGCAGATGAAAGCATGCAAACATGTACTAGCCTTATTCTATCTTTAGAGAGGTGAGTAAGCTATATACACATATATAGCTGCACTTAGTGGCAGTGGCAGTATTAGGAGTAGCAAGCTAATTTGATCAAACTTACAATTCCAAAACTAGTCTATGATTAATGTTTGATTTTGAATCCGGGGTGTTTATACTCCATCATGTATTCCAAAAATTGATTTTGCAGTCTTAAATGTTTATAGGACACAGAAATTGATGTTTCTTAATTACTAACATAATAAATGGCATGTTCTATGAAGTGGTTGCAGAGAGTGAGTGGCTCCAATAAACAGCATATACATTACAAGTTCTGTGTGGATATCATGGGGATATGCTTACGATCTTAGGATGATGAGACAATTGGCAAAGGCGTTGAGGGTTTGTGGAATCATCCATTTTCGGCGTTGCTTCAGTTCTGTCAGGCCTCTGGTGGTCTGACCGGCCATGGTGGAGGTCAGACCGGACATGCCTTGTGTTGCTCTTCTTGTATGGTGGCTAGTGGTCAGACCGGCCGAGGTGGCGGTCTGACCGGCTTTGCCTGAGCGGTCAGACCGGCCTCTTTATGGGCTTTGGATTTTGGAGCTAGGCCAAAAATAAAGGGTGTAGGCAAGTGAGAGGGTTCTTCTGCACTTGGTCCCATAATTTTTGGAGCTCCCAGGGAAAAGTTCTATTCGATTGAAAATTCCAGAGAGGTTCGGATTTCCTTGAGAGGAATTTTCGCTAAGTCCCAAGGGGGCGGTCAGACCGGCCTTTGGTTGGCTGTCAAACCGGCCAGTGGGCGGTCCGACCGCCAAGGGTGGCGGTCTGACCGGTTTTGGCTTCTTCGTTGGCCAGCTTGGCGGCAATGTTTGATGGTTAGGTCAAGTTCATGGGTTTCATTGCATAGATGTTGCATGATGCATGTTTTGACTAACATGGGTCAAGTTGTGAAGAACTTGTGCCCAAAAATGGTTGCTTGGTTTATTGTTGTGCAGGTAGCTTGGAGTCAACTGTGGTTAACGATGAGGAGGACCGGGACTAGGTTTGGAGAACCGAGGTCTAGAACGGTCATGGATGTCAGGTGAGATAGTTGGTCTCAAGAAAGGCACAAGATGGACTAGAACCATAGAAGGTGAAGTTTGAGCAAAGGCCCTTGTGAAGGTATGTGCTCATGCCTCATCAATTATGTGAATTGATGATTGTGCGTATCGTACGGTGCTACGTAACGGTTTGCTTGTTTGTGATGGTTGTAGGACACCGGAGCTGGGTCATGTTGAGGCAGACTACATCGGGACTAGGTTAGGAGAACCAAGGTCCAGAACGATCGAGGTGTTGTTGGAAGATGACTGAGGCTAGCGGAGTGCGTACAAGCCGAGAAGACAAGGAACCGGAGCGGAAGCTACCGGTGATGAACATGACGGGCAGCGACAAGGTCGGCGGGACTAGACTCAGGGAGAGTTGAGGTCGGACTAAGCTCGAGGATGGTGAGGTCTGAACAGTAAAAGCCGAGTGCAATCATGGTGAAGCAGATGGTGCGTCAAGTGACTTGGTTCGATTACTGGCGAGGGCGATTCGATGGGATCCGGACGCGTGAGAGGCTTGGCGAAGTCATTGGTGCCACTTGGATGAAGACGGCGCTTTGAGAAGCGTGCATGGGTTAACCCATTGTGTGTTAGGGTTTAATGGGTGCCCTAAGTGGAATATTCTCTAGATGCTAGCCTCTAGTATAAATAGCAAGGGGTGTTGTCCAGCACAACTAACCCTTTCATTATTGTTAACCCTAGTTTGGTTTTAGGGCTTAGAGAGAAGATGGAGAGGTTAGGGTTCTAGAGGATGGATTGAGTTGAGTGCTCAAGGTGTGAGCTTTGTCCTCCTTGAGGGAGTGGATGTAAACAACAATCATTCATCTTCTCAAATCAATCCAAGGAAGATTGCAACAAGATGAGTTTATCCTTATTCTTCCTCTCTATTTTGTGATTTTGGGGCTTTCTTTGATCCACGGGTTTTTGCTTGGTTTATTGTGTAGATCTAGCTTGCTGTGACATGTGGGAATACATCTAGGATCATCTAGATCATCAATCAACCACGAGCAAGCTTTTGGATCTAAGTTTCGTTTTTGCCCGGTTTTGAACCCACCTTCGCTCAAACTCAAAAAGGTCAGGACTTTGGCATACATCTAGATGATCATTGCTTGGAATAGGTTCTTAATATCCTTAGGAAGGTGTGTCTCAAGTTTGGTCAAGTTTCATCGTGTAGATCAAAAGTTAGGCCGATTTGAGTTTCGATTTTCGGGATGTTCCTTCTGTTCTGGACGAAATCGATCAGACCGATTTTTATACGCCGGTCGGACCGCCCGACCAATTTAAGTTTGGCTATTTTCCTTTGTTCGTCAGTCAGCCAGTCTGACCGATTTTATATCGCCGGTCAAACCGCCCGTCGGTCTAACCGAAATATAGTCGCCAGTCTAACCGATTTATCATATTAGGGTTTGATCCTTTTGTTGGTCTTTTGCTTTGGGGGTTGATTGGATTCAATACAAGTTATCCACTGTGCTTGTACTTTGATCTTCATAGCTCCCATAGCTATTGGAGAAAAGTTCGTGTTGAATCTAATTAAGGTGAAGATTTAAGCGAGCGTCTATTCACCCCCCCCCTCTAGTTGCCTTTCCGGTCCTACATTCTGTCATAGCATAAATTGTGTAAGCTATCTGATTTGTGTTCTATATTTGAATAACTTGGGTGAACTAATAGTTTTCTCTACATGCAACAACTGTGGAAAGAAATGGAACAAATATTGGTCCAAAGGTATGACTTGCTCACAGTGAGATCATCTTGCTACATGTTTGATAGTAGAAAGCGGGTAGATAATTAAAGACCCATTTTATAGTTAATTTAGCATAGAAAGATATTCCAAAAGCATGCCAAAAATAACACAGATATACATTTGTATCCAGGCTGGTTCTTCTTGGCTCTACATCTATCCAAAAGGAATAGAAGAACTCTTGCTATACACCAAGAAGACATACAACAACCCTACTATCTACGTCACAAAAATGGTACAACAGTCTAATCGCAAAAGAATGACAATTATATTCTTAACACAGATAATGCATACAAACCAAATAGCTTTCAAAAATATATCACGGCAAATATTCAGTTCACTTACCCAAAAACTTTCCTCCACCCGCGCAAACAATTGTCAAATTGTATTTCTCCTTCAATGGCGATATCTTCAAAGACCTTGTAGTAGCACCATGTCCATGCAAAGCTTCGCCTTCCTTTGTAGGTGACCAAGCCAGGAAGTGCCATCAAATCAACACGCCAATTATGCCGTTCGGAAGTCTACATTTCTCACCCCCGCCTTCTTCTCGCCATTGCCTGCACATTAGTTTTTTTGAGGTCTACAAGCAAGTGGGCTAAATTAGTGAAAGTGCTAACAGTTACTTACGTGTCGCCAACAGGAACGATGACAGTGTTGTCCTCCTCTCGGGTTGGTTGTGGTGGTAGGTTCGCAAGTCCTCACAACCAAAAATCTTATGTTTTAGTAGAGCCCTCCGCCTTAGGGTACTCATCCTCCTCACCCTCTTCCTCCCTAGGATGATACTCATCATTCACATGATCAGCACGCGAGGACTGTGGGGTAGAGGAGCCTGATCTACTAGAGGAAGACCCCACGCTGCCTCCTCTAGGGACTATGGCCGCCCCTCTGCCTCCACGAGGGGCCGCGGCCGCCCCTTTGCCTCCTCGAGGAGCCGCGGCCGCCCCTCTGCCTCCATGACATGGTGCTACCACTTTGAAAGACAGACGTCTGCCTCGACTAGAGTATGTTGCCTCTTTGTTGCCACTCATTTTTTGGTGTCCTGAAATGAAATAAAATTAAGTAAATCAATTAATATAGCGCAATGAAGTAAGCTCATAGAAAGATGTAATATAGCGTAATCAAATAAGCTCATACAAAAAATTAAAAACATGCAGCAAATAGATGGAAGACGTACAAGAAGATCAAGCTTAGAAGTAGTCGTCTACAATGGGATCCTCCGCAGATGGGCCCTCTAAAAATTCATCGTCACTATCATGAGGTGTTGACTCAACCTCATCCCCTTTAGTGCCGTCAATGTCTAAGAGATTAAGTAGTTCCAAGTCCTCTTCATTGACAACCTCCTCAGCATCGATTTGAATGTCATCTATGTGATCGTCCTCTTCCCCAATTATTATTTGAAAAGTACCTGGCAGCCCATCTTCTTGAAAGAATATGTCAACACTATTGTTGGTCTCGATGTTGTAGTCCTACTCACTAGGGATAGGTAGTTTACCATATGGTTGCACCTTATGTACTACCCACCAATCCACTAGACTACGCATAGTTTTGTATGGGTACGGGATGTAATATACTTGGGTGGCTTGCTTAGCCACAATAAATGGGTCATTACTCGGTAGGGTGATTGATGTGCAACTTCAACCAGCCCAAGTGATGTGTCCCGTCTGACTCCCCTAAACGGATGGAACCAATGACATTTGAATAACATAAGTTTGAGAGGTTTGCTACCATGGAAATATAGTTCAATTATTTCTTCAATTACTCCATAGTATTCAACAGTTGTATTGCTCCCATCCTGCCCTATAGTCACCAATCCACTATTAATTGTTGTTGCATTAGGCCGTTCCCTCTCATGTGCCGATGTTCGGAAGCGGTACCCATTCACATCGTAGGTACTATAGGACAGCACCCGAGTGTGGCATCCTTGAGCAACTTGCCTCAATTCGCTGCTCATAGACTTATCCTTCAAACTCTACAGCATAAATAGAATAGGTTTCATGTATTAGTTCCTCTTTACTTAGTAAATATTATATGCAAGGGGGACTAGCTAATAGGGAAATTACTTTCTGATAGAACCAAGTCGGGAAATTCGGTTTGCAATTCCCAGCACCCTTCCTAAGAAGGGTCTCAATTTGTTTTTCAAATGGATCTCGACGTTGCTTCCACTCGCACCTAACAAATTCCCTATAGGCAACAAGACAAGTAGATTAAAACACTCATGCATCAATTCTTTGGGAAAAATAATTGTTGCATACCTATTGTAATCATCCACTTCGAAGAGGTTTGTAAAGACATACAACATCACAGTTAACCACTTATCCCGTGATAAAACTTTGGGAGTACCACCGCTTGAAATGTCACCTCTTCCGGTGAAGAGGCTAAGTTGGCAATCATTTTGTGGGATGCCAATATTGTATCGTGAGGTTCGATTATGCATCGTGCAAACATTGTCAGCAAAGTATATTGATGTGAAATGGGAAATTTTCTCAAGTATGTACGCCTCCGCTATGGATGCTTCAACACGCGATCGATTTTTTGCTTTGCCTCGTAGTTCCTTTTGTTCCCTCTCAATTGGATACATCCACCGGTTTTGCACTAGTCCCCCCATCCTAGCTTCATAGGGGAGATGGAGAATCAAATGTTGCATTGGATTGAAGAAGCCAGGTGGAAAGATCTTTTCCAACTTGCAAAGCAACATAGGAACTTCATGCTCCATAGTTGACATCACCATGGGATCTATCTCTTTCGCACATAGCTGTCAATAAAAGAAGCTCAACTCCGCCATCACTTGCCAAACACACTCGGGGACGTAGCCACGAATCATCATAGGCAAAAGGCGTTCCATGAATATGTGATAGTCATGGCTCTTTAGGCCGTTGATGCATGGTAGCTAAATTCACTCCTCTCCTTAGATTTGTTGCATACCCATCGTGAAACTTTAGGTGCAAAACCATTCCAAAATCTCCTTCCTCTGAACCCTAGTTAGGCAATAACTAGCTCTTGGCTTCTCCCACTTGCCGATGGGCGGCTTGTGGATCATATTCAGAGATGGCTCAAGCAAAGCTCCTCTGATCAAGGCGAGCCTTGACATTGTCCTTCGTCTTGTCTGGAATGTCAAAGAATGTGCTAAATATGGCCTCTACAATATTCTTCTCATTATGCATTACATCTATGTTATGGGTAAGAATGAGATTACGAAAGTATGGTAGCCGCCACAAGCTTGGAATGTGAGTCCAATTGTGCTCCTCGCCATATTTCTCGAACCCATCACCATCATCAAGAGGCTTCAGAGCATCTAGCCGTGCACGAACCTCCTCACCTGCCAGACGATGTGGTGGTCCACTACGGACAGCAATATTGGCCCTAAATCCATTTGTGTCACTTCTAAATTCATGGTCAATTGGAAGGAATTGATTATGACAATCGAAGAAGGAGTGCTTGCGACCATGCTTTAGCCAACAGCCACAGAATGTCTCCCTGCAGATTGGGCATGGCATCTTCCCATGTACACACCACCCACAGAATATCTCATACGCCGGGAAGTCATGCATGGATGTGTGGTACACGACCCGCATGGTGAAGTTCTGTTTCAATGCCCAATCATATGTTAATATGCCTTGTTCCCAAGCATGTAACAATTCATCCACCACCAGTTCCATAAATACACTCATATTCTTCCCTGGGTATTCAGGACCAGGGATTATCAAGGAAAGGAATATGTTACATACGCATGCAAACTCCGGTGGGAAGTTAAGGGAATGACAAAAAGCAGACCCATGACTATATGGCGCAGCCCCAATACCAAATGGGTTAAACCCATCAGTTGCAATTGTAATTCGAACGTTCCGAGGCTCTGCGGCAAATTCTACATAGTCTCGGTCAAATTGCTTCCATGCTTCACCATCAGATGGGTGGACCATCTTGTCATCATGGTACCGATGACCATACTTGTGCCATATCATTTGTTAGGCAGAAACCTCAGACATGTATAACCGTTGGATTCGTGGCACAAATGGTAGATAGCGAAGTATTTTTCTGCCAATAGAAAGTTGCCTCTTCTGACCATCACTGGAGTCAACCTCAACAAACCTAGACTCATCACACTTATCACAGTGATCTTTGTCCACATTGTCATTCCTAAAT
Source organism: Phyllostachys edulis (assembly GCA_036346405.1). Taxonomy (NCBI): domain Eukaryota; kingdom Viridiplantae; phylum Streptophyta; class Magnoliopsida; order Poales; family Poaceae; genus Phyllostachys; species Phyllostachys edulis. Next base: position 288,182 of record JAYEVD010000355.1, on the reverse strand, counting down.
AGCATGCAATGATTTGGACAAACATCTATCTTCTCATATGGCATATTTAGTGCGCTTATCAATTTCTTGGCCTCATACAAGTTAGCGGGCAGTTTGTGACCATCTGGGAGAAGTGTGCTAAACACGCTTAAGAATGCATCAAAGCAAGCAATGCTTGTGCTGAACTGGGACTTGACAGCAAGTAGTCGTGTGATGGCATCTAGTTGGGACACCTGTGTTTGCCCATGAAGTAGCTGACTCGCTGCGGACAACATATCAAAGAAAGACCTTGTTGTAGGCTTCGGTTCTTCCTCTACAGGTGGCACATATGCATCATGCATATCATCTCGCATGTCTTCTATCCTACTCTCATTGTGGTCGCCATCGTCTGTTTCTTCCCTTAGCACATCTGATCTCCTACGTTGTGACTCGTCGTGATAGACCCACGCAGTATAGCCTGGCCTAAATCCATACTTGCACAAGTGTGCGGTCATTGTTGCCCTCAATTGTGGCCGTGTGTTCGAACAACGAGAACAAGGGCACAATACACCCCATCCATTACTCCTAGCAAATGCTCGATCCACAAAATTAGTCATCTTTTCCATCCATTCTTGGCTACAGTCACCCATCTCTCTACGCCCAGTGTACATCCAACTACGATCCTCAGCCATCCTAGTATGCAAAACATAATGCGTATTTTAATCCGACTTGTTATTTATGTCAAAAATTACAACTACAGAGCTAACTAGAAGCTACTATAGGATACATACCCTATATATGTACACTATAACAGATTGACATGAAGACAATATAAATGATCAACCGATTCTACATAAGCAAGAAACATCAAGAACACAATCACACCTGAGAAGAAGAGGTTCAATCAGAGGCCAGGATCCTGCCCCAAAGATCTCAGCTTTTCTTCATGATGACCAAATCTGAGTACTTAAAACACTTTGCGCAGACATGCAGGAAAAGAAGAGGTCAATAACGGTAGTCGGATTTATGGTTCGGTCAATCTTTGGAAGTAAAGTTAACTAAGTATATATGTATGTAACATATATGTTCTTGAAAGAAAAGAAACATGTCAATGCAAGAATATATCTTGGCTCTATTTCGATATTAGGTACAAGGTCTAATCATTCTCTAGATAATTAACAATTGATATGAGGAGGCTAAAAAGGCACTACTTGATTCTACATTATGGGATCATATAATGTCTTATTAATATTGTCCTATCCTTTGTCTTTCTGATCGACTAGTTGTTTCTCTTGGATTGATCATCTATTGATTGACCAGAAAACAACTAGTAGCTGTTTGAATCAGGCTGTTATTCTATCATAAGTAACTTCACTAGACTAACACATTGTTTGTATTCTTCTTCAAATTAAATATGATATAAGTCTAATGCTAACAATAACTCTTTCATTTATGAGAATTATAGCTAGAGACTAGTCTGTACTAATATGGTGAAACTTATAGTCCTAAAGAGGATATGTAGTGATATATACCTTCCCAAATGGGGAGACAAGTTGGTGAAGGGCAGTTATTCTATCCCCTAGCTTCTCCTTCGTCACCTGATGCAAAATAACAAGCAAAACTTACTAAAAATGCCACCATTCCAACCCCTACCTATCTCACCTTCTCTCTCACCCCACAATGACTCCATGCCTGTCCATTTCAGCATGCATGCTTCAATGCTAGATTGCTCTGAATGGCTGGCCCATGCTCATTGAGAGAGAGGGGGGAGGGAGAGAGAGAGGACCTTAACAGTAGATTGGGCAGACGAGGAGGAGGCGAGGGGGAGGCGTCGGGTGCGGCGGAGGCAGACGAGGAGGCGACGCCGATTTTAGTGCGTGAGGCGACTACAGAGGCGGTGGGGAGGGGGAGACAGCGGCGGCGGCGGCGGAGGCAGTGGAGCGTCGAGGGAAGGCAGAGGAGGTGGTGGAAGAGGAAGATGAGGAGGCGGCACCGATTTCAGTGCGTGAGACGGCTGTAGAAGTAGTGGAGGAGGGGAAGACGGCGGCGGCGGCGGCGATGGAGGCGGCGGAGACGGTGGAGGAAGAGGAGGACAGGGGAGGCGACGCTGGTCGCGGAGGTGGGGGAGGAGATGAGGGGGAGGCGTTGAGTGCGGCGGCCGCAGACGAGGAGGTAGTGTCGATTTCAGTGCGTGAGACGGCTGCAGAGGCGGTGGAGGAGGGGGAGACGGCGGCGACGGAGGCGGTGGAGGCGACGGAGGCGGTGAAGGAAGAGGAGGATGGGAAGGCGGCGCCGGTCGTAGAGGTGGGGGAGGAGAGGGGAACGGGGATTGGGGATTTGCTGTACAGGGGGTTAGGAGTCTTAGGACTTGGTGATTTTGTGGCGGCAGTGAAAAAACGGGTGCGCGGTGGGGGGGAAATGGCGCGCTACTAAATTATTCGCTCTCGAGTGTATGTAACGGACAGACACTCGGGGAATTAGTTGGCCCACACGTGAAATGTTGGATATGCCCTTCGCGTTTGCGTCGGTGCGTGGTCGGTCCTGACCCTGGCTGCTCATCGAGTGCCCTTCCCCTTCTTCTTCATTCCACGACCTCCCACTGGTTGCAAAACTTCCATGGCCTCCCACTGGTCTTAACACTTCCACGACCTCCCACTGGTCGTAACACCTCCACGACCTCCCCTGGTCATAACACTGTAGCACCTCCATGACCTCCCCCTGGTTGTAACACTGTAGCACCTCCGCGACCTCCCCTAAGTCGTACACTTAAGCGACCTCCCCAGGTCCGTACACTTCCGCGACCTCCCTAGATCCGTACACTTCCGCGACCTCCCCAGGTCGTGCATCTCTGTGACCTCCCCTGGTTACATACCTCCACGACCTCCTCTGGTCACAGTACCTCCAAGACCTCCCCTAGTCACGGTACCTTCACAACCTCCCCTGGTCAACAGTACCTCCACGACCTCCCTTGATCACAGTACCTTCACGACCTCCCCAGTCACAAGATTTCCGCTGACCTCCTCAGTCACACAAGATCTGCGACCTCCCGCATCACAAGATTTCATGACCTCCCGGTCACAAGACTTCGTGACCTCCCCTAGTCATAGCACTTCCACACAGTTCGACCACGGTGCTTTGAGCTCATAGCTCAACCACTGTGTTTTAACCATACTCAACTAGGTGTTCCCTTTCCAAGTGTTTCCTTTCATTGAATGTATTTGAACTTATTGGAAATGTTTTTGGGTTTATTTGAGTTCATTTGATTATTAATTTCAAATTGAGTTTCTCGGAGTTTATTTGATTTCTGGTTATTCTTGCGTATATAGAAGCCGCCGTGACCGAAGATCCTCCAGTTGATCCAGGACAAGATCAGCAGAACCTCGACCAAGGCGAGTCAACACTTTGATCATATTCAACCTACCTTATGCAAATTATGTTGCTTTAAATTATGAAATTGCATTGCTATGTTTTATCAAATTATATTGGTCTAGCTCATAGTTAATGCCTTAAAAATAATTATGTATAAATTTTCCATCCTTGAATTTGGACATTATCCTTTGTCACCCTAGACTTAATGGATTACATACTAGCTAATAGGTCTGTATCTAAGTGTCATGCTTAGCCTTGCTTAGATACAATGTCATGCGGGCATTAAACTGCCCGACCGCAATCATTTAAAAATTCTTTGAAAGTGATTTGGGGCAGTCGAGGCTGGGAGCCTGGCTAGTATGTTGGACTAAAGAGTATTTTCAAAACAAAAGGAAATCCTAAAAATCGTTTTTGACTCGGGTGGCTGGAAAGAGTGGCTGGTGCCGGGGCATAAGAGAATGTTGGTATGTAGATGTACCACCCGAGTCAATTAAGGACTGAATCTTGGAATGACCTCTCATGCAAAAATAGTGCAACCACAAGTGTATAATGGGTATGACCTGGCCAACTAATTTACTCGCCTCAGCGTGGCTCCGCCATTGGGTTGAATGCGGGTGGATAGTCGGAGGAGAACGAAGTCTCAGGAACCACATGGCACAAGAGGGGGCCTCCCGGGAGCATGGCTCAGGGCGGTGGAAACCTTAGTGTAGCAGATGGAGTGCGTCGAGGTTGAGCATTGTAAAGGCCTTGTGGTAATCTCCCCTTGATTCACATGTCTAAGGAAATGTATGTATATATCAAGATGATTACCTCTTTTGGGTAAAGTGTGCGAACTATGCAAAGTAAGAAAACTATCATAATAGCTGTGCTCACGGTCAAGAGCGGTGCTGAGAACTTGCTTGATATAGATTTCATTTTTACAAAACCTTTTGTGATGAAAAGGGAAGGCTAGGGTAGGACCCCAGAGATTTGAGAAAAGCCTGGTCGGGGACCAGTGGTAAATACGGGATAGCCCAAGCATTGGGTAGACTTGAGCTCCCATCAAGCTCAAGCGCTCGCTTCAGCAGAGCGTCGTCACCTCACCGCCTTCGCCGTCGATGCCATCGGGGCCGCCGTTGGCCTCGTACGTCCTCCCCTTTGACCAAAACAGTTCAATACGTCCCTGAAGGACCACCCACCGCTTCCATGGAGCTACCGTGAAGATTGAAGACAACTCTCCTTCCTCAAGCCACTACCGTAGCTCAGAGTTCCTCTCGCTGTCGCGGTCCACCGTGGTCAGCTCAGCTCCAGCTAGTTCGTTTCTCCCAGCTCAGTAACGGCACGTTCCTAATGGCTCGGATACTCCTCCTTATTTGAGCTGCAGTGCTCTTTTGCCAAAGTTTTTCTGGTTCTTTCTCTGGCTCTTTCGCTGGCTTGTTCGATCACAGTCGAACCTTGCTTCTTCCGATTTTTGTTGTGTAGTCGAAGACTTCTCTCATTCGACTACGCGCAGTTAAAAACACTTCCGTGACCTTCCACTAGTCGTAACCCTTCCACGACCTCCCAGGTCGTACACTTCCAAGACCTCCCACTGGTCGCAACACTTCCACGACCTCCCACTAGTCTTAACACTTCCACGACCTCCCACTGGTCTTAACACCTCCATGACCTCCCCTGGTCACAGTAACTCCACGACCTCCCTAGGTCGTACACCTCTACGACCTCCCCTGGTCAATAGTACCTCCGTGACCTCCCCTGGTCATAGTAACTCCACGACCTCCCCTGGTCAACAGTACCTTCGCGACCTCCCTTGGTCACAGTAACTCCGCGACCTCCCCTGGTCACAGTAACTCCGCGACCTCCCCTGGTCACGGTAACTCCGCGACCTCCCCTGGTCACGGTACCTCCGCAACCTCCCCTGGTCACGGTACCTCCGGATATGGGTGTTTCTTCTCCAAGTGTTTCCTTTCATTGAATGCATTTGGATTTATTTGAGTTCATTTGATTGTCGATTTCAAATTGAGTTTCTCGGCGTTTGTTTGACCTCTGGTTATTCTTGCATATATAGAAGCCGAAGCACCCGAATAACCTCCAGTTCATCCAGGACAAGATCAGTAGAACCTTGACCAAGGCGAGTCAACACTTTGATCATATTGCACCTACCTTTTGCAAATTATGTTGCTTTAAATTATGAAATTGCACTGCTATGTTTTATCAAACTATATTGGTCTAGCTCATAGTTAATTCCTTAACAATAATTGTGTATAAACTTCCCATCCTTGAATTTGGACAATATCCTTTGTCACCCTAGACTTAATGGATTACATACTAGTTAATAGGTATGTATCTAAGTGTCATGCTTAGCCTTGCTTAGATACAATGTCATGCGGGCATTAAACTGCCCAGCCACAATCATTTAAAAACTCTTTGAAAGTGATTTGGGGCAGTCGAGGCTGGGAGCCTGGCTGGTATGTTGGACTAAAGAGTATTTTCAAAACAAAAGGAAAACCTGAAAAACCGTTTTCGACTTGGGTGGCTAGTGCCAGGGGCACAAGAGAATGTGGGTATGTGGATGTACCACTCGAGTCAATTAAGGACCGAATCTTGGAATGACCTGTCATGCAAAAAACAAGTGCAACCACAAGTCTATAATGGGTACGCGACCGCCAACTAATTTGCTTGCCTCGGCGTGGCTCATTGTTGGGTTGAATCTTGGTGGATAGTCGGGGAGAACGGCCATAGGAACCGCACGGCACAAGAGGAGGCCTCTCGGGAGCGTGGCTCAGGTATGTGGAAACCTTAGTGTAGCGAATGGAGTCGTCGAGGTTGAGAATTGTAAAGGCCTTGTGGTAATCTCCCCTTGATTCACATGTCTAAGAAAACGTGTGTACATATCAAGATGATTGTCTCTTGTGGGTAAAGTGTGCGAACTATGCAGATTAAGAAAACTATCATGATAGTCGTGCTTCACACCAAGAGCTCTTTGAGAACTTGCTCGATATAGCTTTTATTTTTACAAAACCATTTGTGATGAAAAGGGAAGGCTGGGGTGGGACCCCAGGGATTTGAGAAAGGCCTGGTCGGGGACTAGTGGTAAATACGGGATAGCCCAAGCATTGGGTGGATGGAGCCACTCAATGGTATAGGAGGTGGGACCTCCACTAGTACTTTACAAAATGAAAACTCATTTATGAAAACGGATTTGTTAAAAATGCTAAGTCTCGGGATTTTCTACTACTTATCTATTTCAAACTCAGCTTTGTGCAAATAAAAGAACTCTAAAACTTCCTTTGACTAGACCTGCATCTATATGATTTGCATTGTGTGTTGGCTCGCGAGTACGGTTGTGTACTTAGGCTCGTCCATTATAATATTTCAGACCCATGCGATCAAGACCCCTATGACTACTACTACCACTCGGAGGTTGCACAGTGACTCACACGTGTACTTTACTGTTAGACCCCAAATTTGGGCTTTGGGATCCTCTGTGTTAACCCGTGCTATTCCTTGGATCAGTAGATAGCACACACAGATACATTCTTGGACCGATCCTAGGACTTTGAAACTCCGGGTAGTCATGTGGAGCTGGCTAGCTTAATTTTTCTAGCTTATGTGTTGTGGGGGCGTGCAGAATAACTACATGAATTGTATAAAGGAAAATTGGCACCCTAGCGCGCCCAAGAAAAATGACACTCGAGTAATAGAGTTGTCATTTTTGTTTCTTAAAAGAGTACTTATATGAATCGCCGTGTTGATTTAGCTTAGGTAATTCACGGTAATAGCATACTTTGGAGACGAAGACGATGCCTTGGCTTTGGCGTCACAGGGCTCCAGCTGATAGAACAAGCACGGGAGAGGAATGAGTGAAGCTCTAGGAGCAAAGTGACGCACGTGTTATGGGAAGAGGGGCTCACCAGAGACGGCGGTGGGGTGGAGCCTGCTCACCGGTGTCGAGAACGATGCTCGCGTTTGCGTGGAACCAAGGAGCAAGAAGCTCTGGTTTTCGCAAAAATAGAACGTGGATGAGCTGAGAAAGAAGATGACGTGGTTAGTGGTTTAAGTATTGAAGAGAAACGCACAAGATGAGCGGTGAGAACTCGAGGGTGGGCTCTCGTTCTCCGCCTGGTCGGGAAAAAGGTGGCGACAGAGGGGTGGCTGGCCGCTGCAGCGACGGAACGGGGCATGGCGGGTTAGTGGTGCGTTAGGCGATGGGGAAAACGGTGGGCGGTGGTCGCAAATCAGGGGCAGCGATGGAGCTGGCGTGAGCGTGCTAGCGAGCACGAGGTGGAAGACGGGTTCTGACACACGGGGCATACATGTCAGCGAGAGAGGAAGTGAGAGAGCGAGGCGGACTGCGGCTGGACCGCTGTGGCACACAGGCAAGAGCAAAGGAGCTAGTCGTGGCGGCTTTCGGCCCAAAAGGCAAGTGGGAAAAAGAAAAGATTTAGAACTTTTGAATAGGCTGAAGGTTTGACGAACTTTTAAATATAGCAATTGAGTTCGAAAAATCATAAACATTTTTTTTGTGGAGGCTCCTGACACACAGTGTAGCTGTTTGTGAAATTTTTCCAGAATTTATGTCTTGAATTTTTCTCAAAAAATCTTTTAAGGTCACTGTTTGTATGCAATTGCAATAATTGATTTAAGAAAATTTTCGAAAGCATGCTCAAAATAATTCAACAATTATTCTTAGTGCAATAAACTTGAGTTTGAATTTTTTGGATGTTACAAGTTGCTTGGTTTCATTCATTGAGCGAGAGTTTTTTTTGTACAAGTTAGCAAGGATGGTATATCAACCGCTTTCAAAGCATGTATAATTGCCGTGTGTCAACTTTTAACTTTTTCAATATTTTGTGATATCGGCCGTAGTACAAACATATATTTTTTCATTTGAACTTACATACTATATCATTAATTTGAATTTTTATGTTAGAACGTGTCACTTAAAGTTCGCAACAAAGTTAGTATATGTTTCGATCATCCATGCAACAAAGTTACTAGATACCAACAATGGCGGATCCAGAACGAAAATGATCGGGAGTCCCTGAGGCAAGATGGGTCATGTTCGGCAGGGCTGTGGCTTGGGGTGTCCCCTCATGTTGGGTTAGGGGTGTCCACATTACATATACAAGTTTATATCTAAACAAAAATGATTTTTGAACCTGGTGTCCTGTGCACCTGTTTGTCGCACTATAGATCCGCCTCGATACTAAAGGAAGGAAGAAAAACGACAGGCTTCAAGAGAGAAAAAAAGTAGAATTAAGCTACTGTATATCCACATAATTTTGTTATTATTATTTTCTCCTGTACCGAACAAACCCGAGTTTAAAATTTCATAGAATGTTTATTCCACATATTGATTATTGTTTTTGATTATTATTATTTATTTATTTATTTTTGCAGTGATTTGGTACGTAGAACAGACGATGTGATTTCTCAGTTAATTTCTTGTGCTCTTTCGTTACGTACGTACGTGCAGTGAAGCCAGCTTGATGGCACACAGCACTTATGTAAGGATCTTGATCGATGGAGTCAAAGGGCAAGTCATCTGCGCGTCAGTCTCCTTGCTAGCCACGTACAGCAGTACAGTGTTTGTGTAAACCGAGTTAAAGATATGCTATAGAGACAATTATAGAGGTGACGGTATCACATTTATATTTATGAGTTATTGAATAAATGAGTTCGACCATATGATATTATTCGACACTCGATCGAGAAAGTATTGAACAGTCCAATGATGACAAATATCTCACCTGGAGTTCAAACCAAATATTGTGAGGCAAAGGGAGAATTCACGAGAAGGTCGTACAGTTCAGTTAGATATGAACTAGTCGTATGGAGATACGAGCTAGTCGTAGACTGGTCGAACATGATCACTAAGTAGTCGAAACTTGGTCGTAAGGAGTTACGAACTAGTCGAGACTAAATATAAACTGGTCGTATAAAGATACGAGCAGGTCGTAAGAGATAAGGACCTACATCCATTCATACCAACCCATCAAGTTTTAATTAAATGTTGTAGTCTAGTTCTTGCACGACCTTACCAAGCATATCCATAACCTAGGACGAGGCTATTCGAATAGTTTTAACCCTGCAGGGGTGTACCAATGTACCCACACGTCAAACCGCCTTTTCGCCAAGCTATTTAGCACACTTCCTTTGGTATGCCGGCACGGCTAAGTCCTACGAGGCATTTCTAATGAGCGATGCTAATTAAGAGTCGCGACAACCCGAAGGAATTGGAGACACTGCCCACCTAAGCAATCATGGTGCTCTTACCTTATAAAAACAGTTTTAACCACCTGCGACCCCCAATTAACACCTCCCAAAGTACTTAGCCAAGAGGGGTTCCCAATACCCTCGTGTGGTTAGCACGCAAAAGCGCTTGGCTTAGTGACACAAGTAACTCGGTCCTTGGGGACCTAGGCACCATTCCATTCACACCCAACATATCACACCAACATCCATTGTGCCCAAGTCAATAACAGTTTTGTTTTCATTTTTATTTTGTTTGTTTACAAAGTAACAAAGCACAAGAGGGACATAATGGAATAATAATTTTAGTGTGATCAAGGTCATCGACATAATGTCGACAACCGCCTATTTCTACTGTTATCTAAGCATTTCTAAGCATTATCAACGCAAACTACTAAGTGATAAGAGTCCATCCATCGAACTCTATATCACAGCAAGATAATCCTAGGCTTAGTAGTAGAGAATGAACATTTACCTACAAGATATGCATCTATAGGCTCAACTAATCGATAATTTAACACAAAGTAGCAATGCATACATATAAGTGAAACAAAGTATTAAACTTTAAAGTAATGGGACATTAATGGGATATGATCAAACTGCTTGCCTTGCTGTGGCTGGTCACTATGCTGCAGAGAATCGCTCACGGGATCAACACACTCGTTGGCACCTAAACGAAAAGGCGAAAAGAAACGATAAGAACGACGAAAACCACAAGGACAGCACAGCAAACAAATTTCAAATGCTCTGAAATTTCTACAGCAGCAAGAGGATGATTTTTAAAGAATTTAGCAACAAGAACCAATTTATTTGGATTCTCAATGCAAAAGATATGAGCAAAACAAATCTGCTCAGCCCTAAAATTCAAAACTGCCACCATTCACTAATTTAATTATGTGGCAACATTTTCTAGAGAGGTGGTGCTACTGAGATTTTTACTGTAAAACCAGCACCTCATGAGATGAATAACACAATTGAGTTCATCTCATTTGGAGCTATTATGCATGTTTTATGATTTTTCAAAGATATGATAATGAGCACAACTAATTTGCACCCACAAAGCTTTTGAAAATAGTGACATGCCTAAATCCTATTCTAACATTTAGTTTACTAACAGAGGAAGCCAACAAAGTTGGATTCACTCAAAAAAAAAACCTACAGAGCAATACTTATGCATTTTACAAGTTAAATGAATTTTTAATGAAACATTTAAAGTTAGTTTTGAAATCTATTTGCAAAACCATTTTATGGAGCTGAACTGGGCTCATAACCATTTTTAGATTAGAGCCTGGTCCAAACCAGAGCTATAGAAATTTGAATCACCTTATTTGGATTTAGAATGAATTAGTTATGCATTTTCAAAGTTCATACCTTTTTCAGTTCATAAAATAACAGCTCTCTGAAATTTCCTAAAAACCAAAAGACAGGGGAGGACATGAGCCATAGATCTTGAATCTAACGGCTCAAGACCTCCCAGGTGATAACGCACACGCGCGCTCGCGAAGGTCCAGAGGACATGGGCCGTTGATCTTGGATCCAACGGTTCATGTCCTCCCAGCAACGCGCACGCGCGAGCGAGAGGGGAGGTCGTGGCCGTTGATGCTGCATCCAATGGACCACAACGCTAGAGGGAGGACCGGAACGGTCAAGATCAACACGGGGATGTCATAAACGGCTGAGATGACCTCGGAGAGGTCCTACGCGGAGGAGGTCTTAACGGCTCAGACCTCCAAGGGAGGTCTGGATGGCTAAGATCTCACCAGAGGAGGTCCTGGACGATCAAGATCTCCCAGTGGGGAGGTCTTGAACGGCCCAGATCCAAAGCCACCACGAAATGCGCGACGCAGCTGCGGGCGATGAGTAATGGCGCGGGACAACGAGGAGGTCCAGCGCTAAAGACAAAGCGAGAATGCTCCCAATGATGGAGCATTTATCGCCCCCAAATCTTTGTCCTAATGACACGCCGGATGAACTTTTCCGACAAAAACGTTCACCGCAAAGACATGGTCAATGCCGGCGATGCAGACCTTGCCGGGCGACCACCAGAGTACCAACGCAGCGCAATAGTGTTGCGCACACATGGACCACCTCTCAACGGCGGCGGCGGCCTTGAACGCCGGCGCGAGCCGAGAGGAGCACGACTTGACCTCTACGGCCAACATGACAAGCAGCAAAATTTGAGCTCCGCAGTGACATACAAGCACGGTGCCCAGCCTAAGGATTACCAGGAGGATTACCTGGAGGTCCAGAGGGTGCTGAGGAGGTCGAGGAAGTGGAGGACCGGAGCTGGGGAAGACAAGGAGCTCCACGGCCAAAGTTGAAATCCTCCAAACTCCAAGCTCCAAGTTAAACTACCTCTGCAATTGTCCCAACTAAACAAGTTAGGACTTGGTCCCAGAGGGAAATGGCACAACTTGAAGTAATGAGAGGGAGAGGAAAGACTCCAGGGACCCTTGTGCCACCGAGGAGCTCCAAGCTCAACAATGGCGATTTGGGGAAGGTCTGTGGAGGAGGAGCTCAGCCAAGCACAGGCAAGGCCAGGCTCAATGGTGTGTAAAAGAAGCTAAGGAGGAACCCGAGGAGATCTTATACCTAGGGCAAAAGAGGTCATGAGCCACAAGTGGAGCTCACGGTGAGCTTAGCCCATGGGAGGTCCATGGCTTGGACAAGATGGAGGGGACAGGGTAGGTAGGTCAGGGCATGGCCTAGGGGGCGGAAAGCTCTGCCACGCATTTAATGCGCGCAGAACAGAGCCGTTGGACATGACAAGGCTCTGACCTTCTCCACTGTCATGGCTCTCGCACGCGTGCCCAAGCTAGGAGAAGAACAGGACCTCAAATCCACCATTGGATAAAACCATGGGGAGGTCACAGCCCTTGATTGATTTGAAACGGTAAGTTTTAAGTGATAGGAGGAGGTCACAGCCCTCCGATTTGGACTGGGGAGGTCGTGACCCTCCGATTTTCATTGCGCGGATGCGCAAGGCAAAAGGGACAGGAGGTCCAAGGCGTTGGATCTAAATCCAACGGTGCGGACCTGATGGGAGGACTTAACCGCGCACGACTTTGAGAAGTGAGGGGGAGGTCATGGCCTTTGGATTTAAATCCAAGGGCACACAACCAAAGGGGAGGTCCTAGGCGCTGCGCAAAGCGCAGAGGAGGTCAGGACCGTTGGATTTTAATCCAATGGTGCTGATCAAATGAGGGAGGTCCTGAGCCTTGCGCATAGCGCAAAGGAGGTCCTGGCCTTTAGATTTAGATCTAAGGGATCACAGGAGCGGTCTGAACGGCCCACTCAACAGAGACCGTGCGATCTAAATCTAACGGCTTAAAAGGATGGTCCGAATGGCCCACAGATCTCGCGCGTTGAAACGAGATCCAATGGCAAGGAGAGGACAAGGGAAGTCATGGCCGTGAGATTTACATCTAACGGCTACGACCTCACGTGGGTGGGAGGTCTGATGCGCACAAAGCAAGGGGAGGTCGTGGCCGTAGATTTCAAATCCAACGGCACACAACACAAGATGGGGGAGGTCTGGTGCGCTTGATTTTGAGGGGAGGTCGTGGGCTGTTGGATCTGATCCAACGGCTATGACCTCAACAAAGTGGGAGGTCCGAAGTGTTTGCGAACAAGGGGAGGTCATGGCCTTTGGATTTAATCCAATGGCTATGACCTCAAGGAGGTGGGAGGTCTGAGTGGTTTAACAGCGAGGGGAGGTCATGGCCATGGATCTTTGATCCAACGGCACAAGACCTCGATGGGGTGGAGGACTTGGGCGTTTGATAACGAAGGGAGGTCACGGCCGTGAGATTTACATCTAACGGCTATGACCTCAATGAGGTGGGAGGACCAGAGCTGCACTGCAGAGGAGGAGGTCGTGAGCTTTGGATTTGAATCCAACGGTTACGACCTCCACAAGGTGGAAAGGAGGTCTGAAGGGGTTGGGTTTGACCAGCTTTTGCAAAGCGGCTCAAGCCCAAGGAACAGTGCCAAGCCAAAATGAGTTTAAGTTAAACAGCTGGGACTTTGCAGAATTATATGAGATAGCAAATCAACTCCAAAATTTATGAAATTTTAACTGGAGCTTGCTGACTTTAGGATAAACCTTACATAAAACTTCCAGAGGTTTTTATGCAATGCACTTTTCTCAGGAAATTCATAAAGGTTGTTTAAGGGTTTGTTTTACCTCCAAAAATTATCAAACAAGTTTTATAACTTATGATATTTTTTAGAGAGGTCCCACATCATTTCTAGGACCAAGGAAAATTATTTCCAAAGGTTTGGCAAAAGATTTGAGACAAGTGGAAAGTGAGTTTGACTTTTGGCCAACAAGAGCTTTGTGTTTTTGGATTACACAACTCTTGGACGAGAATTACATGGGAGTTCAGGGGTTTCAAGATGTGAGAAAAAGTTTTAATTTCTACACATTTAATTACATTTGAAACAAACCCTGATTATACATTTGGGATGTTACAATGCCAATCTTTCTTCTTTTCTTTACATAACTCACTGCCATCCAGCATACAAGCCAAACACCCACTGCCATTGGTTTCTTTAAACCTCCCAAATTAACCAACATGCAAAGCACTGCATTTCCCTTCCTCACTTTGTTCTCCCCAAATAGAACCAGTTCGGTTCCTTTTCCTCCTCATGAACACAGCTCATCTCCACACCTTCTCTCCTCTAAATCCCAATCAAAAGCTGAGAATCAAGCCCTGCATGTCATACCTTTGTCTTCCTCATCACACAAGGTCTCCATCCATACCATTAGTTTTCACATGCAAGCTTTCTTGAGCATTTTGCAAGAAAGGATGAAGAAAGGGCACACACTGTGCTGTGCAGCTAGTTGGAAGGAGTAGCAACGAGCAACCATAGGGGGCGGCTTGGTGGTGCATGGCGGTGCATTGCATGCAGTGACTGAGGAGGAGGAGCAAGGTTGAGGGCGCCACCGCTGGCTTGTAGGCGCGCCAAGGCGGCATTGCAAGAATGAGTAGAGGTGGAGAAGCTAAGGCGCAAGTAGGAGGCAAGGTCGGTGCAGAAGAACCGAGAGGGAGTGTGGTTTGGGAAGTGTGGAGCAGCAGACCTGAGCTGCTCGGTGACAGCGGGTGGCGGCGTCAGCGAAGCTTTCGGTGGTACGGGCGTGTGGCGGCGCTGCAGCGGAGCGAAGACGAGGACGCCGAGGTGCTGTCCATGGCGTCCACGAGCATGGCGAGGCGGAGCCCGATGCCGAGGCGTTGCATGCATGCAGCGCAGCGGCTCACCAGGCGACCGAGGCGAGGAGGCATGGACGAGAGCCGGACGTGATGCATTTAGCGAGCTCGGCGACGACTACGGTGGACGCGAACGAGTGCCGTGAAGATGATGTCCGGCGATATTTTGCACACCTAGTGCCGTGGTAAAAATCTTTAGTGTCAAATCGTGTTTACGATATTTACTTGTGCATGTTGCATATTAGTCATGTGCATGTCATCTATTTATGCACGTTTAGTTATAAAAATGATTTGGTAGCTTAAGACCGGTATAATTCTCCAGTTATGTCTTATTTATACGTAGGCGTGTTCATGTGATGTATGCCGGTAGATACGAATGATTTTATCGTCGTAGCGGAATATGTATTGTTGATCGGTAGATGCTAGATTAAATATATGAGTTGATTATTTGATCGGATGATATTATTTTGAAGTTGCATGGATGTTAGTGGTGATCTTTGGATAATACATTAATTGGATGTTTCGTTTCACATTGAATTAGTAATTTTTGGAGTTAGGACGCATAAGGATTTTATGAATTATTATTTGGTGGATAGCTCTTGTGATGATATCTATGGAGATATGGAGGTTGAATCGAGTGATTTATTTAATCATGAGTAAATTGATGGGGTGTCTTAAGTAATAGTCATGTGAGTCATTTGTGCTTGAATATGGAGAAGGTAGCAATTGATCATTTAGTTGCGAATAAATATTTGGATTTGCCATGTACTTACTAGGTAAGTCCCATGTGCCGAGTCGGTAGAATTGTAGTATCTATTGGATTAGTGGATAAATGATTATTAGTCGATCGTAGAGGCGCATATGTGATTGGATTAGTAGTTGTCGCATACCCACTAGTCCGTGAAATGGATGTAAGTTGATTTATTAGTGAGGTATTAAATGTTGGATGTGTTATTATAATTGTAAAGCTCATTAGGTGTCGGTAAGTCAAATAAACCTTGATTGGTGGAAATGTTAGTGTTTACGAATGTGATTTGCCGAGGCAAGACTAGTAGAGCTAGATAGTTAGTATTAGCTTAAATAGTATATCGGAGAATGATTGATGGATTTAGTCATGGTCATATGCTTATCACTTGGTGGATTTCATATAACTACTAAAAGGATTGTGTAGATGGAAGTTTATGAGTCCGGGAATTATTTAATGGATTGACTATCTTGATAATGCCTTAGTGGAGGTTAGTACGGGATTTAGATCAAGGTATGTGAATATGATCGGAGAATACTATGCATGTGAATGGATTCAACACCGGAGAATCGGTTAAGTCAATGATTATGAGAACATTAGATTTGCGATAGATGTTTTCCTTTAGAAATTAAATGAAATAGAAAAGAATATTTGTAGGCCTCATTTGTCATGACAGAGGCTAGGCTAGCATGTGTGCAAAGAGTATTAGATGATTTGGAAAAATTCGAATACAATTATTTTTGCACTAAAATGCTATTAACTTTAAAAATTCATAACTATGTCATAAAACTCCAAATAGGATGAACCAAGTTATTTTGGTCTTATATTAATATTCTCTATCCATCCATATAATCCTCATCCTCACCACTGCTCTACAAATTTTGGCCAAATAATTCAATTAAGTGAACAGTAAATCGAATTGAATTAAATTGGAATTTCTGAAAACTGATTTTTAACCCTTCATAACTCTCACATACTAAGTCCAAATGGAATAATTCTTTCACCTAAATTCATCTAAAATCATCATCTAGATACTGTAGAAAATTCATATATTTTTGAGCACTTTGAATTTTTCAGCTTTTCTCGATGTTTATTCGATATCGTCTTTCTATAGATTCCGAGTTGCCGGAAGTAAGTGAGTACGTAACCGAGAGTGAGCAAGTGAACTCCCAGCAAGGCAAGCATCATTTGAACTTTCTTTTGCATCATATTTGATCCCAATTTTGTTAAGTTAGTGCAATGATAATTGCTTGCATGCTATTTTTGATAATGTCGCTATTTTTGTGATGTGTAGTTTAGTTATCTCCTAATTCATTGAGGTTATACTTGAATTATTCCAGTACCACATGCCTGAGTTAGGATGGTTGAAATATATTGTTCGGGTTTGCTTAGTCATGCAAGTCTAGAACCGGTAGTTGATTGTCGGGAATAACCCGACAATTATGGGATAAACACAACTATCTTTATATGCTTTTGTTTCAGATCTTCGTATCTGTTTTATGAGTTAAATTTTGTCATTTTAAATGAGCTTTTGGTCTAGACAAGTGATGGTGCCTTTGTGCACGAGATTTGGGTAAGTGGTTGACTTGTCTGGACAATTAAGGACTGAACTTTGGGTACCTACGGTTCAAGCAAAACTCGTGCTATCACACGTGGTGTATGGGCACTGCTTGGTTAAGTAAGGGGTTGGTATTGTTGAGTTGATGACTGGTAGTGTGAGGACGTATATGTGTTCCATCGCATATATGTTCCATAAGGGTGCCGATTGCAATTCTTTATTGTGAGGGTGAGCCCTATTTAAGCTTTATTAATTGGGTCGGTATTTCCGGCACAACTTGCATGCCCGTTTAGTTAGTAGGTGGGTAGCCTACACTTAAACGGGATTACATCGCGTATGGGCGAGTCAACTCAATGATATCAACTTGCTGAAAAATACTAAGTCTTGGTTTACCCGGCCGGCATACCGTAGGAAGTATGCTATTTTCAGAGGCATCTGGAGGCTTACGGGCTAATCAAGTCGTGTGGGTAAAGTAGTACACCCCTGCAGGGTATAAAAATATTTGAATAGCCGTGTCCGCGGTTATGGACGACCGCTTGAGTTTGTGGCTGCTTATTGTTAGACTTGGAATTAAAATTGTGGTTATAACTTGGTATCGTCATGAATGGGATGTTCATGTTTGTTGTTGTATCAAAGTGGACAGCCACTTTGTCATTTGTATGGTTCATTTGTTATTCAATTTACTACTTATTCACATGCTTTACTTCTACTTCAAATCTGATTTTGAAATGGCACTTGAAAAACTAGTATGTGTGGGTTGTAAATTGTTGCGTCTCTTTTGCAAAACTAAGCCAATATGAGCCATCCTTTGGAACAACCTCTAGCATAACTAATTTTTATTTGTGTAAGACTTGCGAGTACCTTTGTACTCAACCCGGTTGCTGCAATTTCAGGTGAGGAAGGGTATGAGCCCGTTGAGCTTGTTAGCTACCGATTTTGGCGGCGCTAATGAGTAATGCTATCATTTAACTCCCAATCGGTTGCAGATGGGTTATGGGGCATACCATGCTGGATATTTTGGTTTATTTACTTGCTTCCTGTTACTTAATACTCTTATTTGAATTTGGTCGGTCGGCCGCTTGTAATAGATGTAGACTTCAACTATTATGTTGTATGTCTTTTGAACTATCTATGTATGTTGTTGTATGGATGTGATCAACATTGTATGAGAGTATGAGCATATTGGTCACTGATCTTGGGAGCCAATATGATTGCATACTCGCTGTTTGTGGCTTCCTATTTAACTCCCTAAGTGTAGTGCTTGACTTGTTGGAGAACCGACAATCATGTAGTGCTCGCAGAGGAGCAGCGCACATGATCGTCGGGGCTCTAGTTTGTAGTTAAGCCTTTCACTGAGATTGAGTTAAGTTGGAATCTATTTACTTGAGGCCCTAGAGTTATGTCCTTAAGACCATGCTTAGTCTCGGTCTTACGGAGATAACCCGGGGGTCCTCACAGAAAGGGTTTCCGAATCACAACCGACACGCATGAACTCAGTAAATTTAAATAAATCTCGAGTTGGATTAGCTAAGCATCTACTATGCATTTATGAAATTTTAGACTTTTTAAAACTTTTTATTATAAAGCAAATATGTTGAAACCTGGTTTTCCAAATCCTAGAAATGAAATTTCTAAAACAACATAAAAGTTTGTCAATATTTTAAAATTTTAGTTCAGAGCAGAATATAAAACCCTATGTTGAAAATCCTTGATTTTGAAGACTAGAATTGAAACATAGTAATCCAATACTCGTTCTCCAATTCAAAAAGCTCAATTTGAACTTGGGGTAAAACTAAAAAGGTTTCAAGTATAGGAATGTTTATTTTGGGTTTCAAATTATCAATAGTAAAACATCATATGCTCCTAGAATGCTTGAGGTACTTTCAAAAGAATTCTCAAAATTCAATTTGCAAATATACTTTCTTTATCTCGAAATATAGATTGTGTTTTATTTTGAAAATATAGTAATAATCATAGCTTGGAATATTTTAGATGGATTCAAACTTATCTGATTTGATTGTTTGTAATTTTTCTGGAATTTTTAATGTTATTTGGTGCCTTATTTTATTTGTGTGCTCTATTTGAATTTGAATCTAAAATACAAACAAATTTTGTGAACAGTGCATGGAAATATTTTTCCTAGGTTCTGGAATAACTAAGAAACTCACCTACAAAATTTCACAATTTTTAGAATTAATTTGCCATCTCTAAACAGCCAGTCAAACTAAGAAAATTAAAAGTCAAACCTCCAAAACAGGAATTTCAATTAATTATAGAGAAACATAAAATGCATGAAAAACCCTGGAAAAATTTAGTCATGGTTCTTCTCTGTGTCTTAAGACTCCCCTAAAATTTTTATG
Organism: Phyllostachys edulis; assembly: GCA_036346405.1. Lineage (NCBI taxonomy): Eukaryota > Viridiplantae > Streptophyta > Magnoliopsida > Poales > Poaceae > Phyllostachys > Phyllostachys edulis. Next base: position 268,748 of record JAYEVD010000355.1, on the reverse strand, counting down.
ATTTTAATCCAATACTCGTTCTCCAATTCAAAAAGCTCAATTTGAACTTGGGGTAAAACTAAAAAGGTTTCAAGTATAGGAATGTTTATTTTGGGTTTCAAATTATCAATAGTAAAACATCATATGCTCCTAGAATGCTTGAGGTACTTTCAAAAGAATTCTCAAAATTCAATTTGCAAATATACTTTCTTTATCTCGTAAATATAGATTGTGTTTTATTTTGAAAATATAGTAATAACCATAGCTTGGAATATTTTAGATGGATTCAAACTTATCTGATTTGATTGTTTGTAATTTTTCTGGAATTTTTAATGTTATTTGGTGCCTTATTTTATTTGTGTGCTCTATTTGAATTTGAATCTAAAATACAAACAAATTTTGTGAACAGTGCATGGAAATATTTTTCCTAGGTTCTGGAATAACTAAGAAACTCACCTACAAAATTTCACAATTTTAGAATTAATTTGCCATCTCTAAACAAACCAGTCAAACTAAGAAAATTAAAAGTCAAACCTCCAAAACAGAATTTCAATTAATTATAGAGAAACATAAAATGCATGAAAAACCCTGGAAAAATTTAGTCATGGTTCTTCTCTGTGTCTTAAGACTCCCCTAAAATTTTTATGATTTTAGGAGCTTGGAAACTCTGTCTAAGAATTCATAACCCTCTCGGCCTTTTGAAATCAACTCAGTCAAACCAATCGAGTTGACTCGACTCGATTTCGACCAGCACTCGACTTCGACCAGCCACTCGGTTTCGACCAGCCCACTCGGTTTTGACCACCCACTCGATTTCGACCAGACCCTCCGACCAGGCCCAACCAGTTCCTCCGACCGAACCCACCCATCTGATCCAACCGGACCCGTCCGACCGCGCCACCTTACCCCTCTCCCACTTACCTTCGGGCCCCACTCATAGATCACCTTCTCCACACGGCCATGATGCCCTCGCCACTCGCTCGAAGGCCATGCAAGCCTGTGGCTCGCTTCATGGCGTCGTGGCTGAGTCGATGCCACGCCCGATCTTGGACCAGCACCCACGGTTTCGCCTCACCCGGCTCTTGCCCATGCCCCAGCTCAGCATTAACTCCCTAGTCACCTCCCTCAGCTTCCAACGCCATCATTGCCACACTGGTCGCCTCGATGTCACTTGGGGTCGTCAGAGCACCCGAGGGCACGTCAATGCTGATGCCGAGAACTCCTCCCTTGCTCCCTCCGCCTCGGTCTATATAAAGCCTTCTAGAGATTCCTCTTCGCCTCTTTTCACCACCCGAGCTACCCTTCTCCATCTTCTTCCTTCTCCAAAGCTCAAACCGAGCTCCAAGACTAGAAGTTCAAGCTTTGGCCATGGCCGCACCACCTCCGAGCTCTTTGGCCGCACTGAAGGACTTGGGCCTCCATCTTCATGTCTTTCTATACCATCTTAACCTCCTCTTTCCATCCCTCACCATGTTTCTCTCTCTTTTCAGCCAGAGTACGGGAAACGCAGAGCGTCTTCTTCATGTCCAGCGGCATTCGGTTCACGGTCATCGCATCCCTTGCCGTTCTGGCCAAATCGGTGAGTCTCTTACCTAATTAGCTGAGTCACCTCGTGTTCTAACCCCTAGAGGTCTTTTGCCCTCACTCAATTTGAATCTTCAACCACAGGAACGCCGTGCCACCGTCACCCTCCCTAAAACTGACCGAAAAGGCCTCCACCGTCACCATTACTCGTCGGGTGATGCTCAATCCAATTACTCTTTCCCAGAGCTTCTCATTGCTATCCTATAGCTATCCTAGGCATTTAATTTCACTCCCTTGCTCCACAGTGACCCCTCCACGGTGACACCACCGTGCCGCACATGGCTCACGTTGCCGAACCACCTCGGACATGCTCTGTCACTTTCAACCACTCCGGCGTGCTCCAGGTAACCTAAGGATGCTCATGCTCCCTCTATTTCGACCGCTTCTCCATCCGAAAACCGCCTTCCCTTACCATCCCCACGGTCGGCCACCTTGTGCCTTCACGCTACCGCTTCAAGCTGTAGTCGAACCTCCTTCGACCAGGTAGTATCATGCAGTCGAATCGGTGAACAATAACCGAAGGCTTTTTTTCTGGATTTTCTCTTTCAGACAAAATGGTTTAGGCTATAACTTTCGTATACGAACTCCAAATCGAATAATTTTTATTTCTAAATTCATACTAAATAATAATATACCTTCTATATTAATTTCATAATTTTTGGAGACTTTTGAAAATTTGGTGTTTATTCGGTGTTTTTGTTTTGTCAGTTCTTATCGTTAGATGACGATGATTCGGGAGTACCACGGAGATGATCATGTGAATGTCCAAAGTACCAGCGAACAAAGGAAAACACCCATTCCATTGATGCATGTTGATCCTATTACATTCAAAAATTATTATCTTGTTTTGCAACTGTATGTATGCATGCTTTATTTGTCAAGTTATGTTTGCGATTAGAGGTAGTTAATCCTATTGCATGAATTCCTTAAAATTATTCATCCCCTGCCACTAGCCAAATTAATAATTCTGTTGATGAATTAGAGCCCGGTGGATGTTATATGGTCTAGTTATGTTTATTCGGTGTCATGCTTAGCAATGCTTAGCTTCTGGTAGATTGGGCGGTTGTTGACTTTGTTGATGACCTTAATCATATAAATCATTTTTATTATGTTATATCCAGCACTCTGTGCTTTTATATTTGTAAAACTAAAAATAAAAATAAAACGATTTGGACTCGGGCAAATGGTTGTTGGTGTGGTTATTTGGTGTGTGGCTCGTGCCCGAGTCAATAAGCACCGAATTACTTGTGCCATTCTACCGAGCATTTTTGCGTGCATCCATATGAGGGCATATGGGAACCCTCTTGACTTATTACTTTGGCGTGTGTTAACTCCGAGTCACAGGTGGTGGGTGTGTGTTGTGTTAAAAAAAATGTTCTGTTGTGTTGGGTGTGTAGGGAGGGTTCATGTCTAGGTCCTCCAGCCCGAGGAGCATTGGTAGTTGCTGAGGCTGGGTCGATGACTCCGATACAACGTATGTGTTTCTATCCATACGGGCGACTCGTAGTTAATGCATTATATTAGAAAACGTCTCGTAGAACTTAGCTCTGCCGGCATACCTAAGGAAGTGTGCTAAATAGCTTGGCAAAAGGAGCGGTCTGATATGTGGGTAAAGTTGTACACCCCTGGAGAGTATAAACTATTCGAATAGTCTCGTCCTAGGTTATGGACACGCTTGGATACGCCTCGTAAGAATTAGACTCAACATTTTGGATTTTTAAAATTAAAACTTGATCGGGTGGTATTGAGAATGGTTTCTCATGCTATATTTGTGTGCTGTAGGGGCAGCCACCTGTACATGTTCTGTTGATATCTAATGTTAATTACCCGCTGTTATTTGAAGTATTAAAAATGTTTGCTAACTTGCAATTTGAATATACTGCTTGTATTCAATTGAAATATTGCTTTGTGCTGAAAATGAACCCTATAACCTTCTCCTTAGAGTAGATCTTGCATGTAGCTAAGTATAGGCTTGGTAAAGTCTTGTGGAGTACATTCGTGTACTCACTATTTGCTTTCATTTACTAATCTGGACAGCAGGTATCGAGATTGAATCGGGTAAGAAAGATTGTGCAGGAACATCGATTTGCTATGGTTTGAACCCAGTCGGTTGCCCTGCAGGTTATGACAAGCCGTTGGGACTTTATTTATGATTAATTCATGTTTTTATTTCATTTTATTCACTGTTTTTCGCAGCGTACTTGTTATTTCATCTTGTTCTTCGGCCGGTCGGGCCTTTTGTATGAAACTGAACCTTGTAGGTTCAATATGTTGTAAATTATGAAGTTTTGACATTGTAAGAACTTGTGTATGGATTGATATTGATGTTTGTGATGGTGTATGTGTACCGCTCCTAGGAGGTACATAATACACCAAGAATGGAAATTTTAATTTGTGATGCTAGGTCCAATTGGAGGGTTAAGCATTACAAGTTAAATCGCCCAGGTTCTCACAGAACCTAACGGGTCACACACTTAATGGGTTGAAACAAACGTGTTTGGATAAGATCCATCATGAGCTCTATATAAGAGGATGCTTGAGGCTGTTGGGTAGAGGTACGAGACGACGTGAGTTGCTCCATCGAAACCCTAGCCGCCATCTTCTTTGAGAGCCTTCCCGTGCGACTTGGTGCTAGCACACCGGCGTATGGTGTTCCTTCCCTGGACGTGTGGATACCATAGAGGCGCTGCTGCAGTTGCTGTTGCACTTGAGGATGATGCACGACTTCGCAAGGAAGGCGATTGGTTGCTGGAGAAGATGATCGACATCGAGGACGCTGGACGATCGACTACGACCACTTCATCGATACGCTGCTCCAACTCTTCTTTCACTGCACTATGCGTCTAGTGGTAACAATCTATGATTTCTTGCTTGCTTGGCTTCCTGGTTTACGTGGTAGATTTTTTGAATTGCCAGCTAGTGTAGCCTACCCGTATCTCTTCAATGGTATCAGAGCCATCCTACGTAGTTTTTGATCTAGATCGGTTGTATATACTTGATATGTGGTAGTAGAAGATTGGATCTATTACTAGATCGGTTCATATGGATGGAACGGTCTAGACACTGGTCGATAAGATCGATCGGTGTTCGGCGATAGTAGATGGGTTTGCAAGGAGGTATGAGCTAAAAGGACCAGATGGTTTACTGTGTTTGGTCACGACCACACTCCATAATACTCCTACCGGTCGGAATTCCACCATTAGAGTATGCCACAGTGTGTGGTCATATCAAGGCAATGATCAGATTGGTTCAGAATAGGGTTAATATGATTAATCTGATGATTTCCGAGGCTCGATTACGTGAATAAGATTCATGTCCCAGAAAAATTTTCCGAGCGCACTGCCCTCGACCAGCGAGGGACCGCCGTGCTGGGTAATCGTACCACGCGTTGTAGTAGTATGTGTTCATGTCACTCGATAGAATTGGATTCTATGCATAACTTATTTTTGTAGGGATTAATGTGAATAGTATGGCCCATTGTGTATGTGATGCATGTATGGATTTTCATGGCCTGTGTGTCATGTTGTGAAATAGCCATCGAGCTACATATTATTGTATAACGGTCTGTGTGACAACATGTGATGCTTGATATTATCCTATGTAATTCATTACTAGCTTTTAGGAGTAATTTCTAAGTAAATGAATGCAATCGGAGATTTCAAGCATGGTGGTCGGAGGACAGGAAGCATGGTGAAGGAGATCGTCATGTTGAGGACCATACTGTTTCACAGTTTAATTTGATTATCTGTGAATATTTCTGTTTATTCCTGTTATGCTATTTGATCATGTTTTAACATGATAGAGTAGTATCTCTCAAGAAAAATTAAGTAAAATTGATGTCTTTCTAATAGCTGCGCCTATCACGATTTTGATCATTAATTGGCAGGTCTACCAAAGTAGGGTGCCATTAATTATCTTAATAAGATGGGGTGGGTGTTGGACACCTACATGTATAGCGTTGGTTTAACTTGAAAAGGCTATCAAAATAGTTTTGGGCCTTGGGGCATGGTGTTGGTTGTCGGGGCATAGAGATGCCACCCAACAAAAAAGAGTCATATATGATATGATTAGCAAGAGGTTGCTTACCTAAATCACTTGGTATTTATTCGAGCTCATTTGAATTTACGAAGAGGAATATCTCAGACTTTAAGTCAAGTAGTCAGAACTCCATCAACTTTAGCAAGAGAACGACTGAATCACGTCACTACAGAAGAAGTTCCATCTGTTCAGAATGTCATTCTGGGTAAGTCTCTAGTTAGTTCTGCGTCTGTTTCAGCTTTATTTCACTAATAAGATAAATCTGTTTAGAAGAGTGAGCAAGGTTGAGTTTTAAACCTATTTTTTAGTCAGCCCAGATCTCGGGGATGGGATTCCTTTTATGGGGGGGGTAGATTTGTAACATCCCAAATTTAGAATGTTTTTGAAGCATTTAAAATAAAAATAACTATTTGAATTTTCTTGTTTAAGTCAAAGTTTAATTTAAATTTAAAGAAATTAAATGATTTAATGTGAATAATCTAAGCTTTAATTAAATTCAAAACAATTTTCTTTGGGTTCCAGAGTATTTTCTGGAATTTTCTCAGAATTTTTGGAGTTTATTTGCTATTTCTTTGAGCTCAGTTTCTTTTAATCTAATTTCATACATTCGGAAAACAATTAAAATTCTGTATTTTTATTTAGGCCGAAATCCTTTTCTTTCAGGCTGATTTCCTTTCTTTCGGCCTAGTGCCATTTTCCTTTGCCCCGACCCATTTCTATCTTTTCTCGATTTCCAATATTCCAACCCAACCCATGCTCCTTTTACCCACGCGTTATGCCACCCCTTGACCACCTCCTTCCCTCTTTCTCTCTTCGACCCACGGTCCCACTTGTGAGCCCTTGTCTCCTTCCTCACGGCTTCATCCCTATGTCTGTGTCCGTCACGACGCCGATGTTAGCTTCAACTCAGATACTTCCGTTCCTGGCCTTTAAAAGTGCCGCCTCCGCGTCATATTCTCCGCCTCGTCCTCCTCTCCCAAAACACCCAAGGTGTCATCACCGATTGCGTCATCGTTTCGTCAGATTTCCGCCAAGAAGCCATCGGCCGCCGAAGCCTTCCTCGCCAGAGTTCCTCGCCGTCGCAACTCCTCCGCCCGTGCCGTCACCGCCATTGAATTCGCCTCGACGTGTTCTAAGCGTTGCTCCTGTCGCCATCCTCAAACGGTCGTCGCCTCACCGTAGCCCTTTCTTCCCCAAAACCAGTCGCGCCACCCGTCCCCGATCTCGCCGCCGATGAGTTCCCTTGCCACCCCGTGTGCGTCACCCCGCATTCCAAGTCCTTCTCTTCTGATCCCCTCCATCTTTGGTGCCTATCCGTCGCTGAGATGCCTCACCGCCGTCGTCCTTCTCCTCCGTCTCTGGCCATCGTCGAGTCATCGCTCCGTCTGTCCTCCGGCCATTCCAGTTGTCCCGGTGTGATCCCCCCGTCGTTACCAAACCCGTGCTCGCCTCCGTTCCCCTCAGTCGCCCTTGTTTCACTGAAGTCACCGCACACCCGTGAGCCTCCTCTGTCGTCGTTGCTGCTATCTCGTCACCGTTCTTGCCACACCGCTGCCGCCCAAGCCTTCCCCTCCTCTTTAGGGTTATGATTTTCGTGTTCCCCGCTGCTCTCTCGCCGTCGTGCACAAGCCACCGCCAGAGCCGCTCTCTGTTCCTCTCTCTCTCTCTCTCTTCCACCTAGTCGGCCACGGCACCTAATCGCATCATTTGCTGCGTGTCATCACCATGGCAACATGTGCGACACGCTCCAAACCCTAACCCAATGATATAAAATTGAGCTATTTCTTTTAGAGTTGGTTTTGTGTTTTTGTGTTTTTTGTTTTTTTTTTTTGGATTTATTTGTGCTTCACCTGTTGTTTTCTCTCGTTAAATGATCTGTTTCAAGGAGCAAGCGCAGAAGCAAGTTTTGAAGATCCAATTGTGGTAACTGAGCAAAGCCAAGTCTAGTCATAGTCCTTTGATCATATTGAACCTATGATTTCAAAATTATATTGTTTTATATCAAATTGCATGCTATCTTTATATCAACTACTTTTGGGAATAGTTAATCACCTATTTGTCATTATGCCTCCATTGATTATTTGCATACCATGATTCATTTGTCACCATAGGATGGTAAATATTAGTTGGGCATATTTGTATCACCAACATAGGTTATCGTAGAGATGCTTACTCATGCTTAGATACGATGGGCTCATGATCACATGTTCAATATTGATAACTTGACTTAATGATATATGGAATTCTTGCACGATGCCATTGTTGTGCAACTGTCGTGTGATATCACTGTTGTGCCAATTATGGTACGATGTCGCTATTATAAAAATTGTGTGACATGGCAGGGATTGTCATTGGTTTGGTTAAACAAAATATTTTATGCTCAGGCGAATGACCGTACAGTAAAGGGGGTGCGTGAGGCATATTGTTTTTGAAAGAGGTGGTCCCGCATGGGTAACTTGTCAAGGACTTAATCTTGTATGCCATCGAATTGGACCATATCGTACAATCACTTATCCAATATGGGATGGATCTGGCTAACTAATTAGCAATGTCTTAGCTTAGTTCTGTTTTTGGAAGCGTGAGTTACGGGATGGATATATATTCACAATGGCGCAAGAGGTGGGCCCTATCTGGTCGTGATGACATTTAGTGTTGAAACCTTAGTGGGTAGAATTGGGTTAAGGAGGAGCTTTATAAAGGCCTTGTGATGATCACTTAATCGCACACCTACGGAAGTGTGGTCAGACACTTTGAGTTGATTTATCTCTTGTGGGTAAAGTTATACAACCTCTGCAAAGTTAAAACCATTTAAATAGTTGTATCCCCAGTTATGGACAATGCTCGGGGAATTCACGTGAGAATAGGAGATTCACTTGGTGAATGTGATGTCTACTTGGTGGATGGGATGTTCACTTTGTGGTTTGGTTGGAAAGTGAACGTTCACTGGTTATTTCAAAGAAATTGTTTATTTACTTATTATTATTTTTAATTATGTGTTGCAATCTTTTTACTGTATTTACTATCAATACTCGCTTTCTGCAAAAAGAGCCATACAACTATTCCTTTGATCAAGCCTTGCATGAAGATTAATTGCATAATGTTCCCTACGACTTGTTGAGTACTTATGTACTCACAGCTTAAAACTTTGCTGCTCGGTTGAAGAATATCAAGCTGCTCAAGAGTTCTATGAAGAGGAGTTCTTCGAAGGCTTTGCGAATTAGGATGCGTTCTCCACTCGATTGCATGTGGGCATGTTTATTAGCCTTTCCAAGTTCCCGTTCCGCTGTAAAAGTTTATTTATTTCTTTAGCCCTGCATGGCAAGTTAAGTAAACATTGACCATAAGGTCCAGTTATTCTTACTATTTGTTATTTTGAAATCATTTTAGTTAAATTGATAAATGGATGGCATTTCATCGATGTTTCCTATGTAACATCCCAGCTGTATAAACAGGTGTGTGTTTTAAATGTAAGAAAATGTGTAGAAATAAAAACTTTTTCTCACATTTTGAAACTCTTGAACTCCTCTAAATTCTAATCTAAAGTTGTGGAGTTCAAAAACCTAAACCTCCTATGGACTAAAATCCAACCCTTATTCAACTTGTCTCAAATCTTGTGCCACACCTTTGGAAATATTTTTCCTTGGTCCTAGAGATGATGTGGGACCCTCTGAAAAATATCATAAGTTTTAAAACTGGTTTGATAATTTTTGGAGGTAAACAAACCCCGATCAGCCTTTATGAATTTCCTGAGAAAATGCATGGCATAAAAACCTCTGGAAATTTTATGTAAGGTTGATCCTTATGTCAACAAGCTCCAGTTAAAATTTCATAATTTTTGGAGTTGATTTGCTACCTCAAGTGATTCTGCAAAGTCTCAGCTGTTAAAAAGTAAATTCAAAACATGCACTGTTCCTTGGGCTGAGCCGCTTTGCAAAGCTAGTCCAACCCAACCACCTCCCTCAGCTCAACAGACCTCCCTTCCACTCTGTTGAGGTCGTAGTCGTTGGATTTAGATCCAAAGGCCACGACCTCCTCCCTAAACCGTCACAGCGAGGTCCTCCCACCTTGATGAGGTCATAGCCATTGGACCAAATCCAACAGCCATGACCTCCCTTCGTCATCAAACACCCAAGTCCTCCCCACCTCATTGAGGTCATAGCCGTTGGATCAAATCTCACGGCCAAGACCTCCCCTCGTTGTTAAACCTCTCAGACCTCCCACCTAATTGAGGTCGTAGCCGTTGGATCAGATCCAACAACCCACGACCTCCCCTCAACATCAAGCGCACCAGATCTCCCCCATCTTGTGCTGTGCGCCGTTAGATTTAAAATCTACGGCCACGACCTCCCAGTGCCTTGTGCGCATCGACCTCCTACCCACATGAGGTCGTGAGCCGTTAGATGTAAATCTAAAGGCCATGACCTCTGTCGCTTATGCATAGCTCGGACCTCCTCCGCTTGATCGGCCAGACCGGATTAAAATCCAAGGGTCCTGACCTCCTTTGCGCTTTGCGCAGCGCCTAAGACCTCCCCATCTGTTGTGTGCCCTTGGATTTAAATCCAAAGGCCATGACCTCCACGCCCTCAGGTCATAACGTGCGCGTTAAGTCCTCCCAGGAGGTCCGCACCGTTGGATTTAGATCCAACGCCTTGGACCTCCTGTCCCCTTTTCCACTTGCGCATCCTCTCAAACAAATCGGAGGGCCACGACCTCCCCGTCCAAAATCGTGTGGCTGGGACCTCCTCCCAGTCACTTAAAACGTACCGGTTCAAAAACACATCCGAGGGTTAGGACCTCCCCATCCTCTTAATCCAGCGGTGGAGAGCTTCGCCCTGTTCTTCTCCTTCCTCTGTCACGCGTGCGAGCCATGGCAGTGGAGAAAGTCAGAGCAGGGTCTTGTCCAATGGCTCTGAGCCTGCGAGCATTAAATGCGTGGCAGTCTTTCCGCCCCCTAGCCCATGTTCTGACCTACCTACTCTGTCACCTCCATCTTGTCCAAGCCATGGACCTCCCATGGGCTAAGCTCACCATGAGCTTAACCCGTGGTCCATGACCTCTTTTGCCCTAGCTATAAAACCTCCCCACTGTCACCCTTGGCTTCTTTTACACACCTTCGAGCTCTGCCTTGCCTCTGTGCTTGGCCGAGTTTCTCCCCCTTATCGCCATTGAAGACCTTGGAGCTCCTCGGTGGCACAAGAGTTCCAGTGGCTCCCTCTTCAACCTCTTGCTCACTTTGTGCTCCCCAAACCTCCTGGAGTTAACCCTAACTTAATTTGGTTGGGACATTTTCGAAGGTGGCGAAGTGGATCTTGGAGTTGGCCGTGGAGCAACCCTTCTTCCCCAGCTCCGGTCCTCACCTTCCTCGACCTCCTCAGCACCTCTGGACCTCCAGGTAATCTCCCTGGTAATCCCTAGGAGCTTGGCACACGCTTGGATGTATGCTGCGGAGCTCGATATTGCTGTTGTCATTTTGGCGTGTTGGGCCATTGTGCTCCTCTCCCGGCTCGCCGGGCGTTCAAGGCCTTCCCCCCGGTGAGAGGAGGTCCATGGTGTGCGCAACACTATTGCGCACACGTTGGTACCATTGGTGGTCGCCGGCGAGGTCTGCATCGCCGGCATTGCCCCCATCTTTGCGGTGAACGTTTTGTCGGATCGTGTCAGCCGCGCGTGCCGTTAAGACAAAGATTTGGGGCAGTAAATGCTCCCAATGATGGAGCATTTACTGCTGTCTTAACGCGCGCGGACCTCCTTGTGTCCCGCGCGCATTAACTCCTTGTCTGCACGCGTGCGCACACGCGAGTGCTGTGGTGCTGATCTGGGCCGTCCAAGACCTCCTCCGAGGAGATCTTGAACGTCCAGGACCTCCCCCTTTCGCATCTTAGCCGTCCAGACCTCCCCTAGAGGTCTGTGACGTTAAGACCTCCGCGTAGGACCTCCTCGAGGTCATCTCTACCATTGAGGACCTCCCTCGCTAGATCTTGACCGTTCCGGTCCTCCCTCCCGTGTTGTGGTCCGTTGGATGCAACATCTACGGCCACGACCTCCCCTCTGCTCGCCCGTGCGCGTTGCTGGGAGGACATGGACCGTTGGATCCAAGATCCACGGCCCATGTCCTCTGGACCTTCGCAAGCGCGCGTGTGCATTGTTCTCTGGGAGGTCTTGAGCCGTTAGATTTAAGATCTATGGCTCATGTCCTCCCCTGCCTTTGTGGTTTTTAGGAAATTCCAGAGAACTGTTATTTCATGAACTGAAAAAGGTATGAACTTTAAAAATGCATAACTAATTCAATTTAAATCCAAATAGGGTGACTCAATTTTCTGTAGCTCTGGTTTGGACTGGGCTCTAATCTAAAAATGGTTATGAGCTCAGTTCAGCTCCAGAACATGTTTTTGCAAATAGTTTTCAAAACTAACTTTAAATGTCTCATTAAAAATCCTTTTAACTTGTAAATTGCATAAGTAATGCTCTGTAGGTTATTTTTGAGTGAATCCAACTTTGCTGGCTTCCTCTGTTAATGCTCTAAATGTTAGAATAGGATTTAGGCATGTCACTATTTTCAAAAAGCTCACTTGTGCATTTTAATTTTGTTCAAGTTCTTGTTTTTGGAAAATTATAGAAAATGCATAATAGCTCCAAATGAGGTGAACCCAATTGTGTTATTCATCTCATGAGGTGCTGGTTTTACAGTAAAAATCTCAGTAACACCACCTTTCTAGAAAATGTTGCCTAATAATTAAATTAGTGAATAGTAGCAGATTGCAATTTTTAGGGCTGAGCAGATTTGTTTTGCTCATAACTTTTGCATTGAGAATCCAAATCAATTGGTTCTTATTGATAAATTCCCTAAAAATCATCCTCTTGCTTCTGTAGAAATTTCAGAGCATTTGGAGTTTGTTTGCTGTGCTGTCTTTGTGGTTTTCGTCGTTCTTATCGATTCTTTTCGCCTTCTCGTTAGGTGCCGACGAGTACTTTGAACCCGTGAGTGATCCTCAGCAACATATTAAGCAAAACCAGCAAGGCAAGCAGTTTTATCATATCCCATTATTGTCCCATTACTTTAAAGTTTAATACTTTGTTTCACTTGTATGTATGCATGCTACTTTGTGTTAAAATATCACTAGTGATCCTATAGATGCATATTCTGTAGGTAAATGTTCATTCTCTACTGCTAAGCCTAGGATTATCTTGCTATGATTTAGAGTTCGATGGATGGACTCTAATCACTTAGTAGTTTACGTTGATAATGCTTAGCAATGCTTAGATAACGGTAGAAATGGGCGGTTGTCGACATTATGTCGATGACCTTGATCACACAAAAACTATTATTCCATTATGTCCATCTTGTGCTTGTTACTTTGTAAATAAACAAAAATGAAAACAAAATTGTTATTGACTTGGGCACAATGGATGTTGGTGTGATTTGTTGGGTGTGAACGGAATGGTGCCTAAGTCCCCAAGGACCGAGTTACTTGTGTCACTAAGCCAAGCGCTCTTGCGTGCTAACCACACGAGGGCGATATGGGACCTCTCTTGACTAAGTACTTTGGGAGGTGTTAATTATGAGCTGGTCGGTGGGTGTGTTTTAATTGTGTGTATGTGTGGTGTGGGAGGGAGCATTAGTAGACCGATTAGGCTAACTAGTGTGTCCTTATCCCCATGGGTTGTGGCTCTTAATTAGCATCATCCATTGGAAATGTCTCAGAGGACTTAGCTGTCTTAGGCATACCAAAGGAAGTGTGCTAAATCATGTGGCTAAAAGGCGGTCTCATGTGTGGGTACATTGGTACACCCTATGAGGTTAAATCTATTTCAATAGCCTCGTCCTAGGTTATGGACATGCTTGGTAAGGTCGTGCAAGAACTAGACTAAACACTTAATTAAAACTGGATGGGTGGTATGAATTGGGTAATTCATGCTATTGTTGTGGTGGCTTGGGTGAGTCACTTCCAGGTTGTTCTTGTTGTTATTATTGTTGTATCGTGTTCTTCAAAAATTAAAAATGCTTTGTCAAATTGCTTTCAATCTATTACATTATTGCAAATGAAAGCTTGCTTTGTGCTAAAATGAGTCCAAAGTCTCATCCACTGAAATAAAGCTTGCATGTAGCTATTTATAGTTCTGTTATACTACACGTCAGTCTTGCGAGTATATTTTTGTACTCATTTGATTTGCTTAATAACTTTGTTGCAGAGGAGGTAGAGCCCAAAGGGCTTTACTTTTGTGAGATGTGCTGCGGTTGGGAATCGAGCTAGGCGTCTAGTTGGTTGCCTTGTGGGCTAAAGGCAAACCTTGTGGCTCTCTTTTGTTTATCGCCATCTTATGGCTTTTGCTTCCGCTTTGTTATCTTTATTGTTGTATTTGGCCGGTCGGCCCCTTTTGTAATAACTCGATATTATGTATGTCTTTTATTCTAGTCGTGCTTTGGTTCTATGTCTTGAATGGAATTGATGCATGATTTTGTAAAGGGGTGTGTATACTGCATTCTAGGAAGTATACATATCTCGAAGACACGGATTATTATGTTTGTGATGCTAGGGTCAATGGATGACTAAGTATTACAAGCCTAATAAACCGGGGTCCTCACACTTTAGCCCTGCATAGCAAGTTAAGTAAACATTGACCATAAGGTCCAGTTATTCTTACTATTTGTTATTTTGAAATCATTTTAGTTAAATTGATAAATGGATGGCATTTCATCGATGTTTCCTATGTGAGCTAGCTACTGATCTGGGACTAGTTCAGAAGACACAGAGGGTTTTGGATGTGTAAATCTGGGTCTCGACATGTGGACTACTCTGTAGGGTCACATTTACGAGTGGTTCGCCGTCTCCGGGTCCAGCGGTCTATGTCGTACCAACAAGTGAGGTTGGGGTCGACAGTATGCACATCGGGAGAATCAATTGTCGAGATGAAATTTCAGAAAGGTTTTGTTATGATTGGTGTAGGCCACACTAGTTATATCTTGTGGATAAAATGTACAAACCTCCGCAAAGTGTTAACAATCTATTCGAATAGTCACGTCCTCGGTCATAGATATACTCGAGGATTTCACACGAGAGGTAGATTTTCATAAAACTATTGGGAAGAACAACTACGTGGTTTAACTCATATGGTTGTGTGAAAGAAATTGATTAGGCTTGGTGAGGTTTGTGAAAATACTTGCTGAATTATTATTACTATTTGTTTTTAATCATGTTTTCAATCTATTATTCATATTCAACGGCAACTGTTGCTTTTATGCAAAAGAACTATAGATGTCATATTCTTTGGAATAAGTCATCATCTATAATTACATTCTGTGGTGCGACTTGTTGAGTACTCTATGTACTCATTATTCCTATAAACAATGTTGTTTAGTTGATAGAGACTACATCAGGTTCATCGCCGGTCAACAAGATCTACTTCAAGGATCATGGAGAACTAGGTCGCACTACCCCAGTCGATTGTCTGTGGGCATATGGATGGGTTTCACTAAATTTATTCTGTTTCCTTCCGCTGCAGCTTATTTGAGATATTCGCCTTTTGAGGCATTAATTGTAACCTTTAACCTTAAGGTCGTTACTCTGATCATTATTGTTAATTGCATATTTCTTAGCTATCTTTGCATATAGAATGATATTTCATCGATGTTGTCACTATGTGCACTAGCGTGATCTGGACTAATGCAGTATACACAGAGGGTCCAGATTTGCTAATTTGGATCCTGACAATGGCCCGGGACATAGACCAATGCTAGTCCGTGACATTCCTCCCCGTTGAAATTCGGCTTGTCCCCCAAGCCGATTCCACGCTTGTGAAGCCACCAGGATCCCAAGGCATTTGAAGAAGCCTCAAAGCTAGAACACCAAACGTGATGGATCCCATGATCTTGCTTCCACAGTATGGACTTCAGGAACTCTAAATAAACAGAACTCTATTTTGATTTCCAACTTGTGATCATGATTTATCAATCTTGTGACTTCACTGTATAGACTACCATCAAACATGAAGATAATCAGCCCTTCAACCCTTACTGTAACTACCTCATCAGTGCAACATGCCGATGCATCAAAGCAAATCAGTAGTGGTGTACTGTTGATGCTATCTAACTTAATTGTAGTCTGTGTGCTGACCACCATATTGCAGAAAAAAGCCTTTCCACCACTTTGTCTCAATAAGCTCCCAAAGTGCAGCAGTATTCAGAACCTTAACAGACAATGGTGGCTTGGTTGGCTTATAGTTGATCACAGGACAACTCACATATATACTCTGCATGATTATAACCAAGTTGAGTATTATCTGTTTGGACAGCAACACAGGAAATGGTTGAACAATGAGAACTGCGGCTGCTGCCAATCCATTTTCACCTGCCACTGCCCAAGCTCATGCATGCCCATACACTGAAGCTTTCTGGCCTTTTCAGATAATGAATAAAACTTCTTAAATGTGTGTTCTTCAGAGGATAACCAATATGCCTGATCTGACTGGACTAATTGCCTAAAGTTGAATACAACTTCTACCTTGGTTAGGAACTTCAACCTTGGCACATCCGGATCCCAAGGCCTAGTGAGAATCCTTAGGTGAGCACCTGAAATTGTACGGTTAAGGCTAAACACTTGCTCTTAACATTCCAATCTAGTAGCAAACTCAAGATCCACAAAATTTTCAATGGGAATAGCATCAATTCGATGGAAACAGTAAGCCCAATACTGATCAATGCCATAGCACTTGCCCATGACCAGTGGTATACCCAAATCAACCGAAATACTTGTGACCCATATTTCAAGTTGAGATAGCTCACCTCCACAGTTCACAGCTCTTTGTCCATTCAATAATGTTTCACTATTGAGAAGATTGATGCTAGTGCAGCACGAGGAAGCATTCTTGTCACCCACCATGAACAGTTGTTGTTCACTATTTCCAGGGCTGAAACCATTTCTTCTCCATAGTGGAAACTTGTCAAACACATAATGAGCACTTTTCATTCCATATTTCCAGGGACTAAAAGCACTAACCCTCCATGGTGGCCTTTTCTCAAACACTTGCCGTGCGTCACTAATTTCACGAACAGGTGGCAGTCATGGTTGCTTTGGCTGCACACCACCTTGATAGTAGATGAATGTCGGTCATGGCGTCGGCCGTAACTTAGCACCTTCTCCCACGACCTCCACTTGCTTGGACAGTGGCCATGCTTGCCGCTCTGGCCACCATTGATGAAGCTGGCCAAGCGGGCACGCTTGGCCAGCTTCATCAATGGTGGCCAGAGTACCACCATACTCTTGTCAATTGTTTCCTCGAACGTAGGAGTCGAGGCGGTGATGTAGCCTGGAAGAACACCAACCCAGGCGAGGTTGCTGGTATTGATGATGAGGTTGTTGGTGCTGAGGATGTAGGAGTCGAGCACGATGTCACCGTTGGTTTTGATGATGACGCTGCCGACGTCTAGCAGTACCATAACTAGTGGTACCATGGGGTGACCCGATGGAAGCGAACACAAGCATCGGTCCTACGCTCAACCATGGCCAAGCCTCGGAGTCGACATCAGCGTGTAGGAGCATTTCGCCGAACAGTTGGTGCACGGTGAAGTAACCCATGTCGGCATGTTGGTGATATGCCCTAAAGGCAATCATAGAGATGATTGCATCACGTCTATGTTTATGAGTTATAGAATAAATATTATTACGTTCCTTGAATAAATTATCGATTATAAAGATTAACAAGTATGTGACTTGTTGGTGAAGCTAACTTATATGATGTCATTCTAAATGTATCCCTGGTTGGATGTCACTGGTCGAAACACTAGTAACTTATCGACCAGTATATGTATTGATTGATGACCATGTTTCACCGGTCATGGATATATGGATATCGAATCAATAATGTGAACACATGTTAGAGAACATGGTGTTGGATTAACCCACCTTGAGACACTATTGAGATTGTTATGATTTTATATATCATTAGTTAGTCTCAAGCAATGATGATGTATAATCCTTAGACCTGAGATCAGCATGGTTTTCTACATGTGTAATAGCACACTTAGGAGTTGCCAAACGCTACTTCGTAACTAGGTAGTTATAAAGGTAGCTTTCGGGTATGCTATGAAACATGCGAATGGATGTGACTGGTCGGATATAGGATTTGACACTCCTAACATAACAGGAGAGATATCTCTAGACCACTCGATGTGGTCGGATAAAGAAAGTGCATGGCCATGCCGCTAGTGGTCGAAGAGTCGACCACATAATGTTATCCGTCACTTGATCGAGAAAGTATTGAACAGTTCATGGATGACAAAATATCTCACCTGGAGTTCAACCAGATATCGTGAGGCAAAGGGAGAATACACAGGTAGGTCATTCAGTTTGACCAGATACAGACTAATCGTATACAGATACGAGCTGGTCGTAGACTGATTGAACATAATCACTAAGTGGTCATAAACTGGTCGTAAGTAGTTACGAACTTGTCGTGACTAAATATGAGCTGGTTGTATAGAGATACGAGCTAGTCATGAGTGATAAGGACCTGGTCGTATATCATATTGTATTAAGGTTCATCTGATATAATTTATGTGTATTCGGGAATCATTATGTCCTACTAAGAACCGCTAACAACTTGTGGTCGGAAAGGTGTTTTCAAGTCACAATCGATTACGCATGAACCTACAGGGTCACACACTTAGCGGGTTGGAACAAACGAGTTCAGGTAGGATCCGTCATGGGCTCTATATAAGGGGATGTATGAGGCTATTGAGAGACGACGGATGATGTGAGTTGCTCCACCGAAACCCTAGCCACCATCTTCTCGAGAGCTCTACCGTGCGAGTTGGTATAGCACACCGGCATACGGTGTTCCATCCCTGGACGTGTGGATACCGTAGAGGCATTGATGTGCTGATCAAGGATGATCCTCGACCTAAACAAGGAGCGCGATTGGTTGCTGGAGGAGACGATCGGCATCAACGACGCTGGACAATCGATTGCGACCACTACATCAACACACTCGATGTTGGATCAGGATGCTCCAACTCTTCTTCTTTTGTCTTTGCGTCTAGTGGTAACGATCTATGATCTCTTGTTTGCATGGCTTCCTGGTTAATGTGGTAGATTTTTTGAATTACCAACTAGCGTAGCCTACCCGTATCCCTTCATGGCGTGCACCAGAATCGCAGCCTTTGACAGTACAAGGCTGGAGACAGTGAGGTCGAGTAGGGCGACGGTCGAGGGAGTACTCAGGGTAGCGTCCAACATGAACACGGACATCTGCGCGGTGGTGTCATAGTCAGAACAAATTGTTGAACACCTGGTGGGCATAACACTGTCCAACTCGCCGACGGCAAACAACCTCGGTGAGGAGGTTTTCGTGCACTCCACATGCACCCGGATGGCAATGGGCATGCCTCCCGAGGGTAGGGACATGGCCTTGGCCTTGGCGTCACCAACATTGGGGTCGAGGCCCAACGTCGAGCACTTTACGGGCGTCACGACGGTGAGCGCGGAGTCCGTGCATGGAGTGGCTGCCGCCACAGCATGGTCGACATCGATGCATGTCGAACCTGGGGCGGCATCGACAAGCAAAGAGGTGGCCACAGTCGTAGAGGAGGACGAGATACAAATAGCGCTCATGGAGCCCATGACGAGCTCGTCTTCGACAGACATGGAGCCCTTAGTGATGATGATGGGCTGCGGGGACGCCACAGTTTGGGATGGTGTTGCTGCTGTCGTGGACACATCCTTCATCTCCCCGTCATCATGGTCGAGGAATTTTGTCCAGCTCCTGGTGGGCATCGCAGTGCCGAGGTTGCTGGTGGCGGCGTCAAGGGCATCAACACCACCTAACACTAGGGAAGGCTTCGTCATCATGGCCAACATCTTCTCACACAACTTCCTGCACGCCCTCAACTCTGTCCTGAGCTCGTCAAAAACGTTAGCCATGGCTTGGATTTAGCGACTTGCCAAAGCGCAAAGTAGGAGACTCTGATACCAATTATAATGTTCCCACTTGGATGAACACGTATCAACACAAACCCAAGAGCTTAAGTACCAAATCCGATGCAAGATACTCCCTCCGTTCTTTTGTACTTGACGTTTTTGACTTTTTGTGGTCTTCGAGATGCGGCTTTGACCGTTATTTTTATAACTTTACATTAAGATGTATTTTAATGACAAATCTAATGATATAATTTTTATATAGTCAATCAATATAGTTTTAAATCTATTGGTGGTCAAAATTTAGAAAGTTTGACCACATCAAAAACGATCAAGTAAAAAAGAACAGAGGGAGTACAAAATATTTGGGATACAAATTGGGAGAATAGGATGTCAGGACTGGGAAGAGCACAAGGGCTAGGAAGAAGAAGCGATTCAGATTGGGAAATCAGAGAAAACGAATTTAGGGAAGGGAAACAGCAGGGTGTTCTCTGTTCGATCCCATGTGCACTACTGCCGTCGCTTCTTGTACTGCTCAGTTCCACCTTGGGCCAAGGCTGAGTCTAGCCCACGATCTCACGACCTAGGTATAGCCCAATGCTAGTCCGTGACAAAGTGTGACCACTATAAAGGAAAATAAATTCACACCGAAAGAAAATTTCATCCAACTAATTAGGCGTATTGAAATAAAATACTTATATTGCTTCATCGAATTTAAATACGAATACGAATAGTTCGAATAAAATAACAATTTAGATGGGAAAATTCCATACCATATTCGAATCCATATCTTTTATGTGAATTCTAATACTACGAATATGAATATGAGAGAAATTGTTAATCGAATGAGAAAATCTATACCATATTTGTATCCTATCGAATGCGGTAGTCGAATAATGCAGATAACTCGTATCCGTTTTTCATCCCTAGGAAGGATCGAGAAGGGGTCAGGTTGGTAACCTCGGAGAAACCGTGGCGCATGAAGGCGCGAAGGAGAAGCTATTTTGGTCATGAGGAGGACAACATCGCGAAGAGGCGGATTCGGGAACGCCGGATCGTCATCTGCTTTGAGAAGCGTGCGTAAGTAAGAGACCCGTTTGTGTGTGGGAATAATGGGTGCCCGTTAAGGTTTCTCTCCAGACCTAGACTCCACTATATAAGAGGTGGTGCAAGATTTGCACACCAACCAAGCCTAGAAACCCTAATTTGATATTTGGGGGAACTAGAGAGAGTAGATGAGGTTAGGGTTTGAGAGATGTATTGAGAGAAAATTTGTGAGATTGAATGCTCATGTGTGAGCTTTTGTTATCTATGGTAGAATGGTTGTAAACCCTCAATTCCTCAATATCAATCCAATCAAATTCGTGCAAGGATGATTTGTCTCTTGTTTTTGCTCTCTTTCTTGAGTTTTTGGGTTTTGTGTTTTAGGGGTTTTGCCTTGGTCATTTGTAATGATCTAGCTTGTTACAACTTGTGGAAGTTGATCTAAGGTTATCTTGACCATCTTTAATCCACGAGCAAGTATTTGGATCAAGTTTTGGTTTTCACCCGGTTTTGAGCCCTCTTGCACTCAAACAAGAAATTCATATAATCTTGGCTATGATTGTCTCGATCTTCTATTGGAATAGGTTCTTGGCCTTCTTGTTGAGTCGTGTCTAAAATCTCAAATGATTTAGACTCATAGATCAAAAGTTAAGTCCTTTTGTGGATCTAAAATCGTGTTGATTTTTCTGTCAGTTTGAGGAGATGTCAGACTGACCGAGGGGGTGTGTTGGGTAAGGTTTTTATTTTTAGCTCAATTCCTCCGCTATAAGTTGAATACATTGATCTTCATAACTCCATACAGCTATTAGAGCAAGCAAGGAGTATAATCTCCTATTCACCCCGTCCTCTAGTCACTCACGTTCCAATCAAGTAATATAATAGATAACACAACATAAAGTACACATGTAAGTCACCGTGCAGTAAGCGGTGGAATCCTGGGATTTTGAAACTCCGAGTAGTCATGCGGAGCTGACTAGCTTAATTTCTGTAGCTTTTGTGTTGTTGGGGGCGCGCAGAATAACAACATGAATTGTACTCCTCCGTTCTTTTTTACTTGATTTCCTAGAATTCGTGTGGTCAAATTTTATAAAGTTTGACTACCAATAGATTTAAAACTATCTAGATTGACTACATAAAAATTATATCATTAGATTTATCGTTAAAAATACTACCATAATATTATAATTTTATTACTACATCTTAATGTAAAGTTATAAAAAGTAACGGTCAAAGTCGCATCTCGAAAATCGCAAAAAATCAAAAACGTCAAGTAAAAAAGAACGGAGGGAGTATAAAGAAAAAAATGGCACCCTAGCGCGCACAAGAAAAATGGCACTTGAGCAATAGATGTTTGCCATTTTTGTTTCTTAAAAGAGTACTAATATGAATCGCCGTGTTGATTTAGTTTAGGTAATTCATGGTAATAGCATACTTTGGAATTTCTGTTCTTCACAGAGCAAGATATGTATTATGTTTGTTTGTAACTACGTATATGCACCAAATGATATATAGGCCAAAGTGCCGAAGTGTAGAGAAATGAGTGTAAAATGAAAGCATGCCTGTTACGACAATAGCTAGCGGAATTTCCTGCGTAATTGCAGCGATTTGGTACGTAGAAAAAACGAAAAAAGTCGGGACCCTTGTGGGCCGACAGGACACGCGTAGGAATGGAAGCGAAAATGGCGGCGTGGGCTTTTCAAATTGGCCCTCTGCTCATTCGGACATGATGCATGCCAACGAACGAAACGAATCAGGCGGCTCCTGATCATCCATCACCCAAAACATTATGTGTGGCTAATTAGTCACGGACTGCTGCCAAAAGAAAATTAAACATTTTAATAACAAACACGTGACAAGACTAGTATTCGGCACAACTCAAACATGCATCAGTTGCACATCTTTGCCAAGCAAGACTTGCATTATGCCCAAAGATCCGTTTGTCACAAGTATCTTAAGGGCATGTTTTTGCAGCTTTTCTGTTTTTCTGAAAAAACAACTTCCGACTGAGCTAAAATTTAGTGTTTAGCTGTCTAGCTTTTAAGTCGGACGTATATGAACAGATGAACGGCTGACATGAATTCTTTTCTGACTCTTGAGATTCACCTGAATTCTTTCTGACTCTTGAGATTCCTGATCCAGATTCCAAGAGTGGCACTAGTATTTTCTTGTCTTATTGTCAAATATACAATGGGATCGCATTCACATGACACGGCAAAAGCAAGATGGAACTTCAGATAAGTTTCATCTTACCGTACTGTTTCACGTTAAGAAGGCAACAAGCCAGAGGGCGGCTGGAGCGTAATGGTGGCCATCAAGAGTACACCCCTCGCGTAGCAGACACAATATACATTTACGATGTGCGTAATTGTTTTGTGTCGAGACAAACTTCAAGTGGTAATACACACTAGTCGCCATTTCTGGAGCAACTCTTTCCATATGCATCAGAAGAATACTGCAGTTGAACCCCATTATGGATAGTACATATCCTGCCTGTGGGTACGCGCTTAGGAGGACCATGTATCTTACTTATCATCCAATTGTTTGTGTAGAAAGTCAAGAACGGAGCGGCGCTGCAAAAGTACAGAACGAAAGTTAGTCCACAACAACACACAGGAGCACAAAGACGAGAGGTAAAACAGTGATAAATTTTAGTTACCCGTTGCTCAAGACTAGCTTGTTCAGAATCCAGCTCCAACTTCTCAAGGCATTTAATTGCTTCCTCAAAACCCTCGACTGCCACATTTTTGTTTCCAAGATTTCTGTCAATATCCGCAACTTTGGCTAGAGAAGTTGCTAGATCAATGACCTATATCCAACAGTTGCCAGATTGTCAAATAACAGCAGCTAAAGCAAACCACACTATGAATCATCTATATGTTCTATACTTCTATGTAACAGTGTAGTTATAAGAGAGAACATTTAAACCATGTTGAATAAATCAAGCCTACTTGTTCAAAGTCAAACCATACCGTTCTTGAAAGGAACATTTGTTTAGCAAACAAGGGAATCTAGTATTGACATTTTAGCATTGCAGTTTGTCCAGGAAAAAATAATTCACCTTTGGATCCTAGAAAGGGACAAAGTTGACTAAACATCTGCAGTGAAGCACATTTGCCATCCACTTTGCATGAAAATGATTTGTTGAGGTCAAAGATTCAAGAACACATTAAAAAAAAGTACATGTGCTCGCCACTATGCAATCAAAACAGAAACTGGCATCAGAAGTGCAGATAAAAATTCTATCCTGCCCACTTCCTGAGCATTTGGTTTTACTGCTCACTACTTTATCCTACCCTTTCCCATCACTATGTAACACATTCCAGTTCAATAACGTTGTCCAAAAAAAGAAATAGCTGGAATGATATTCCTTTTCCACAAACAAAGTCCACTGGTAACGAAAAGATCACCAACTAAGGAGTACGAGAAGAGAAGGATGCATAAAGTTCCATCCATTTATTGTCTAAGACATAACTATCTTGTTTGCATTTATGCTTAATCTTAAATTATTAATCGACACCATACCAATTACCTGGGAAGCCACAGCTGAGTGTTCTTTTACTGCATTTCTGCGAACATCCAATGAACGGGCATAATAACTTCTTGCAGACTGCAGGTCCCCATCATAGTAGCGAAGGTCTCCTATTTTATTTAGTGAAACTGAAAGCGTATGGACCAACTGTGGATGAATGCAAAAGTTAAATCAACAGAAGGAACTTCTTAATTCTATTATAATAATACTAAAATTGAATACAACCTCGAGATCCTTTGTGGGCAACTTCGAGAGGAATTCAGCACTTTCTTCATAGTAAGTGATCGCTGAAGGAGCATCTCCCAAGGTCCGACTGAAAAAAACACAGTACAGTGATGAGGACCAGGGGGAAGTAGTGTGCGGTGGGTTGAGTTATCAACAAACTAAGCAATATAAGATCTAGTTGTCACTGTGACAATGTGTAATGAATATAATGAAAGAAGTACTAGTGTACAACACACTGATTGGATAAAGCTGAGTCAGAATATTATAACAGTGTGAAATAAAAAAAAATACAGTAGTAACACGGAAGCAAAATGGGGTCATCGGAGACATACGACAGACCCTGTGCCTTTTATATGAGTAGGTACCAGACATCCTGACCAGAACTAGAATCTTGCTAACTGACTATTACACAAAGTTATCAGCCTGGGATTGTGGTATGAGTATGACTAGGATTGCGTAGGTTATAGCTGTGATGAACTGGGGGTTTTGGCCGGTATGACTGACGTCCAGGAGCCGTGGCGGCAGCCTGTCGACGGCGTGGAAGTAGAATAGGGGTTCAGGAGTTGGAGAAAGAGATATGGAAATTGGAGATTTCTTATTGCTTGCTTAAGATGAGATAACATGCTCCCTTTAAATAGAGCTGGACGGTTGAAACTAACCAAATATAAGAGATTGAGCTAATCTCAATTAACCTATTATGGAGCTAGTCTCCTTATCCGAATTCACTCAAATATAAGGAAATAACAGATTTAACTTGGAGATGAAGTCTCCATCTAATTCCTATTCTGTCATGGGCCGGTACTGTTCATGCACCGGGTGTCATGGGCTGGTACTGTTCACGCGCCGGGTACTGTTCACACGTGAACAATACTATCCATGATTATTAGGAAAGTTTATTATTTAGGAATTTATCTATTAGATATTTGATATTATCTATTAGTTAGGTAAGTTATTATTAGATTAGATTGTTAGAGATAAGTTTCTTTAGAGATTATTTCTTAAAGGTCAAGTTGGATCATCCCTATAAAAGAGGTAACATGTACCTATTATCAATCAAGCAAGAAAGATGAATTAATCTAGTCTCCCTTCCAAGGTCCTATCATCCTAGTCTATAATCTAATCTCTCATCCCACCAAGCTGACACCGTCCGACCTTCTTCCTGGCAGTGTTTAGTTGTTTACCCCGTAATGATCTAGGGTTCATTACATATTCTATTACCGGCTGATCCATGGACAAGCAAAAAAGATGAATTAATCTAATCTCCCTTCCAAGGTTCTATAAGCCTAGTCTATAGTCTAATCTCTCATCCCACCAAACTAACGCCGTCCGGCCTTCTTCCTAGCGGTGTTTACCCCGTAATGATCTAAGGTTCATTACATATTCTATTATCGGCTGATCCATGGACTGTCCGGCCGCACGCCCATGTATGCTGTGTCATTCCAAAGTAGGCATGCTTCGAGATACAGCATTGTTTAATTCTTTAATAAAAAGAACAATAAACTTAGCTATAGTCAGATTTGTCCTTTCAGTTTTTTTAAGGAAAAGACTACGTCTAGTGAAAACTTAGAACAATCAGATACTAGAATACATGAGTAAGAACTGTTCTCTGAATGAGCAGCTCAATATACAATCAAACTATCAATGGCCAATCTGCAGAAAAATCCTTGCCAATGTGCTACCTTAGACTAGAATGGGCCCTTATGCTGCATAGAAGACACAAAACACTTTAGTTTTCTTTCTTTCCTTTTTTTTTTTTGAGGAAAGCTACGGCCATTTAAAAGCTAGCATGTTCAGGTATCACAATATATGCAGAATTATTCTCTCTCTATCAGTAAAAAAAAATGCAAGAACTTAACTCAATAAATGGTCAACATATCAACAGCAAGTTCACAGAAAACTTCTTGCTCATTTGCTGTCATAGACTAGAATAGGGCCTTGCATGGCAGACAAAACACTGAACCTCCAGAATACAACCAACAGCTAATAAGAAGTAAAAATCTAGTGGGGTATACCAACCGTATGTTTCCTAGTTTGCTTTCCAGAGGTAAGTTTCATAGATTGCAAAGAGAACAACTAGCAAGGGGCAACAGTCCAGAGAAAAGGGCCATACCAGCAGTCCCCAAGCATTCCTAACACAGCTCCAAGCTGAGAACATAGGTCTAGGCTATCTTCTGAAGATTTCAATTCCTCCCTGATGTCTTCTGCACACATACTCAGCCTTGACTTTGCACTTTCAATGTTCTTAGCATGAAAAGCCTGGAGGTGTGGAAATTAGAAGCATTGTCGTAACATGAATACCATTGAGAAATTAGTACAGAATGAAGAACGATAAGCTATTTAAATTTCACAGGTTATAGAGCTCAAGGTAAGAGGCTAATGGAGTTGATTTGGTTACTGACCCTCATAGCTTGCTGCACCAGAAAAGCACCTCTCTCCATGGAAACATCCTCATATATGACCTTGTTCTTACCATACGGCACTTCCCGTCCCCTGCAGCATGCGATCTCTTGATTCGGCATGGCCGTCAATGAAGCGATCAATAAGGGCTTGAAGCTCAGCATCAGGCTCGATCCCTCTATATCAGCACCACACAACGGGCAGTCCTTAAAGCGCGATATACATGCCCTGCCAAGGCAATTCGATCAGAACCTATCCAGGCAAAGGAAACACGAAGTGCATTTGATTTAGATGCAAAGCATGAGACGCACTTGCAGAACTTATGTGAGCACGGCGTGCATTTGCTGCTTTCATGGAGCAGTGCCTTGCAGATCATGCAGCTGAGCGGGCCGAGCTTGAACGTGTTGGAGTCGTAGCCAAGGGGCACTTTGGGGGCACCATGCGAGGATCGGTGCTCTTTTCTTCGGCATGGTCTATGCTTTCCTTGTGGTCAGCACCGCCGCGATTCTTGCCGGTGACAGGGCACACGGCATCGCCGCTGTTCTTGTCGGATTTGACGGGCATACGCCGCCACCAGCGGTAGCTTTTGCAAAAGGGCAGAGGAGCTCATAACTCTTTACTCGCTCGATTCCTGCAAACATTAACAACTTGGAGGTGATTCCTAATTACAAAGCAAGAGCAAGAGCAATTAAAATTGGCCATTGGCTTCTTCTAGTTTGTGCAGTAGGAGCTCAAGCGCGTGCTAGCCCACGGAGATGACCTAACGTGGGGAAATTTCGGAAAATAAGCTGCTATTAATACTCCACCACGCAAAAACTACATGGATTGGAGTAACCATTCCAGAAAGAAAGAAAGATTTGGATGAGATTGCTCACAGCAAAGAAAGGATACCCCACGAGGATGTTAACGGGGGATCTCCGGCTGGAGCGCACCGCGCCGGCCGCCAGAGAAGGGGGAGATGGGGCAGATCTGGCGAATGGCGGAAACGAAGGAAGGGGAGCAGAAGAGCTCACCGCACCAGCCGCCGGAGGGAGGGGAGGGGGGCTGATACGAAGGGGAGGAGAGGCGGAGAACGTCCCGGTTGCTACTTTCTTGCTCGTGCCGTATCTTCTGGGACGAATGAACAGAGGGCGCTAGGGCTGCTAATGGGCTTGGGCCGGTCCAGGCCTGTGAGTTAGGCAACACTCCATATGGGCTGGACCACATTACCATGTAAAAGTGACGAGGTCTCATCGGATTTTCTTCCGGCATTCCGGGGTAGATGGATAGCTGCTAATCGTTCGATTCCTCGAGGACGATCTGCAGCTCCTCGATTCCTCATGCTCGTGCTCCTCAGATCTGCAGCTCCTGACGCTTGTGCTCTTCAAACCACTATAAAACCATCTCGTTGAGATTATTTAGTAGAGGTTGGGAGGAGAGAGAGTAAAAGGCTTTGAGTAAGAAGGTGAATAGATTTTTTTTCTTGGGAGGAATAAGAGCATCTATAACCGCTTCACGCTACCTATTACTAAGCAATGTTACATCAAGATTTAGATGATATTGAGGAGAAAATGTGACATTATTTCTAGATGAAGAAACTAGAAATTGTTAATACCAAGACACAAAACAACCAAATACTCTATCAAGACTTACTTGTTACTTAAAAACGCTGCTTTGTGGTCCCACTGCCTTAAAGCAAAATATCTACCAGATCATTTATGCAAATTTCGACTTCATTGTTGATATGATAAATTACCTAAAATATGTAGGCCACAAAGTTGTACTTCATTATTGATCATCAAAAATCATGCACACTTGTAGAATTAAAGTCTTGACACAAGCTCAAGAAACAATCCATTGGAAGACTTGTTTTTTTTTACTAAATTGAGTATTCTCTCCTCTTAGTAACAAGCTAAAAACAAACTATTGTAGATACTCTAAGGGAATAGATCGATAGATAGAATAGTGTGGAGTGGTGTGTGTCTACGCCAAAGGCCAAAGTCCCGGTCATGGCACAATGCTATAGATAATTATTGTCTATAGTATCTCTTCATGTTATTTATAGATAGTTTCTACAATAAGTTATCTTTTCACATGTTTCTATAGACAGCTCATCTATGTAAAATGTATCTTGTTTCTTGTGTTACAGTTGACTATTGCATTAGTGACGACCGAATTCTCTATATTTCCCCTCTCTCCTCTACATCATCTTGTGTCATACATGTCAAGACTTACAGATAGCTGACATCGTATCATTGTACATGCTCTTAAGGCTAGGGCTAGAGGTGGGTAAACGTGTGGCAATCAGAACGTCCCGCTTTGACGTTGTTTAGTAAATTGCTTTTGTCGATTGGTTTCAAAAACTATTTCAACCTATTTGTGTTTTTATAAAGTTCTTAAGCTTTTACCTCTTTTCAAATTCCGGTTTCAATTCAAACTTCAGGTTTGAATTCCTTTTTCCTTTTCAAACCTCCTCTTGGGCTCGGCCCATCCTCTCCTCCGTGGGCGCAGCCCGTTTCTTGCCTCCCTTGTCCTCCCCACGCCCAAATTTCTTCCTCCTACGGTCGTGGCTGGTCAGCCAACTCGAGCCGCCACCATTTCGCCCGTTGCTCAGGCAGCCTCGTGCTCCCGTCCCATTGCGCCTCGGATCGCCACGAGCACCTCACCGCCCCATCAACGACGCTCGCCTCCATGGTCTTCGCCGTGACGCTTGTGCCAACCCACCTCGCCCGTGCGTCGCAGAGTCGCCTGCGTACCACGCCAAGTCTCGCTCGCCCGTCTTGTCGCCTCACCGCCTCACAAGAAGTCACGGCCGTGCTCACACCAGAGCCCTAGTGTGGATATCATGGGGATATGCTCACGATCTTAGGACGATGATACAATTGGCAATGGCGTTGAAGGTTTGTCAAAATACGCTTTTTTGGCAAAGTCGATAATCAGAATACTGTAGAATTAAGGTGCGTGTATCAAGATATGGTAATACCGCAGTTTGTGTGGCGGTAGTACCGAGAGCTGTAGAATAACCGGTGAGACAAGCTGTATGGATTTTCCGAGAAGGTGTTTTCTTAAGTTGTTGGTCTTATAAGGAAATCAGATGACAAATAGTTTGGGAGCGGACTATCGCAAAGGCAAGAGTACCGATGCATACATAGCAGATGACCGATTGTTTTCTCAATGTTTGCCGACTTGGTAAATTGGTTTTTCGTTAGGTCAAGCTCATGGGTTTCAAAGCATATGTGTTGCATGTTGCATGTTTTGACTAACGTGGGTCAGTTGCAAAGAACTTGTTCCGAAATCGATTTCTTGGTCTATTGTTGTGCAAAGTTGCTTGGAGGTTAACGACGGTCAACAGCGAGGATGATCGGACTAGGCTTGAGAGCTGAGGTTCAGAACGATCGAGGATGCCGGTGAAGTCAGTGGATTCAAGCATGGCGCAAAATGGACAAGGATGACCGAACGGGCAGTTCGATGCGACGGGTTGGATCAAGCGGTGCGGGGGTCGGTGCAAGTGCCATGGTGGTTTCGGTGGGAGCCGGATGGGAGAGACTTGCCGACATGAAGAGATCTGTTGATCAACCTACACGTGGCGAAGCATAGAAGTGCTTCATAAAGATTGGACTCGGTCTTCGGAAAAGGATCGAGAAGGAGTATTTTGATAACTTCACCTAAATACCGCCTTGGTGACCTTTTGCTAACCCGCGGTGTACAACGATGCAAGGAGAAGCAGTTTAGGTCAAGAGGAGATGAAGACGGCGCTTTAAAATATGTGCGTAAGTGAAACTCGTTTGTGTGTGGGCTTAACGAGTGCCCATTAGGGTTTACTCTTCTAGAAGCTAGCCTCCACTATAAATAGAGGAGGGTGCTGACCAGCACCTCCTTAACCCTTCATTTGTGAAACCCTAAGTTGTGTTTTTAGAGTCAGGAGAGAATAGTGGGAGGTTAGGGTTCTAGAGAGTTGGATTTGATTTTATGCTCATGTGTTGAGTTTTTGTCCTCCTGGATGGAGTGGTTGTAAACCAACATCATATCAAATCAATCCAAGGAAAGATTTCTCAAGATGAGTCTCTTTGCGTTCTTGCTCTCTATTTTGTGATTTTGAGGCTTTCTTCGATCCGTGAGTTTTCTTTGTTTCTTGCCTAGTTTCGCTTGTGTGACATGTGGGAATACATCTATGATCATCTTGATCACCAATCACCCACGAGCAAGTTTCTAGATCATATTTAGGTCTCTAACTCTGCTTTTGAAGCAACTTTCTCTCAAACGGAAAAAGGTTAAAACTTTGGTATTGATCTTCATGATCCTTGGTTGGAATAGGTTCCTAACATCTTAGAGAGGGTATGTTTCAAGTTTCATGAAGTTTGGAGTTATGGATCAAAAGTTATGCCAATTTTTTATTTTGTTTTTCCTATTCATTGTCTCGATTTTCTCGCTCATGCGGTAGTACCGCTCAGTACACTAAGGTAGTACCAATTCACTGTAGTACCGCTGTTACATGGTGGTAGTACCGATTTTGGAGCCTTTTGTGTTTTTGGTTGTTTTTCTTGGGGGTTTGAATTGAATTCGCTTCTAGTCTTCACACGCTTTTATATTGATCTTCATAGCTCTTATAGCTATTGGAGTCAAGATCATATTGAATCCGATCAAAACGAAAAATAGATAGTGCTCCTATTCACCCCTCCCTTCTAGTCGCCATTATGTCCAACACCTAGCTCTCGCCTGCTCCCACCTCACACTCCCAATGCTCCCATCGACACCCATGCCGCCGACGACGCCTCCAATGAGCCTCAATGGATCCTCCTCTTCTCCCCGGCTTTGAGAGCCCTCGAGACTCCTTTGCCTCCTCGACGCCTTCGCCTAGTAAGTCAAAGCATTCAGCCTCCACTTCACCCGCGCCCCTAACGCCTCGCAGCTTCCCGGCGATGCTCTCCTCAAGGCCACCACCATCACCAGTGCCCCAGACCCAAGGACCTCCTTCCCTCTCAATTTTCCTTTTGACCACAAGGGCTCGTGGAACACCTTTCTCCCCAACCGCCAATTTGAGCTCCATCGACGCCAAGACCTCCTCGACGCCTCGAGTTAATTCCTGAGTCGAGCTTCCTCGGTGCCCTTAACCTCCCCACCTGCGGCCGAGCCTCCCCGCCACCCTAGGCCGCTACCACCATGAGCCACCCCACGCCGCCTAGCTCCGTCGCCGACCCGCTTGCAGATCCTCGCCTCACTGACACCGCAGAAGCCTCCTTGGACCTCCCTAGTGCCCGTGCTCCTCCTTCCCTTCCTCTCGCCTCCGCTCATTGCTCCCTTTCTCCTCCTCGGCCGGCCGCTCTACGCCACCCGCCTTGCTGGTGGTGCCCGCGGCCCAGCGCCACCTCCGATGGCCTCCTCCTCCTCAGTAGCCTATTTTGCCCATCCACGCCTCTCAAGCCATTGTCGCCGGCCACCACCACCGCGCCGCCTCCCCGACTTCCCCAATCGATGAGCCTCCTCTGTTCTCTCGTTATTTGTGTGTTGCTCTCTGTCTCATTCTTTCAATGACTATGTGGGCCCACCTCTTAGAAGTTAAGTGGAGGCGTGAGTCATTAGTTCATCTCTCGCTTGAAGATCATGCAAAACTTTTTGCTAAATATCAACCCTCTCAGAATAATGGTTAGTTAATTAATAAAAATTAATTTAATTAATCTTCCACTAATATGTAAAAACTATGAGATGCAAGAACTCAAATTTACAAATTTCGAAATTGAAGAAGATATTCAATTATAATTTTGGTGCTCTCAATATCTTGCTCTAGAAACTTGAATTATAATTGCAAATCCTATCAAATATTCTTGGTCCAAATAATAACCATCGCATCTTTATTCTCCAATCTAAAATTGTCAAAGATAATTAAAAGTAATTAGTGTAAAGATGAACTCAAAAAAATATCTAGTATCATCTCTATACCCCAAAAATCTTGAAGACCTTTAAAATGGTAATTTAATAATTAAGGAAAAATAATCTTTTAAATCTTAAGTCCCTAATCCTTATCTTAAATATAACTTATGCATGGATATACGCACAACCCCGTAAGCTAGATAAATTAAAGAAGAAGTAATTAACCAATATGCCTTTGCCATCTAATTTAAAATGCAATTTTAATTTGAAGTCTTGCTAAAATATATTCTTGCCCAAATATCGCCGTCCTATCTTTACCTTTGGATTTAAATCACCAATGGTATGTAAGAACAAATAATGCCGAGTGTTCTTTAGACCCATATCTATCATAAGTCTAACCAAACTCATGGGACTTCCTCAATAAATATCCAATAAGTAAAAGAAGCCTTTTGAATCTAAGATCAAGCCATAAGTTTTCTCGAATCGGCAATATCTTGCCATCTTCCAAATCTAAGGTGGAATATCCTACAAAAGTTTCTTCAACCTTGATCCTCCCTTGTTTTTCCTCCCGGTAGAGTTTCTCCGCCATTTCCCACTACTACAAAAGGCTAATACTAGACGCCTCATCACGCATTTGCTGACCAAAATCTGCTCAGATATATGCAATCACAAACGGTTTGGTTTAGAGACCATCTCGTTATCGTTGTGCTAAAAACCGTATGTGAAGAGGTAATATCACTGCGGTTCATAGCTAAAACCGCTTAGAACATCACGCGGTTCTTGTTAATAACCGCTTTGATAATTCTACATATCACGACGGCTTTCAATAAAGAACTGTTTAGAAACATCACGCATGCTTCTAACAATAACCGCCTATGATATTACTACATATTATAGATGGTTTTTGTTATAACCGCTCAGGATAATATCCGCTTCGGCCCCGATGCGTCTCTTCATTACATCGATCCGCTTCGGCCTCGATGCGCTCTTCGCCTCACGCCCGAATTTATTCCTTGTTTTATAAAATGATCATCCGCCATCGAAGATGATCATCCCCACATACTTATAAAAAAATGAAATGATCGCTCTTCCTTGTCGCCGCATTGATGGCCTACCCGCCGCCTGACGAGCACCTCTCGGTGTACGTTGAACTGCGTCGCGAAGAACACTGCTTCAACAAGTGTCTTCACTCTCT